>ML791709.1:191677-209464 GCA_009831015.1 Picea engelmannii | reverse complement strand
CAAACAAAAAAAAGGGGGAGACTTCACTCACAAGCAAAAGGAAACAACACAAAGTACACACCTTATTTACAAACTAACTTTTTTTACAAACATATCATGAAAAGTACCTTTTGAGGGCCTGGCCATTCACTTTAAAATTTTCTAGCTTCCCCTCAAGGGTTTGGAGACGGAAAGATTCGGGACCAAGTTTTTCAACAACTATAAACAATCCTAACAACAAATTCTAGAATTTCTAATGTTCCTCGTTGTCTTCATGAGATTTATCCCACCTAAGAACCAGATCTCCTACATTGAAGTTTCGATTGGAGGAATAGTTTTTGTCAAACCATCATTTAACAATTTGTTGGTGTTAATCCATTTTACGTTTAGCTTGTGCCCTAGTCTCTTCTAATTTGAGTAAGGCATTGATTTGAATTTCTAAGGCATAAAATTATTTTTCCTGGACCTTTTTAGATAATTGTAACAATGGTAGTAGGAAATTGGGAGGGAGGATAGATTCTCTTCCGTATACAAGGAAAAATGGAGAATTGCTAATGGTTGTTTTGGTAGTGACCCTATCATCCCATAGTGAATAGAATAGAGTGGTGTTCCAACTTTTATGGTTGTTCGACACTGTTCTCTTTAGGATTTTAATTAAATTCTTGTTGGTTGATTCAACCAGTCCATTACCTTGAGGGTAATAGCTGGCATAATACTCTAATTTGATTCCTTTTTCTAAAGAAAAAAAATTCAAGTCCATTGAAGAAAAATAATATGCATTGTCGAAGACCAAAGATTCTGGAATTCCAAAACGTGAAACGATATGAGCTTCCAGAAACAAAATCACTTGATTAGTGCTAACCACTCTTAAAGGTATAACTTCAAACCACCAATTTCTATAAGAATGTACTTATGTTGGAGGGAGGAAACATGATTAATTGGCCTGATGACGTCAAGGCTCCATTGTTGAAATGGTGCATCAACTGTTACAGGATGCAAAGGGAAAGCGAGTTTTTTTAACTCATCCTACAACTTTTTGTCATATTGAACATTTGCGAGCCATGTCATGAGCATCCCTAAACAACGTGGGCCAATAATATATGGCTCTGAGTACTTTATGAGCAGTTGTTTCACCCCCAAAGTCACCTTATTCATTACCATAATGTAATTCAGTCAGAACTTTTTCAGATTCATCTTTTTCTAAGCAGCGCAACAATAAACCATCAAAATTTTTCCTAAAAAGCAAATTATTAATCAATTGAAAAGGGATTGATTTAAGAATTAATGCTCTTCTCTTTTTGGGGTCAAGATATTCTGGAGTGGTTATGTTGACACGAAGTTTATTTTTTCCTATCCTTGAAAACTAAAGCTTCATCTTTTCCTAAATCATGGAGCCACCCTTAATCAAAAGAGAAATTTGAGCTTTCCGTTCCTTTTCGGGTTTTTGAGATTTGGTTTTTCTCGAAGTATGATTTTCAACCATTTTTTTTTCCGCTGTCGAAATCCCAAAATTGTTTAGCCTATTAAATTTTTTTTTAAAGGGGAAAGAAATAAAGGTTTCCTTTTCCGTTGCTTTCCACAAAGCCCTCTTTAAACCAGTAATTAATTAAGTTCCTAAATATAATTATCATTCCCTTAATCTTTCACAATTCGGGTTTTTCCTTCTACCGAAATGCTTTCGAACTCTCAACCGTTAAACTCTCGATCCTCACTTTTTCGAAAAAAGTTAGAAGGATAATTAATTATTAACCTGGATTAATTAAATCCCTAATACGTTTCTTAGCACCTCACTAATCTCATCGCAATTTCGTGATCCGAGGATTGCTTATGACTTATCCCCTCATGCTAGGATCCCCGAAGTTCTGAAATGTGAAATAGTGTTTTCCCTAAACAAGGTTTAAGATTAAGGTTAATTCGTTTTTAAAACAGGATTAGTGATAATTAAAGTGCCTTTCACATTTCAGGAATTAAGGAAGGCAGTGATTTTTGAAACTCCGGTTTCGAAATCGCCGATATACGACAGCATTAATAACGGATAAATGAAGATTTTTTCGACACGAAAGCGTATCTCTAGGCTTATCTTTCCTTTTAAACGCATTAATTTTTCATTGTCTGCGTCTGTACACTCGTTATAACGTGAAATTGAAGGCTAATAAAATCTTATATTTCGAACTTCATAGTTATTCTTTACATCTGCAGCAAGTCACGTTTACCTGGTTTTATACACATTTCCTCTGTAAACAAGTTTCTGATCTAGCGCAGGTATCATGGAACCTAAGAAAGCACCCAAGAAAAGTGAAGAAATTGCAGAAAGCTCGAGTCCATATGAAGACGTTATATCTAATACAATACCGCATGCCATCGATTCCATAAAATCCTGGAGGCAGATTTTTGAGACTTTGGATTATGAAATAAAAAATTTCCCTCATGACGCTAACAACAAGATTCGAGATATAGCGGAGTCTGAGCTCCACAAAATAGCTACACGACCGCGACTTATGACTTATAATGACATGATCAGTTGGGTCTTAGAGTGAACTGACATGCAGACAAGGAGCATTCTGGACAGTTGAGGGGTCGTCATTGGCTCTTTCAAACTGGAACATTTACAAGTAATGTATAAATTATCTACCAGTCCCAAGTATGTTTATAATAAATATTTCATGAATAATTTTCGAAGGAAAGAATGTTTTGAGTCAGACCAAATGTATTCTGACTTAATCAAGGATTGGTGGAGAAACGAGGGAAAATTCAAGGTTGAAACCCATGGTATTTACACCATAGCCTTATTAAATGAGTATATGATTTATGTGGCGATGATGTTATGTAGACCTTTCGGTAAGAAAAGTCCCACCCATTTCCCTGCAGAATGGGTACCTCTTTTGCACAAGGAAACTGAAGGTTATAACTTCAATTGGGATAAGATTTTATTCGATAACATGGCAAAGGAGGTCATGGACTAGCAGACTATAAGATTAGAAGGTTGAACAGTAGTATTTTATATGTCGACATACATCATGGATGCTATATGCTTCTCGACTCCTTTCCCTTTGATGAATTGGAGTTGGAATCCGACTTACCTGGAGCCAATTCACGAATATCATTCTAAACTTTGGGAAGAAAATGCCAAGGACTCGTTCTATGAAATTTTTCATTTCATGGTGATACCACTACATCAGATTTTGTATGGCTGTGCACCTCCCCGCATTTCAGAGTTGGTCACAGGAAACCTCAGGGCAGTTGCTGACTGGTTCATAGAAGAGAATTTTTCATACATCATAGTTTTCATGTGTTCAATCCCTCAACACGCCCTCCTGAAATTCCTCCCTGACAGACTGGTGTGTAGGGAGGTAGCTCATCAAATAGTAACAGGTGGAATTGGGATAGAACTAAAATCGGCTCAAAAGAAATCTTGGCCAGTTTTTCCCATTCAGATTGGGAAATTTTCATTGCTCAACTTAGGTCATTCCAAATTTGAAGAGGCAATGCTAGAGGAGGTTAAATTGGTAAAACTTGAGCACATGAAGCATGATCCTTACCAGTTAGTTGGAAAACACATGGCCCACTATAATATGAAGGCTTATGAACACGAGAAGTCCCCTTGTGATGACCTGTTCAAAGGGACTAAGACCCATGAGGAAGTGTTAGAAAGAGTACAGAAACTGCCGTCCGACTTGAAAGCTAGTTTTCAGACCTTCCAGAAACACAGACGGAGCAGTCTGCCCAAAGTGCTTCAAGGCAAAGCAATTACCCCTCCTCGGGAATAGGAAGATACTCCCACAGGTTTCGGACAAGAAACACAAGGTAAAGTCAATCCTAAATAATTTCCTCAAGAGACTGAAGGATCTTCACAAAATGAAGAGGCCTTACAAACAAGAAATCTAGAGATGGAAGCAGAGAGGAGGCCCGAGACACCTCCTGAGTCCATTAAGTCCACTCCTCCTTCATCACCTATTGTTGATATCATTATACCTGAGGTTATGGGAGAAATAAGGTCTACAAAGCTAGGAAGTCCCATAACTTCCTTAAATCCTTTACAATCCACCTTTGGACTCCCACAAATGGGAGATATATATGTTGGTGACCTCACTCCTATTTCCAGAGATGATATCCCTCCTTCTGATTATTTTTTCAGCAAGAAGAGGAAGGCTATTGTAAGGAAAGAAATTGATATGAGAGAAAGGGGTATGGTGAAGAAGCATAGGGTCTTGATAGATGGCCATAAACTGGAAGAGGAGGATTTCACTACAGAGGTAGCAAGCTCCATGGGAGCCATGGCAACACCAAGCATTTTTACAGTGGAGAACATGAGAACAAGGATAAAGAAGATTAACCACATGATAGCTCGATTGCAGGATGAGTTGAAGAATGCTGAGAAAAACATTAGAGAAGAGGTGAATAAAAGTCTGGAGTAGGCCAGAGATGTTGAAAGGCAAGAAATCCAATCACTCAAAACTAGCCTGGATGAAATGAACCAGAGGATACAAGCAAGTTAGGTACAGGTTACTCAACAAAGGGAGCTTGTTAAACAATTACAGGCTAAATTGAGTTTGATAGAAGGTCAGGTCATGGGCTTAAAGGATTTTCAAACCCTCTCGTTAGAATCCCATACAAAGATAGAAGATGAACAACAACAATTGATATCCAAAATAGAGATCATCCAACATTATTTTCAAGAGGTAGGTAAATCCCTTGATAACATTATTTTACTAGAAAAAGAGGCTAAAGAAGCAAGGAATACCTTTCAGAAAACAGTCGCATGTTCAGGGAATAGAGAGATGCTGAAATATTTAAAACTTTCTATCGCATAATAGATAAGAGGAGATATTATTCTCAAGGCATGGGAAACAAACATAGTCGAAAACAAGAAGACAGTCAAAGAAATCAAAGATGATTGTGAGGGAATCTATGATTATTTGGATAAGCAAGCATTAGGATTTGAAAGAAATGACTTCCCTGGACTACTAGGGAAGATAAACATTGTGAAACAACAGTTGGACTACAAAGATAGCTTACAGGAGGTTCAGGCAGAAATTTCACAGTTGAGCGAAATCAATACCAATCAGATAGACAGATGGCTGGTACAACCTAATTTAAAGTTGCAAATGATCAGGTTTGCCGCTAAAATCTTTGGAGGACAGTTTCCAAAGGTACAAAGAAATTTTTATCTGTTTGAAACTAAAGATCTCCTGACACCACCTAGAATTTTTGTTCATTTTTTGGAGAAGTGTGTTGAATGTATAGCTTCAAAAGAGGGAGAGACTTCAACTAAACAATGAAGTATTGTTTGAAAACTCATACTATTGAAATGATAGATAAACAAAAGTTAATCATGCAATGGTTAAGGTTGCATTTTTGTAACTATTTTTCTCCAGAAAAGTAGGATATTGCTAACTATCAAGTATTGATGACCTTGTATAAATACAAGGAGCGAAGACTAAAATAAGGCTTTTTTATCTCTCTAAAAAAATCATTTTTGACGAAGTAATTTTGAAGAGACTCTAAATTAATAGAAATGTAGATTGAAGATTCCAGATCTTGTCACTTTTGAGTTACGTGTTTCCCTGTCATCTCATCTTTCTTTCATATGTTTAATTAATGAATGCTTGTCTGCAATTTAGTAAAACCTCTACTGTGGAAATTATTATTCTTGTTATTTAAATCATTTACAATTTTTCCTCTGTATCCGTTATCAATAGATACAATACCTGTAGATGTTTAGATTTCAACATCATATGCTTCATTAATGTTTTTCTCATTTCATAGCCTTCTGTCACTATGTGAGATTCCTTTGAAATTGATGCCTCACTTTGCTAATAGCTTTATGTTTCTCCCCATATCATGTGTGTTTCTTTTCTTTAAAATATAACTCAGATACAAGAAAAGGCCTACAATTTATCCATCCTATTTATTTGGGTGTTGAAATCATTTTCGTGACATTGTGGAATAGAGATAACAAGCCTAAAAAGAAAACACAAGAATTATATCTTCTTTACTTTTACCCTTCATGACAGTACCAGTTGCAAGGCAGCCTAATATCGAGCCCGACCTTTTGGATCAAACCAACATCACTCTAAATTTATTTAACACTATCTTACAAACAACAAATAGCCGGGTTGAGTTAGAACGTTCATGGGCAACAATTGAGAGAGATATCAGTATCCAGGAAAATTGAGAATTTCGACAGAGACAGTTGAAGAACCAACTATAGCCCTCATATTTTATCAAATCTTTTCCTATTGTCATCTCCCTCTATCTTTTCAAATGCCTTGACAGTATACTTTAGAACCTTAAAGTATAAACTCAGAAACAACATATTTTTGGCACCATTGCCGGGGAACGAAGAAACAAAGTTTATTTCCTGGGAAGAACGACATTGACACTTTCTTTCTTTGATAGTGAAAAAAGTTTGAAAACCTTCTAAGGCTACCTTTATCTTTCACTTGGCGACTCCACATTGTTTAAGCTAGCTCTTAACCAGAAAAACACCAGAAAGAATCCAAACAACAAGCAGATTTCACCTTTTTCCAACCCTGAAAAAATTCTAAAATCAAGAAGATACTTCCACCAGACTGTCTCATCCAGAAATAAAAATTTTAAACCTAAGTTTACATAGTCTGACTCTGAAGATCAACACGGTGAATCAAGTATTCCACCCCTTTATGGTAAATGCTCTACTGATAAAGTCACACCCCCTGAATCATATTTGGTTCTTCCGGTCTTTAAGACCAAATATTTCTTAGCCTTTTCCCACACAAATAGAAAATGAAGATCTACCTCACTTCCTGTTGTGACCGATTCTCCCTCGCTTCTCGAATTTCGGTTTTCCACATCTCAAAACTCAAACAATTATCCTATATATCTTGACTCAACTTCTATAGATTCTCCTGTATTCTCACCCTCTGGTTCCGAAGGAACCAGTCCACATTCCCCAAGCTCTTCTTTCTCAAGTTTCTTCCCCTTCAATAATCAGTTTCTTGAAAACTGTCCTTATAACCCCCAGAATTTAACCGTTAAATCCATAATGGCCACGGCCAGAGGAGGTGGGCCTGGAGGTGCTTCCACGAGTGGTCAAGGAGGAGGAGCGGGTGGCCAAGCATCACCTCTTCGAATATTTACAAAGGTTGCTGCAAGATACACCTCTCTGGTCCTACCATCCCCTCTCCATGATTTACCAGAAAATAACATGAAAAACTTTCCTAAGTTCATGGGAGAAGGCGACTTGATGGAAATCGAACACATAAATTTTTTCGATCAATTCGCTGACATTCTTGGATTGGAACATGAAGATGTTTACTCTAGAATCTTGGTTCAAACCTTTAAAGGGCAATTAAGAACCTGGTTTCGAGGCCTAGCGGTCAAATCTATACCATCATATGATGAACTTGAAAATTCTTTTATCAGACAGTGGGGTGAGCGGAAAGACCATATTTATTATTTGATCGAATTTGGATCTCTTCGAAAGAAAAACTTTGAATCAGTCCTTGAGTTTACACAACGGTTTAACAAATTGTACAATAAGATCCCAATTGAGGTCAAACCCTCACAACCTGCAGCGAAAGTGACTTTCACTGCAGCCTTTGACCCATACTTCACCCTATTATTAAGGGAGAGAAGATCAATAGATCTTACCAAGATGCAAGATGATGCCCTTGAAATCGAATTCAACATGATGGCATCAGGGAAGATGAAAGTTAAATTTGAGACAGGAAACAAATAAATAAGGAGATACAGGGAGCAAGGAGGACCCTCTGGACCAGGGAAGTCCTCAGAAGATAAAATGGATGATATGGATAGAATCATCAAAGAATTGTCAAACAAAATATTGAGAATGGAACTTGATCAAACTAAAAATGAACATTACCCTAGAAAGGAGTTCAGGAAGAACCCTAACCCTCAAAACCACCAAAAAAAAATTAAGAATGAAGATCAAAAGATCCAAACCCCTTTTAAAAGTGAAAACTTTATAGGAGGGAAAGACTTGGAGGATTTCGAGGAGTCAGAAGAGGATATGAACAATCTTAGCGATGACTACCTACAACCTTACATAAAAAGACACAATTATGAAAAATCTCTGACTACGGTGTATGGGACCGTGAGTAACAAAAATGACAGTGTTTCTGAAGATTTGACCTATCAGGGAATAGAAGATGGAATAATGGCTGAACTCCACCAGAAATATAACTTGAGACCTAGAAACAGGGTTTCCGCAACCGCACCAGTTAAAAAGATACTGTTGAGGGTTGAAAATGATGAAGTAGTTTCAAAAAGCACTGAAAAATAGACTGAAAGGACTAAGACCGCTAACATACAATCTACTAAAACAAAGACAGTGGAAATGCCACCCTTAAGCATGCAAAAACAAGACACCCTTGTTACTGAAACAAAGGCCCCTCAGCCAAGGAAAGCTGAAAAGAAAGGGCTGGAGGTTCAAAAATGGAAATCGACAAAACCATTGGAAGTTTTAACTTAGAAAATGAAATCAATAAGATCAAAATTCCTATTCCCCTTGTCGAACTGGCCAAAAACCCGATATACCAAAAGAAAATTGCTAAAATGATTAGTTTTTCGGAAAATGAAAGTTAGGCTGATGTTATATAATTAGAGGATGAAAAGCCTAACATAATTTTTGGCCCACACTTCGAAGGTGCCAGAGACACTGTTGCCCCTTTCTACATCACTTTGACCATTTTCAACCATCTGCTCCATAACTGGATGTTATATTCTGGGGCCTCTCACAATGTGATGCCTAAAGCAATCATGGACAAACTCGGACTTGAAATCACTAGGCCTTATGGAGATTTATATTCTTTCGATTCAAGGAAAGTCAAGTGTATAGGTATGATAAAGGACTTAGTAGTAAACCTCGCACAGGTATATTCAAAAAGTGTTTTAATGGATGTAGTTGTTGCAAATATACCTCCACAATATGGCATGCTCTTGTATTGGTCCTGGGGTGCTAAACTTGGAGGTTCTCTTCAACTTGATATGACGTACGCAACGATTCCAGTTTTCGGAGGCTAGTTCATGCGATTGTACAGGGAAACCAGATTAGTGTTTACGGTTAGTGATCCTCTAAGCCCAAATAATTACCCTATGTATATTGTTGATCAGGATTTAGGTAATTGTATATTATCTATAGATGATGATATTGATGCATGTGTAGAAGAAAATTGTACAGGAAATAAAAAGAAAAATAACAAATATAACAAGATGTATATAACACTGGTGTTTGGAAAATGTTTTTTGACGGTGCCTCATCTTAACTTGGAGATGGGGCTGGAGTAATTTTTATAGCACCTGATAACCAATTCATTATCCCTTTCTCTTATAGGCTACAGTGGAACATTGACCACACTAATAACATATGTGAGTACGAAGCTCTAGTGTTAGGGTTAGAGGCCGCTAGGAAAATGAAAATTAAAAATTTGGAAGTTTTTGGTGAAGCAGAGTTGATCGTGAAACAAGTTAATCGCCAGTATCAGGCCAAACATCCTAGGTTAAGGTCATATCGAAATTGTGTTTGGGACCTAATCAAAATTTTTTTCTCCTCTGTTAATATTCACTTCATCCCAAGAGCAGAAAATCAGCAGGCGGATGCTTTAGCCAAGCAGCTTCGAATTTTGCACCTCCCACTGCTTTCAAACTTAAATATCATATACAAATGAGACATAGACCTTCCATACCCAATAACATACAACATTGGCAAGTCTTTGAGGATGACGAGCAAATCTGAATTTTTTTAGAAATAGTATACGACTTCGTCGAAACGCATGTTGACCAAGAGAACCAGAATGATCCTATTTGGATCATGCAGGAAGGGGAAGACCCCCAAGACTTATAGGATAAAATCGCAAATCACCGAATGCTGGTTTTAAAAAATAATCAGATACCCAAGGGCCTGATTCCCTTAAAAAGGATTTTCAGTCATGATGACATCCCTTTGAAGACTACCTTACAGCCTCAGCCGGAGGAAGTCGAAGATTGCAATATAGGTACCAAAGAGAGTCCTATATTAGTGAAATTATCTAGGTACCTGTCTCCCGAAATCAAAAGTAAATATGTTGAATTGCTTAAAAAATACAAACATGTTTTTGCCTGGTCTTATGACGAGTTGAGAACTTATGATACGTCTATCATGGAACATAAAATTCCACTAAAACCAGGTGTCAAACCTTTTAGACAGAAACTCGGGAAGATTAACCCTATCCTGTTACCAGTGATAGAAAAGGAAGTCAAAAAACTCATGGATGCTAAAATCATAGTTCCACTGAGATACTCTGAGTGGGTAGCCAATTTGGTCCCAGTAAGAAAGAAAAATGGTGAGATCAGACTGTGTGTCGACTTCAGAAACCTGAATCGATCATCACTTAAAGACAATTGCCCATTGCCTAAGATGGATCACATTTTAGAAAAAGTAGTTGGAGCTAACCGAATGTCTATGATTGATGGGTTTTCAGGTTACAATAATATCGCAGTGCATCAGGACGATAAAGAAAAAATTGCTTTCACTACCCCTTGGGGTACTTTTATTTATGATAAAATGCCTTTTGGTTTAATGAATGCAGGGGCCACTTTTCAGCGAGCCATAGATATCACTTTCGTAGGTGAAAGAGATAAATTCATTTTTATCTATCTTGATGACATGACTGTGCTCTCCAAATCTGATGTAGAACATCTAATGCACCTTAAACAAACCTTTGAGAAATGCCGTAAATTTGGTTTGTCACTCAATCCCAAGAAATCTCATTTCACAATGCAAGATGGTAAACTCTTGGGTCATATTGTGTCTAGGGACGGAATCAAAATCTATCCCAAAAGGTTTGAGGTAGTAGATACAATAAATTTTCCTTGAAATGTAAAAGAAATTCAGTCTTTTTTAGGAAAAATAAATTTCTTGAGGAGATTCATCCCTAACTTTGCCAAAATTGTGAAGTTGATAACATATATGCTCAAAAAGGACAGTGAAGTGAAATGGACAAGTGAAGCCAAAGCCTCCTTTCAACGCATCAAGAAAGTAGTAAGTGAAGCACCAGTCTTGGCCAGTCCAGATTACACGAAAGAGTTTTTTATTTTTTCTTTTGCTTCATAACATACTATTGTAGTTGTGTTGTTACAGAAGGATGAAGAAAGTTTTGAGCGGCCTATTGCATTTTTTAGCAAAATCCTTAGGGATGCCGAGTTGAAGTATGATATATTGGAGAAACATGCCTATGCAATGGTGAAAGCTCTCAAGGCTTTCAAAACTTACATGTTGTACTCAAACTTTATTGCTTATGTGCCTTCTAGCTCTGTTAAAGATATCCTAGTGTAGTCGGAAAACGACAGAAGAAGAGGCAGGTGGTTAGCTAAGATCTAGGAGTTTGACCTAGAAACCAAACCAACTAAAATTATCAAAGGTCAGGGTTTGGCCAAATTTCTTTTCGAATCAAACTTAAAAGAACTAGGGATAAATCAGCTGCAACAAACTGAGGGATTTCTGGAAATAAATGAGCTAGATGTCTCTGCACCTACAACCGAAATTCAAGACAAATTTTCTACTTCAGCCTGGTATTGTGACATCATCCATTACCTACTTACGCTCCAATGTCCTACTGAGTTAACCCCGTCTAAGGCTAGGACGTTAAAGTTACATGCTGTAAAATACTGTATCATAGATGCTAAATTGTATTGGAAAGACCCCTTGGGTTTCCTACTGAGGTGTTTAGTCGAAACTGAAATAGAAGGGTTTATAGATGAATTCCATGTCAGGGTATGTGGAGGACATCATGATTGGCAATCAACATCATATAAAATCTTAAGATCCAGATACTACTGGCCCAAATTGTTCACAGAAGTGAACACTAAAGTTCAAAATTGTGTCCCATGCCAGTTGTTCAGAGGTAAACAGAGGGTCCCATCTTTTCCCTTGATTCCAGTTAAAACCGAAGCCCCATTTTAGCAATGGGGACTTGATTTTATAGAAGAAATTCATCCACACTCTAGTGCGCAACACAAATGGATCCTAACTGCTACTGATTATTTCACTAAGTGGGTAGAAGCTATCCCCACAAGGAATGCGACTGATTCAATAGTAATCTGTTTTTTGGAAGATAATATCTTATCTAGATTTGGTTGTCCTCGAAAGATAGTCACCGACAACGTGCAAGCATTTAAGTCAATGGACATGACAATTTTTTTCCAAAAATATAACATTGTACTGGGACACTCCACAACTTACTATCCACAAAGTAATGGTCTAGCTGAATCATCCAACAAAAGCTTGATTACCGTGATAAAAAAGGTTTTGACTGAAAACAAAAAAGTGTGGCATACCCATTTAAAATATGCTTTATGGGACAACATAATAAGTACTAAAAGATCAATTGGGATTTCCCCTTTCCAGATGGTATATGGCACTGATGTCATTTTACCAATAATCCTTGCTCTGCCAGTAATGAAACTCTGACAAGATTCGAATGAAGAACCCGATGACATTACCAGGAGGATAAATTAGCTGGTCGAAGTTCAGCAAAATAGGGCCGAAGTAAATGAAAGGTTGCAAAGGTATCAAGATAAAATCAAATCCTTATTCGATTAGAAAGTGAAAGATAGAGAATTCCTCCCTGGAGACTTGGTATTAAAATGGGAAGCTAAAAAAGAAGACGTTGGAAAACATGGCAAATTCGATCCAATCTGGTCCGGTCCATACAAAATTTCGGCTTTGGAAGGAAAAAATGCTTGGTTATTAGAAAACCTGGATGGAGACATTCTTAATGCCCCTGTAAATGGGCGGAATCTTAAACACTTCATGCAATAATGTGTTTCTAAATTATCATTGTACATACCAGTTTGTTTTTATGTTTTTTGTATAGATTCCAAAAAAAAAAAAAATATGTATATAAAATAAAACAAATAAAAGTTTCTTTCATGTCATTTCCTAAGGATTATAATGTTATGTTATTCACAGGAAAAGTTTCTCACGAGACAACGGACTTGAGGTACTGAAAGGTGACATGCACAGGTATTCCTATCAAGTCTCTCACAATGAAAAAGGTAATGAACGAGTAATCTTCGGGCTGACAATATAAGAGCTAATAAAGGTATGAAATCCCATTTTAAAATTCTGGATAAAAGCTCTAAGAAGTACGAATGAATAAATCATTGATTTATTTTTGTCAAAAAAAAGAAAGAAAGAAAAACAACTCAATCAAAGAAGTTCTTAAAGTATTATAAAAAATGGGGGACTTAAGAGAAGGTTGTAAAGGCTAATTAAGAAAATCTCTAAGAACAACCATATGTACAAAAGTTCTTCTAAACCCCTTTACCCTCCTCCTTGACCACATTAAAGCCTTTTCCCTTCTGATCATGGACGTCTGATCATGAAGTTTCCTGAGAACAGAGGAGTTTTTCCTTGGTCATGAAAACTCTCAAACAAACTTTCAAGAAAGAGAGTAGGATGTGTTTTTAGTTCTTTTAATTTAGCTGGATCATAAACATGTCTAGGTTAATCCTAACCTTATTAGTTATCCTAACAGGAATAAATAATCAGTTTGGCTCAAGGAAGTTCCCTAGAATAAAGGTCAAAAGGTTTCCATTAAGAAGTCCTCTAAAGCCCTTGATTTTTGAAGGCAGGTAAGAAGATTGACCCAGAGCAATTTAAATGAGTTGATATACTTTGATTCTTTTTCAAACAGATATCTTCCTGAGTGTATTTCATACTCATTGATTTCCCCCACTTCAAAAATATATAAAATATTGAATACAGACAGATGGTGAAAGGAAATTCAATATTGATTGCCCCCATCTAGTTCAAAGAGATGAAGAAAGGAAATTTATGCTTATTGATTGCCCTCATCTCAGCATTTAAATTCTTGAAAAAAATGAAGTGGTGAAAGGAAATTCAATGTGGGAATTTGGATAACTTCATCGGGGTACTGAACAGGCTCGCTGGTAGTGAAGCAATATCCTTGTATCTGATAAAAGTTGTTATACGTGAGTTAAAAGATACTCTGGTAATTTCTCTTCTTTTCGGCTGGATTTTATCATAGGTTTCTAAGATATCCTTACCGGACACAACGTAAATACTTACCTTGATGCAAATAGAATCATGAGAAGACTGATAAGATGGTTAATTTGGTTTTGATTATCTTACACAGATTTGAGATCAGCTTCAGGATAAGGAATCTATTGAAAACCTAGCTCGGGATAGTTAGAGTGTTTGTTTTTGAAGAGTTTTCAAGATTAACGTTGAGACCCTGATGTTGTTCAGTATTTCTCATTATTTGTCTCACAGAGCCAAATCTTTGACTCCATTACCCAATGAGGGCACTTGGTCTACATGTTCTTCTCGTCCCACAAGGAGACGAGATCCCTAGATGGAGCCTAATGTTGACATGAAATTTATTTTTTCCTATCCTTGAAAAATAAAACTTCATATTTTCCTAAATCATGGAGCCTCCCTTAATCAAAAGAGAATATGAACTTTCCATTCCTTTTCATGTTTTCGAGATTCGGTTTTTCTCGAAGTATGATTTTCAACCATTTTTTTTTCTGGTGTCGAAATCCCGAAAATGTTTAGCCTATTAAAAAAAAAATTAAAGGGGAAAGAAATAAAGGTTGCCTTTTCCGTCGCTTTCTACAAAGCGCTCTTTAAACCTATAATTAATTAAGTTCCTAAATATAATTATCATTCCCTTAATATTTCACAATTCGGTTTTTTCCTTCTACTGAAACGCTTTCGAACTTTCAATCGTCAAACTCCTTATCCTCAATTTTTCGAAAAAGTTAAAAGGATAATTAATTATTAATCTGGATTAATTAAAGCCCTAATACATGTCTTAGCTTCTCACTAATCTCATCGCAATTTCACGATTCGAGGATTGATTATGACTTATCCCCTCATGCTAGGATCTCTGAAGTTTCGAAACACAAAATCATGTTTTCCCTAAACAAGGTTTAAGATTAAGGTTAACTCGTTTTTAAAACAGGATTAGTGATAATTAAACCACCTTTTGCATTTCGGGAATTAAGGAAGGCAGTGATTTTTGAAACTCCAATTTCGAAATCGTCGATATACGACAGCATTAATAATGGATAAATGAAGATTTTTTTGACATGAAAGCATGTCTCTAGGCTTATCTTTCCTTTTAAAAGCGTTATCTTTTCTTTGTCTTTATCTGTACACTCGTTATAACGCAAAATTGAAGGTTAATAAAGTCTTATATTTCGAACTTCATAGTTATTCTTTACATCTACAGAAAGTCACGTTTACCTGGTTTTATACACATTTCCTCTATAAACAGGTTTTTGATCCAGCACAGGTATCATGGCACCTAAGAAGGCAGCCAAGAAAAGTGAAGAAATTGCAGAAATCTTGAGTCCAGACGAAGACGTTATATTTGATACAACACTGCATGCCATCGATTCCATAAAATCCTGGAGGCAGATTTTTGAGACTCTGGATTATGAAATAAAAAAATTCCCTCATGACGCTGACAACAAGCTTCGAGATATAATGGAGTCTGAGCTCCACAAAATAGCTACATGGCTGCGACTTATGACTTATAATGACATGATCAATTGGGCCTTATAGCAAACTGATGTGTAGACAAGGAGCATTCTGGAAAACCGAGGGGTCGTCATTGGCTCTTTTAGACCAAAAAATTTACAAGTAATGTATAAATTATCTCCCAGTCCCAAGTATGTTTATAATAAAGATTTCATGAATAATTTTCAAAGGAAAGAATGTTTTGAGTTAGACCAAACATATCCTGACTTAATCAAGGATTGGTGGAGAAACGAGGGAAAATCCAGGGCTGACACCCATGGTATTTATGCCACAGCCTCATTGAATGAGTATATGATTTATGTGGAGATGATGTTATGTAGAATTTTTAGTAATAAAATTCCCACCCATTTCCCTTTAGAATGGGTACCTCTTTTGCACGAGGCAGCTGAAGGTTACAAATTCAATTGGGATTATATTTTATCTGATAACATGGCAAAGGAGGTCATGGACTATCATGCTGCAAGATCATAAGGTTGACTAGTAGCCTTTTATATGTTGACATACATCATGGATGCTATATGCTTCTCGACTCCTTTCCCTTTAATGAATTGGAGTTGGAATCCGACTTACCTGGAGCTAATTCACGAATATAATTCTAAACTTTGGAAAGAAAACGCCAAGGACTCGTTCTATGAAATTTTTCATTTTGTGGTGATACCACTACATCAGATGTTGTATGGCTGTGCACCTCCCCGTATTTCAAAGTTGGTCACAGGAAACCTCAAGGCAGCTGTTGACTGGTTCATAGAGGATAATTTTTCATACATCAGAGTTTTCGGGAGTTCAATCCCTTCACACGCCCTCCCGAAATTCCTCCCTGATAGACTAGTGTGCAGGGAGGTAGTTCATCAAATAGTAACAGGTGGAATTGGGATATAACTAAAATAAGCTCAAAAGAAATCTTGGCTAGTTTTTCCCATTCAGATTGGGAAATTTTCATTGCTCAACTTAGGTCATTACAAAGTTGAAGCAGCAGCACTAGAGGAGGTTAAATTGGTAAACCTCGAGCATAGGAAGCATGATCCTTACCATTTAGTGGGAAAACACATGGCCCACTGTAATATGAAGGCTTCAGAACATGAGAAATCCCCTTGTGATGACCTGTTAAAAGGGACTAAGACCTATGGGGAAGTGTTAGAAAGAGTACAGACACTGTTGTCCAACTTGAAAGCTAGTTTTCAGACCTTCCAAAAACACAGATGGATCGGTCTACCCAAAGTGCTGCAAGGCAAAGAAATTACCCCTCCTCGGGAACAGGAAGATACTCCCACAGGTTTTGGACAAGAAACACAAGGTAAAGTCAATCTTGAAGAATTTCCTCAAGAGACTGAAGGATCTTCACAAAATGAAGAGGCCTTACAAATAAAAAATCCAGAGACGGAAGCAGAGAGGAGGCCTAGGACACCTCCTGAGTCCAGTAAGTCCACTCCTCCTTCATCAACTATTGTTGATATCATTATACCTGAGGTTATGGGAGAAATAAGGTCTACAGAGCTAGGAAGTCCCATAACTTCCTTAACTCCTTTACAGTCAACCTTTGGACTCCCACATATGGGAGATATATATGTTGGTGACCTCACTCCTATTTCCAGAGATGAGATCCCTCCTTCCGATAATTTTTTCAAAAAGAAGAGGAAGGCTATTGTAAGGAAAGAAATGCATATGAGAGAAAGGGGTATGTTGAAGAAGCATAGGGTCTTGATAGATGGCCAGAAACTGGAAGAGGATGATTTCACTACAGAGGTAGCAGGCTCCATGGGAGCCATGGCAACAACAAACATTTTTACTGTGGAGAACATGAGAACAAGGATAAAGAAGAGTAACGACATGATATCTCGATTGCAGGATCAATTGAAGAATGATGAGAAAAACATTAGAGAAGAGGTGAATAAAAGTCTGGAGCATGCCAAAGTTGTTGAAAGGAAAGAAATCCAGTCACTCAAAACTAGCCTGGATGAAATGAACAAGAGGATACAAGCAATTCAAGTACAGGTTACTCAACAAAGGGAGCTTGTTAAACAGTTATAGGCTAAATTGAGTTTGACAAAAGGTGAGTTTGTGGACTTAAGGATTTTCAAAACCTCTCGTTAGAATCCCATACAAAGATAGAAGTTGAACAACAAAGATTGATATCCAAAATAGAGATCATGTTAAGAACCAAACATCAATATAGCATAGAAAAACCTTAGGAAAAGTACTCAACGCCTTGAAAAAGAGATAATTTCAGATAATAAGCCTCTTCGAGGGGGCAACCTCCT
>ML791709.1:120715-168503 GCA_009831015.1 Picea engelmannii | reverse complement strand
GTTCAAGTACAAGATGATTCAAAATGAAAATGTCTCCTTGGTATATATAGGAGACTAGGAGGTATAATTACAAATAATGGCCTAAAGTTGACATAATTAAAATAACATTACTAATCTAAATTACAACTAATGTCCTAGAGCCGACATAAATAAAATAGCATTACTAATCTAATATGCCCCAATTAAGGGGTAATGAGCCAATATTAGGGCTTAACAGGCCTTAGCATAATATGCAATGATCAGGTTTTCTGCAGGCATGTATTCTATAGGGATTTTATTATTAAGCGTAAGAAACCTCTGGTTAACATCTTTGACCTTTTCTTTCTAATTCATCTTCATACTAGATAATTCCATAACCAACACTTCAAGGGACTTGTAATCTCCAAAATTTTCTAAATTTTTTTTTCAAATCTATCCCAGGAGACTATAGTTTGAGTTTGTTGAGCAAAGTACCATGTGGAGGCATTTCCCTCGAAGGTGTAAGGGAAGATCCTGCACACGACATCTTCATGTTCTACGTTTCTGAGTTTAAAAACCAACATAAATTTATTTATGTGATCTTCAATTGACTATTTGGAATCAGGGTCAAACTTAGGTAACCACTTCTCAATATGTTTAGGCAAAGGATGTTGTGGTACTAGTATTGCAACGACATATTGATCAAGCCAAGGCCTCGCAATCTTATTCTTGTTAGCCATCTGGGTCAAGGTTTTTGAAGTGTTTGAAGTTTGAGAATCTTCTAAAGAGGAACTTTCTTCGTTAGAGGATTCTCCTTGCGATGGAGGTGGATATGGGTTAGGTGGTGAAGGAGCTAAACTATAACCCCTAGCACCTAATATAAGAGTTTCAATAGTGGGTGATTGTGATACTCCTGTTTTCAGCTGATATTAATACAAGGCATTAATGATTCCAGTTGCAATATTAGTTTCAGGTTGATTAGTCAAGATGTTGTGCAACCTATAGTTGGGTGTACCAATTACAAGAGATTTTTATTGTTGATCGGGAAAATCAAGAGGTTGATATAATTGATCACCCAGTTCCATGATCTTTACCAAAGTATCATGAGTTCTTAATAACGATTGGTGGGATTTTTGGAGTATCTCCTGTAAGTTTGGTCTTTGTGAATGCGATGTTGTAGGTTCAAGATGAGTGGACAGATAATGTTGATTGAGTGGAATAACGGGCTCAGTATCATATGTATTAGTTGTGTTAGATATCATAGTAGAGTCTGAGTGACTATGAGTTTAATGAGTTTAATGTAACCTAAGCCATTTAAGGTAACTCCCCCTGACGAGTTTAATGGATCTGTTGGTTGGTGAAAGGATCTATCTAATAAATAGATGAAAAGTTGTCTAGGATCCTAAGTGTTGATTATAATATTTCGTAAATATAAAATGACCTATTAGAATACATGATTTCAAACTTAATTACAAAGTTTACAAAATGTACAACGATACAAGATTTTATAGAAAGTCTTGTAAAACAAAAGTTTGTAAAAATGGAACTAAATCTTAGGAAAATTGAAATATAATGAAATCTAAACAGACGATATTAACACTACTTAAATATACTAACTAATATCTAATTATAAATATGAATGTAAGATATAACATGATTTAAGTTTAATGAACAAAGAATTTAGACTTAAATAATAAGAATTATGATTTACATTCAACAAACCAAATCAAAGAAATAAAACAACAAAAAATACTAACCTATCTAGACTTGGAGAAAAAATAATTTATTAGTTGTGTCTTTGTTAGATTACTGAGAAGGGGGGTGAATAAGTAATAGAGAAATAATCCTTTTTAATCACAAAATGCAAGTGTTATATCAATGTAGCACTATTATCCAACAATTTTAGAGTAAATAAACAATGAACAAATGAACAATCATACAAATACAAAGTACAACAATGTTTTTACGTGGAAACCCAAAGAGGGAGAAAAACACATAATGATTTTTCTTATAAGTCTTTAAGAATTACATTCATTGGAAGCACAAAATTCCTTTGTTTTCCAGCTGTAACTAGAAGGAGGCTCCAACCCCTTAGTTTCTCAGGCTACAACCTGAAGGAAGCTCCAACTCCCCAATTATCTCGCTACAACCAGAAGGAGGCTACAACCCCCTAGTTTCTCAGGATACAACCTGAGGGAAGTTCCAACTCCCAAATTCTCTGGCTACAACTAGAAGGAGGCTACAACCCCCTATTTTCTCCAGCTACAACCAAAATTTTGCTACAACCACCTTTCCTTGACCTGTCCAACCGCCCTAACGTAGAAGTAGAATGATGGAACCATTGTCACACTATCATTGTGAGATATACTGTTGTAAACTTGTACCAATCAACCTGTAATAAAAATGTACCAATAACATGTGCCAACATGTACCATACATCAACCTGTACCATAAACAAATGCATCGACCATGCACCAATCCTGTACAAATAACCTGTCACAATAACATGTCCAAACAATCTGTAATCAACCTGTACCATAAACAAGTGCATAAACCATGCACCAACTTGTACCTCAACCTGTACTATCAATGAGTGCATCAACCATGCACCAAATATGTACCCATCATGCATCAAATACACATAAACTATGACCCATCAAGATGTACCAACATCATCAACTATACACCTCATGTATGTGCCAACTCATCAACTACTTGTCTCAACCATGTACCCAACATGTACCTCAACCAAAAGACCTCATCAATTTCATCATGAAAACATGATTTGTAACTATGTAATAGACATGGTGTATATGATCACATACCTGCAAACCTTCCTTAACTTTAACAACAAGAGACTAGCATTTTCATCAAACTTTACTTTAGTCTCACATGACTAGTTTTGGATTAGTCAACAACCCTAACTTGCAATAACCATAACTATATATCTGTAATGAATAAATGTATTAAAATAGTACACAATGTTCTTCAGTGTCTTTTCTACAATTTCTCCAGGTTTCATTACTTGGAACCTCTCAGAAAAGCAGTTATAGCAAAAATGACATACCTCTTTGAATTTTGGATTATTCTAGAGAGCGAAATTTTAGAGCGTGGACCACACGGAATATTTGTTGTATGGATCTGAAAATGGTAAAAAAAATAATACAGACTGTACTCTAACCAATACATTTTGTCTTACTAAATTTGGATATGTTATGAAGAACTTATGACATTTTTTCTTGAAACACTTGTTGTAGACTAGTTTCGGGACTAGCCACAAATCTTATTTTCCATGAAGTGTAACTCCAAAAATACAATGACCCACAAGCTGAAATATTTAGCACAACTACTTGGATATGTTCCCTCAATGGCCTCCCAAATTCATGGTCTAAATCATTCTATAAAAAACGTTATTTTAAAAATGGTGAGATGACCTGTAAATAACATACCTTATAAAACATCATCAAAAGAATTTATCCTCCCTTGAATTTCATCCTTCTTTACTTCACCTTCCCTTTGAAATTCGCCTTAGATATCCTTTGGTTACCTCATTCACTTGTAGATATTCAATATTCTCAAGTTTAATTAAATATGAGAGACCCTTGCCTTTTATTTATGCTTTCATGTAGCTTCCTCAAGGGGTTACCTTCTAACCATCTTAACCCACTTTCCTTATTTTAGGGCTAACCCACTTCTAACCATTTGTCCACTTAGTAATTTCTCCATTGAATTTATTATTTAAATAATTTATTTTGTATCCACTTTGACTTACAGTACACTCATCACTTCACTTTATTATTTAAATTATCTTCTAACCATCTTAACCCACTTTCCTTATTTTAGGGCTAACCCACTTCTAACCACTTGTCCACTTAGTAATTTCTCCATTAACTTTATTATTTAAATAATTTATTTTGTATCCACTTTGACTTATAGTAAACTCATCACTTCTCTTTATTATTTAAATGATTTCTTCTTTGCAACCACTTTGACTATTTTGACCTTTTAGGGCTTCTAGATGACTCATGAGGGTTGTCCAACTTCACATGGCCATAACTCTCTAACCGTGAGGAGTTATGTGGCGTTCCACATGTTGAGATTCAACAAGAAGATCCTAGTGAAAATTATGCACCTACACTAGGATGGAGCCTCAAGCTATTTTTAGATTGAAGTCTATTTTTAGATGATGAACAAATTCCATTTATAGATGATGTCTATTTATAGATGGTGAGCAAATTCTATTTATAGATGTATGTCAACTATTATTATCCCTTAATAATAGTTGGACAATAAATATTAATCTATTCTCAATGAGCACTTGGAAATAATTAACTGAAGTGGAAAAGCAGTTAGCTATAGGAAGTTCAAGTTCAAAGGTTGCTTGGTGGGACATGCAAGTCGAATTAGTTGTAACTGAGTGATTCAAAGTTGTAAAAGAGTTGAATGTGTAGTTATGTGAGTTGTAAAGTAGTTTAACTCAGTTAAGTGAGTTAATCTCAGTTGTACTAGTTGTAACTGAACTTACACTAGTCAGAGATCAATGAATTAATTATTAATTAATTCACAATTAGTGGTCTCACATGCAACTGAAGATTTACCACTGTTAACTACATGCATGTCAGATCCAGTGGAGACCCAGTTGAGATAACAGGTGAAAGGGGCAGTTTGAATATCAGTTGTGAATTTAGTGGGTGAACTCATGCAACCACACACACATTGGATGTGCCCATGAGGATTGCGCAGCCTAGGCAAGGGGAATTCATTCATTACAAGGATTTCCATTAGCAGGGATTGCACAGAGGAGGTAGGTTGTCTAGAAGCAGTAAATTGGCACATGAATTTGTCAATTTTTGTATGACAGTGTGAGATGATTGTATATTGTACTGAGATCTCTTGGATTAGAGTTTTGTATGAGATTGTTTCATGATCCATGATATATACATAATATATGATATTGGGTTTTTTAGCTTTATGCTTTCCCGGTAAAACAACTATGTTATGTGTGATTGATCTTTCTTCTTGATATTGCAATTGGCGATCGTGTTTTCAATTCCGCAATAATATTTGTAGAAGAAATTATGTATTTAATAGTGGCATATAATTTTTATATTAGGAGAATATAGACAATACATAATTTGTATTAAAATTTCTACATGGTATCAGAGCACAGAAAATTGTAGAAGCTGAGTTTGTGATTGGATAGAATTCGAATTTGCAGAAATACTTTCTTGGTGCTACAGCTAATTCAAGATCGAAATGGATTTCAATGGATTGAGGTTAGAGTATGCACTCGAGGGCATCTCAAACTACATTTCTTTGAAGGACGGGATGGAGGCAGTACTTGAAGACAATGGCTTGAAGGAATTCATTGACAAAGATGTTTCTAAGCCCAGATGTTATAGATGTTGCAAATCTTGATGCATGGCAAAAGAAAGTGGCAAAGGTGAGAAGGATCCTATTGGAGGGAGTACGAGACCACATTGTCTCAAACCTCCATGGGAAATCCACACCATATGCAATGTGGAAGACTTTGACGGATCTATTCCAAAACAACAACGACCATAGGAAATTGGCGCTCAAAGATAAACTTAGGAAGATCAAGATGGAAAAGGGCGACTCCATTCCAAAATATCTCATGAAGTTTGTCCAATGTTGAGATGATTTGGGGAGTGTGGGAATAACAGTCGCTGATGATGATTTGGTGAGCTTGGCTCTCCTAGGACTTCCCAAAAATTGGCACAGTTATCAAGACTCTATCAATGGAAGGGAAAAATTGCCATATTGGGAATGACTATGGTCGGATTTGGTGCAGGAGGAGTTCAGGCGGAACACCAGAGATGGCTCTCCATCAAAGAATGATGATGAAGAGGATTGTGCTTTGGCTTCCAAGGCAAGGAAAGGGAAGGGGAAGAAATTCCATTCAAAATCAGAGTCTAAAGGAAAGAAGTTGGATTTGTCCAAGGTGAAGTGTTTTCACTATCACGAACATGGGCATCTCGCTACTAACTGTCCACAGAAGAAGAAGAACAAGAGGGATGTTGGAGCTACAGCTGGTGAGGCCCTTGCCTCAAAATTTGAACTTGACTTCTCCTTGATCGCATGCATGGAATCAATTGCATTGGGATCGGTGTGGTATTTGGATAGTGGTGCTTCCTTCCACATGACTAGAGATAAGGATATTTTAAGTGACTTGGAGGAGAGAGATATCAAAATGCATATAGATATGGGCGACGATGGATGATATAGTGCGACTAGAATTGGTACCATTAACTGTCAGAGGGAGTCAGGTAAACCACTTCAATTGAAATATGTTATGCATGTTCCAGGTCTGAAGAAAAACTTGGTCTCAGTCGCAATGTTGGAGGACATAGGCTATGATGTTGTTTTCAATGATGGAAAAGCCTTCCTGCAACATAAAACAATGGGTCAAGTCAAGAAGATAGGGATTTGAGTTAATAATATCTACAAGGTGGAGGTATATGGATGCACTTCCATGATGGGCAAGGCAAAAATAGTTGTGAGCCGGGATGAGGGCGAATTATGGCACAGGCAATTTGGCCATCTTCATCATGGAGCCTTGAAAATCATGAAGCAAATATCTACTGGACTTCCAATGGGAACACTTGCTTAGTTAGATCAGTGAAAAGGTTGCACCATGGGGAAGTATGTAAATTCCACCTTTCATGAAAAGGAGAACCATGCTTTGGTGATCCTGGAGAGAATTCACACATAGGTGTGTGGACCATTCTCGGTTGCTTCAACAACAAAACATAAGTATTATGTTATTTTTGTTGATGACTTTTCTCGTAAATGTTGGATCTTCTTCATGCATAAGAAGGATCAAACATTCTCAAAGTTCTGTGAGTTTAAAGCATTGGTGGAGAAAGAGTCGGGGAAGCAAGTGAAGGCTCTGAGGAGTGATAATGGTGGAGAATACATCTCTAATGAATTCAAAGACTTCTGCAGCAAAGAAGGAATTTGAAAAGAAATCATAGCACCTCATAGCCCACAACAAAATGGGGTCACGGAGAGGAAGAACAGAATGATCATGGGCGCAGAACGAGCGATGTTGCATGATCATGGCCTACCAATGCATTTGTGGGCGGAAGCATGCAACATTGCGGTTTATGTGCAAAACCATTGTCCTCATAGAGTACTTGGCATGAGTACACCTAAAGAAGGTTTCACTGGTAAGAAACTTGATGTTTCTCATTTTAATATTTTTGGCTCATCCGTTTATGTGCATGTGACCAAGAATACCAGGAAGAAGCTGGAGCCGACTGCTGAAGTTGGGATATTTGTGGGGTACTCATAAACACCCCATAATTATTGTGTGTATTTTCCTAACATTAATTTGACTTTTATGCGACGAGATATAAAATTCGATGAGTGGAAATCCATGCGGTTGTCGCTTGAGAGGGCGATAGACTTAGATGCAGAGGAGGAACTATTGGTTCCCAAAGATGAGTCTCAATATGTGGATCAACCACATGAGGAGGTTCATGGAGTGGAGGAAGCCACTCATGTAAATCCATCCATCATAAATGGAAGAAAGCGCACCATGGAAGATGATAAATTGAGACTAGATGTTGCACATAATGTAGGAGCCCCTACTTCACAACGTAGACAGAGACAATATCTTGATCGATTTACTGGATACATGGCTCTCATGAGAAAATGTATTGTGACTAAAATATCTTCCTTTCAGGTAGCAGTGTAGTATCCCACTTGGGTGGATGTAATGGTGGAGGAGTATGACTCCATTGTCAAAAACAGTGCATGGGAAATTGTCCCAAGACTAGTCGACAAATCAGTGGTAGGTTTGAGATGGATCCATAAGGTAAAGAAAGTTGTTGATGTGAGTGTGGAAAAATACAAGGCTATATTTGTGGCTCGGGGCTTCTCACATATCGAGGGGATATATTATGATGATACCTTTGCACTTGTCACAAGGTACTCTTCCATAAGATCCATCTTTCCACTCTCAGCGCAGATGGGTTGGCGCATTCATCAGATGGATGTAAAAACTGTTTTTATCAATGGGATCATTGAGGAAGAGGTGTACATAGAGAAGCCTGAAGGACTTGCGATCTCCAATAGTGAGTCACATGTGTGCCAACTCAAAAGAGCATTGTATGGGCTAAAGCAAGCACCCCGTGCTTGGTACACTCGGATAGACAACTATTTCACCAGACTGGGCTTCACCAAAAGTGAAGCGGATGAAAACCTATACCAAATTGTGGTGGAGGGTAAGCTTTTAATCATTTTTCTTTATGTTGATGATTTAATACTGACTGGTGATGAGCAGCTGATACACTCATGCAAGGAGGACCTTGCAAAGGAGTTTGATATGAAGGATATGGGCCTCCTTCATTATTTCCTTGGATTGGAAATATGGCAGCGAGATGGTGAACTTTTTGTGTCTCAAGGAAAGTATGCAAGGGAGATAATGGGTAAGTTTCACATGGAGGGTTGCAAACCCATGGATACTCCTCTTTCGGGAAACTAGAAGAAAGAGGATGCTACTTCTGGAGAGGTAGTGGATGCTACTATCTATCGATAGTTGGTGGGTTCACTAATGTATCTAGTGAACATGAGACCAGACATTTTCTATGCGGTTAACCAGTTGAGTCAAGCGATGGTTAAGCCTACCAAGATCTTTTGGAAGGCGGGTAAGCATGTCCTGAGATACCTGAGGGGCACATCTGAGTATGGCTTATGGTACATACAGACGGATGAGGTGAAGTTGCATGGCTTCACGGATGCAGATTGGGCGGGCATCCCAACGGACATAAAGAGAACATCGGGGGGGATCTTTAGTATCATATCTACAATTGTTTCTTGGTACAACAGGAAACAAAGAGCTATGGCACTTAGTTCAGCGGAAACAAAATACATGGCAACAAGTCAAGATGCATGTGAGGATATCTGAATGAGAAAGATCTCGGTTGGTTTGTTTGGTTCTCATTTAGATCTGACAATGATTCATTGTGATAATTAGAGTTGCATTAAACTCTCAATTAATCCTGTGTTTTATGATAGATCTAAGCATATAGATATCTGATATCATCATATCATAGATTGTGTGCAGTGGAAGATCATGTTGCTTTAGTACATTCCTACGGAAGAAGGATAATCCCTTTCTTGTTGAGAGGGAGTGTTGAGATTCAACAAGAAGATCCTAGTGAAAATTATACACCTACACTAGGATGGAGCCTCAGGCTATTTTTAGGTGGAAGTCTGTTTTTAGATGATGAGCAAATTATATTTATAGATGATGTATATTTATAGTTGGTGAGCAAATTCTATTTATAGATGTATGTCGACTATTATTATCCCTTAATAATAGTTGGACAATAAATATTAATCTATTCTCAATGAGCACTTGGAAATAGTTAAATGAAGTGGAAAATCAGTTAGCTATAGGAAATTCGAGTTCAAAGGTTGGTTGGTGGGACATGCAAGTCGAATTAGTTGTAACTGAGTGATTCGAAGTTGTAACAGAGTTAGATGTGTAGTTATGTGAGTTGTAAAGTAGTTTAACTCAGTTAAGTGAGTTAAGCTCAGTTGTACTAGTTCTAATTGAACTTACACTAGTGAGAGGTCAATGAATTAATTATTAATTAATTCACAATCAGTGGTCTCACATGCAACTAAATATTTTCCACTATTAACTACATGCATGCCAGATCCATTGGAGACCCAGTTGAGATAACATGTGAAAGGGACAGTTTGACTATCAGTTGTGACTTTAGTGGGTGCACTCATGAAACCACACACACATTGGATGTGACCATGAGGATTGCGCAACCTAGGCAAGAGGAATCCATTCATTGCAGGGATTTCCATTAGCAGGGATTGCGTAGAGGAGGCAGGTTGTCTGGAAGCAGTAAATTAGCACATGAATTTGTCAATTTTTGTATGACAGTGTGAGACGATTGTATATTGTACTGAGATCTATTAAATTAGAGTTTTGTATGGGATTGTTTCATGATCTATGATATATACATAATATATGATAGTGGGTTTTTTAGCTTTATGCTTTCCCAGTAAAACATTTGTGTTATGTGTGATTGATCTTTCTTCTTGATATTGCAATTGGCGATCGTGTTTTAAATTCCAAAAGAATATTTGTAGAAGCGATTCTATATTTACAGTGGCATATAATTGTTAGATCAGGAGAATCCAGGCAATACATAATTTGTATTAAAATTTCTACCCCACATACCAATGGAAATGGCATGACATGTACTATCCATCTAGAATAGTCTTACCTACAAATATATCAAAACTCATATCATTATCCATCAAACAAACTTGGGTCCATTACCCAAACCTTTGTGCTAACGGACTTTCTTCAATGGTTGAAATCAATGAAAACCAACCCAATTAATCAACAATCTCCTCCTTTTCCATTGATGGAAACACTCTGATGCAATACTAATGTCATATCAGTCATGCTCCCCTTGTGACCATCGCTCCCCCTGGAACCATGCCTCTGTGCTCTTTCTCCAAGATTTTACCTTTGCATATGATAAATCTCTTTCCCTTTGTCATCAATGGAAAATGTATCTTTCCATCTGGGGTTGCTCCCCCTGACTGAACTCTTCCTGAAACTAATATCCCAACCTGAACTGTCCTATTTATAGTGCTTCCTCATGTAAATCTAAGACATATAAGATAAGCATTCAAAAGCATTCATTTTGGAGTATAAATTACTCTCAGTCTCTAGCAAAGATACTCAAAGGCTTCTTGTGGAAACAATTTTGTAAATATGTCTGCCACTTGTTCTTTTGTGCCCACATATTCAACTCTGATGTTCTTCTTTGCAACATGTTCCCATAGAAAGTGATACTTTATTGGAATGTGCTTCATCTTGGAGTGCATCACTGGGTTCTTTTAGATACCGATGACACTTTTATTATCACAATATATTGGAATGGGCTCATCATACTCAACCTGTATATCTATCAAATTTTGTTTCATCCATAGAACCTGAGTACAACATCATGTTGTTGCAATATACTCTGCTTCAGTGATAGATAAAGATATCGATGATTGTTTCTTGTTTATCCAAGACATTAAACACTCACCCAAGTAGAACACTTCTCCACTGGTGCTACATTGGTCATCAATGCAACCTGCCCAATCTACATTTGTGTAGTTAATAAGTGATATATCCTTTCCTTTTGGATACCATAATCCAAACTCTTTTGTTCCTTTTAGATATCTGAAAATACTCTTCACTGCTAATACATGTGATTCCTTTTGTGCTGCTTGAAATCATGCCACATGTCCAACTGCTTGCATTACATATGGTTTGGATTTTGTCACATATAGTAAGCTACCATTCATTCTGGATGTTGTCACATGTATTTCCACTGGTCTGTAGACTTTGAAACATCATATTTTCTCAACTTGCAACTGGTTTTCATAGGAGTGGTAACTGGTTTGCAATATTCCATTCTGAACCTCTTTAGCATTTCTCTGATATACTTAGTTTGAGAAATAAAAATTCCTTGGTTGCTTTGACGTATCTGAAGACCCGGAAAGAAGGATAGTTCTCCAAGTAATGACATTTTAAATTCATTCTTCATATCCTTTGCAAATTTATGGATTAACATGTCATCAATACTTCTAAAAATAATATCATCAATATAAACTTCAATTAATAAAATGCCATCCTAATTTACCTTAATGTAGAGGTTGTTGTTTGCACTTCCTTTTCTGAACCCTGCTTGTTGTAGATATTTATCCAGTCTAGAGTACCATGCTCTAGGAACCAATTGTTCAATGTAGACTTCTTATTCAAGTTCCCCGTTCAGAAAAGATGATTTCTCGTCCATATCTGTCCATACTGTTCAATACTCTGCTACACAACTGTACATAATTTTGATTCATATGTCATTATACTATCATGAAGTACCACTACAACTGATTAATCTATCATATTGTACTTCTTATAACTAAATGCACTGAATCTGTCTACTCAAATTCTCTAAGCTACTCGAAGGATGGTTCTTTGGTCCGTCTCAACTACCGCATAGAGTCCCCCTGTCTATTAGTCATATTATCTGGGAGTCTCTAAGCCAGATGGATCAAAACAATTCCTGCTCTGAAGTGTATTCATCATCATCTTCATTAGTAGATTCATCATCTCTCTGAGCTCTTATTTCTTTCTTTCTGTCTATGGATTCATCTTTCAATATAGTGCTTGGAGGTACAATCTCTTGAACCTATTCCTTCTTTACCCGTCCTTCTTTTCTTTCAATTATTTTCCAAATCTTTCTATATCTGACATCTTTCCTTTTCTCTATAGAATTTTCTTCATCTTGTTTTATTTCCAATCTTGCAATCTTTGGGACCTGGTCTTTGTTCACCTGTTCTTCGTATTTTGAACAACCATTGTCAACATACCAACCACACTTCTTCTTCTTAGCTTGTAGAGAGAGTGTGCATTCTTAATTTCTATATTGATTCTGCTTTCTAATCCATGTTCTCTTTTGAGGCTCTTGTCTATGATTATTGTTGTCCTGTTGTGGTTTTCTAGGAGGGATTGTCATTCTACAATCTTTGGCCATGTGTCCAAAGTTATTAAACTTGTAGCATTCCAATTTAGTGTTCAATGATTCAAACCTATTGTATATTATTATCTGTGTTTCACTAGGCCTTCTTGGATAACCATTTTGTGTATGACTTTCAAATTTGTTTATGTTCATACTATTAGCTTTTCAATTTACATTTTTATGTCCAAAATTATTGCATGCATAACATAAACCCAAAAATATAGTTTGATACCTGGGAGTTGAAGATATTATGAAACAAGTTGCTCTTATGAATCCTTCTTCTTCCCGATTCCTATTTGTTTATGTCGATCGTTGATTCTGAAATTAGAATCTTCTCGGTGGAGGAGTGTCCATGCAATCTTCCTTGTAGGTCTTCCTATCCCCTTTGATTGTTTCTGCATAACTTTTTCACTGTGTTTATTGTTTTGTTGCTTTGGAGATTGATCCCTTTTCTGTCTGATTGTATCCAAGTGTGGACTTTTCATGATTAGGTCTTTGACTTCTGATAATGTCATCCAAAACTTTTGAGTTGTTCTGCATATTTTTCTTTTGAAGATCCTTTATCAATGTGACAATATCTACTTCCAAATTTCCAATGATCTTGTCTCTTTCTTCTAACCGTTCTTTGAGTGCTTCTTCAATTATTTATATTCTTATATTTGAACCTTCAATTCTGTGGTGATCTACTCTATTTCTTGAGTTTCTTCCTTCTTGTCTAGTTCTGCTTGTAGATTCTTGTTTTTCCTCTTTTCTCTTCTTATAACTTTTATGGCAGTCAACAATTATTCTCGGTAGTCAACTTCTGCCTCTTCATATTCTTCTGTGGTGTATTCTTTAACATAGTCTTCTACTACCATGAATAGAAATATTTATGTCTCACTGTCACTGACTTCATCTTCATCTGATGAGGAGATGTCTTCTTTGGTTCATTATCTTTTCTTGAAAACTTTCTTTGTGGTTCCTTTGATTTTATATGTTTGTTTTATATTTGAGTAATCTTCATCATTCCCCTTATTTTTCTTATGAGGACATTTGTTATCAAAATGAACAATATCATCACAATTAAAACAAATCAATGGAAGCTTACCTTTATATCTATCATTGGTTCCCTTGTTCAATCTCTTGATAAAATTGGTCATTTCTTCATCATCTTTTGAAATGTCATTGCTGCTACTATGTTCTTTTTCTTTTTTCTTTCCATTTTTCTTTGACCTTTTGGATTCTTTAAAAGTTGCTTCTTTTATATCTGGATTTTCCTGTTCATTTATCATTTCATATGCTGTGAAGATTCCATGTGGTTTTTCCATGCTTATTGCGTCTAGATTTGCTCTTTCTTCTAGTGCTAATATCTTAGGATCAAATCTCACAGGAAGAGATCTTAGTACCTTTTGAACAATTATAGATTTTTTAATTTCTTCTCCCAATCGTATGATTGCATTTACTGTTTCATCGATTCATAAGAAGTAAGCTACAATATTCTCATCTTCCTTCATCCTTAGTTGTTCAAACTGACCTCTATAAGTTTGAAGATTTGCTTCTTTGAATTTTGAATCTCCTTCATAAATATTTTGAAGTTTTTCCCAAATCTCTTTAGCGGATTTACAATGCATAACTTTGGTGTATACCGATTCACCAATACCATTCATAAGTGAATTTGTGTATTTGGAATTATTTTGACCGAGTTTTATTGCTCTTTCACTTGTTGGCGGAACTACTGGTTCTTTGTATCCATCTATGATAGATTGCCAAATTTCAAATCCTTATGCATGTATATATGTTTTCATCCTTTTTCTCCATAATGCATACTTTTGTCCATAAAACTGTGGTATTCCATGTTTATACATGGTGTTTCTCTCCATGATATACCTTCCAGTGGTTAAAGTGATTCTTGAAGGAACCAGATCTGATACCAATTGTTGGATTACTGAGAGGGGGGGTGAATTAGTAATATAGAAATAATCCTTTTTAACCACAAAATGAAAGTGTTATATCAATGTAGCATTATCATCCAATAGTTGGAGAGTAAATAAACAATGAACAAATGAGAAATCATACACATACATAGTCCACCAATGTTTTTACATGGAAACCCAAAGTGGGAGAAAACCACAAAATGATTTTTCTTATATGTATTTAAGAATTACATTCATTGGAAGAACCAACTTCCTTTGTTTTCCTGTTGCAATTGGAAGGAGGCTCCAATCCCCTATTTTCTCAGGCTACAACCTGAAGGAAGTTCCAACTCCCCAATTCTCTAGCTACAACCAGAAGGAGGCTACAACCCCCTAGTTTCTCAGGCTACAACCTGAGGGAAGCTCCAACTCTCCAATTATTTGGCTACAACCAGAAGGAGGTTATAACCCCATATGTTCTCCCGATACAACCACCTTTTATTTCCCCATCCAACTGGTCTGACATAGAAGTATAATGACATAACCACTATCACACTATCACTGTGAGATATACTACTGTAAAACTATACCAATCAACCTATAATTAGCCTATAACAACCTATACCAATAACCTATGCCAACATGCACCATACATAAAATTGTACATCAACCTGTACCATAAACAAATGAATCAACCATGCACCAAACCTGTAAAAATAACCTGTCCAAACAACCTGTAATCAACCTGTACCATAAATAAGTCATCAACCATGCAACAAACTGTACCTCAACATGTACCATCAATGAGTGCATCAACCATGCACTGAATATGTACCAATAATGCATCAAATACACATAAACTACCACTCATCAAGATGTACCAATATCATCAATTATACACCTCATGTATGTGCCAACTCATCAACTACTTGTCTCAACCATGTACCCAACATGTACCTCAACCAAAAGCCCTTATGGATCTGAAAATGGTACACAAAATAATACAGACTGTACTCTAACCAATACATTTTTTATTACTGAATTTGGATCTGTTATGAATAATTTATGACGTTTTTACCCGAAACACTTGTTTTAGACTAGTTTCAGGACTAGCCACAAACCATATTTTCCACGGAGTGTAAATCCAAAAATATAATGACCCACAAGCTGAAATTTTTATCACAGCTACTTGGATATGTTTCCTCAATGACCTCCCGATTTCATGGTCTGAATCATTCTAGAAAAAAAGTTATTGCGAAAATGGTGAGATGACCCATAAATAACATACCTTAGAAAGCATCATCAAAAGAATTTATCCTTCCTTGAATTTCGACCTTCTTTACTTCACCTTCCCTTTTAAATTCACCTTAGATATAATTTGGTTACCTCAGTCACTTTTAGATATTCAATATTCTCAAGTGTAATTAAAAATGAGAGACCCTTGCCTCTTATTTATACTTTCATGTAGATTCCTCAAGGGGTTACCTTCTAACCATCTTAACCCACTTTCCTTATTTTAGGGCTAACCCACTTCTAACCACTTGTCCACTTAGAAATTTCTCCATTAAATTTATTATTTAAATAATTTATTTTGTATCCACTTTGAATTATAGTACACTCATCACTTCACTTTATTATTTAAATTACCTTCTAACCATCTTAACCCACTTTCCTTATTTTAGGGCTAACCCACTTGTAACCACTTTTCCACTTAGGAATTTCTCCATTAACTTTATTAATTTAAATAATTTCTTTTGTATCCACTTTGACTTATAGTACACTCATCACTTCTCTTTATTATTTAAATAATTTCTTCTTTGCAACCACTTTGACATTTTGGGGCTTCTAGATGACTCGTGAGGGTTCTCCAACTTCACGTGGCCATAAATCTTTAACCGTGAGAAGTTATGTGACATTCCACATACCAACGGAAATGGAATGACATGTAATATTCATCTAGAATAGTATTACCTGTAAATATATCAAAAATCATACCATTATCCATCAAACAAACGTGGGTCCATTACCCAAACCTTTGTGCTACCGGAATTTGGTACTGGAATTTCTTCAAGGGTTGACATGAATGAAAACCAACCCAATTAATCAATAGTATTCTTATGTGAAATCTCTTCCAACAACCTGTCTGTTGAGAAAAATCTATAGCAAACAACTGTGGAGTTAAGAAATACAACAAGCATGAAGAAAATAATTTCAATAGAGAATTGAAGTTTTAGTATAGTTACAGAAAGAGCAACTGGTTGAAGTTGATTCCTTTTGAAGGTATATAACATTTCATTAATGGAAACAATTTCATTAAAAAAATGATCATACCATGTGCAAAATATACAAGAAAACTTAATACATTTCAACACATGAATTCAAATCAGTCCTGTCATGAAGAATCATAAATATTGGGAAAACAAAGAATTGGTATAAATACAAATAACAATGTATTAATAAAATGGAAAAAAAAGACTAATTTTAATAACACATATATCATTTGCAAGGAACGCATGTACCATATGATGCTATGAAAATATTAAATTCAAAAACATAACAAAATTACTCATAGGGATAAAGCCCGGAGCAATTCAAAGTATCATGTCTTTCCTAACATTGTTCAATCTTTGATCATCCCAAAAATTTCACCCATGTCCATCCTTGAGAATTCTATATCTATTTAAACAAAAATGGAGTTGTTAGGACTCATAAGTGTCACACTTATACCCTCTTTTACTTCACCATTCCTTACATTTCATGGTCCTAATAAACCTTTTATCATACCATTTCCATACATACATTTGGGTTTCACCTTATTATTTTCCACTTTATTCATTTCAGTATTATAAGTGAATTTATGATTAAATCTTACAAAAATGATATATTTTCATTATATATCAAGGTTGGATGAGTTTGATGATGTGTGCAAGCATATGTGAAGATTTCAACAAAGTCAAATATTACCACCTAGCCTCAAATTCGAATTTCATCTTCAAGCTTTGAAGATTTGAAGAATATTTGGGACAATCATTCAAGCATATTCAAAGGAGAAGATCATCGAGATTTTGATAGGATATCTTATCCAAAATATGAGTGGAGGATTTGAAGGAATAAGTTGAGAGAATAGTGGATCTGCAATTATGACACTCTTCAAGACTTTCATGTATATAAGAGAGTGTTCTCTCTTCATGAGGAGGGAGAGATCATGTAATTCATAATTTGGTCTTGTAATTAGGAGAAGGGGATTCTTCGCTTTGATTCTTTCATTGCTATTCTTCCATGCTTTGTCATTTGACTGTTGTAATATAATTTGAGATCAATTTATTGTGTGAGCTCACATATGTCTTTTCTCATTCAACTCTTCACATGTTGTATTGCTTTCCTAGATTAATTTCCTGCTTTCCTAGTTAGTGTTTCAATGCTTTCCTAGATTGATTTCAATTTCAACAATTTGGATTATATTACTTCCACTTCAGTCCTTCATATATAGTATGTGTGCTTTGTAAGCCTACAAACCTCGGATTGACAAATTAAATAGTTGGGCAAATACTACAATGGAATTAAATGACAATATTTCTGCCTAACAGGAATCAACCTCTTATCAACATGATAGAGTTGAATCTCCTAAAAAATAACTTTTTTTGGTGAAATAGTCTAACTTATACTCATAATAGAAGAGTTTTGTAATAAAAAGATAAACTTTTTCAACAACTTTATCAAAAGTTTGTTGACATAACAACAAGAGGCTATAATTCGTCCTTTTCAAACCTAACTCTATGCTAACTAAAAAAAACAAAGTGAAATCTTGATAACATCCAATTGTCTTCATAAAGGTTGTCGATGACGTCTTCGAATACTCTCATAACCTGTAAATAAACAATAAAATCAATTAAAATAAATACAAAAACTATTTAAAGGTTGGCTACAGAATATTTGATTCTATAGCTAGTCTAAATCAAACAAAATCAGAATAGCCTAAAATAAAAATAAAAATCAAACAAAATCCAAAATAGAAGAAGTAAAAAAAATCAATTTTACATTACCAAGAATTATACATTTGAAATCGAGGATCCATGCAGATTTGATTCCATAACAATATTGGCATTGGTGGATTTTTTGACAATTGTATTTGACAATTTTTGGGTCTTTTAGTTGCCTATGAAGAAATTTGTCCCATTTTATCAATTTATTCTTGATTTTCCCTCTTTAATTTATTGTTTTCCCTCTGCACTTGATCTAAAATCATCTGTAGATAGAAAACGACTGAATTATATCTTTCGGCCCAATGTTGGCGGCTACGACAATTCCCATGATCAAAAATTTTCTTAACATTTTGGGAATGATGGTTAAATGATTTTTCATTGAGAGAATTGTCTTTGAAATGCGCATTAATACCTGGGAATCCCTCACATCCAACAAGAAATAGAGGTAAATTTCTCACGAAGTCATATGGGTTTTGATCCCTTTTCTTAGTTTTGTCAGCTTCATTCTTGGGATGATCTTCAGGGTCTTCAACCAGTATAGGTTTGTTGGGAGACACATTGTTCTTCGATATGTTCCTTATCATTCTTGACAATTTGCGACCCAACCTTTTGGTTTCAAAATTGACATATGTGGGTGTACTATGAAGTTCTTTCTTATTACATTCGTTGTCGACATAACCCAATCGTATCCCTGGATCCTATTTGGATTGGATATCAATTTTACCCTTTAACTTGGTAAGAGTCAATTCTAGATTAGGGGTCGTAGCATAGGTTAATCCCTTTTTTACCATACTACGAGTCAAGAGAGGGACAACTATGTCATTTTGAAAAGGGTCTTCTTGATTGGGCGAGTGACCAGAAGATGGGGAGTCAGGGTTTAAATATACTTCTAGTTCAATCCCTTCAGGGTTTCTTTGGAAAGCATTGGCTTAGGTTTCAAGAATAGATTCAGTATGAACCTCAGGTATTGAATCAGGAATGGTTGATGAAAGGGAGGTATGTATAACATTATTTATGGAAAGGAAAGTATTCCAATCATCCCCTGTCCTGGTGAGATGGTTCTCAATCAGGATTCAAATGAGGCTATGGTGGAAAATATTGGCTTTGGGGTTCTTACTATGCCGCTGATAGAATTTAACCATCTTAGAGAGGCTCCTCCACATATATTAGGGCATGTTCAATTCATAACCCAGGAAAATCATAAGTAGGCGAATGTGAAAAATAACACCAAACCGTATCGACCTTCACAACTCACAAATTGCTTAATGTCAAATATAACAGTCCGCTATTTCTTCTTTAAAAATTTTATTGCCATACCCTTTATATCATACCTGGTCCATTTGGAGGCTAACAGTCATTTCCATGGAATATCTCGCACCTTAGCATTTTTGAACCATCTTTCTCCAGACAGAGTTAATCCCATGGCCTGGGCAATGAAGCCTTCATTGACCTCTAATTCTACATCGTAAATCATGGATTTTTTACCATTAAATGTGCTAGCAAAATTCTTAGCGAACTGTATATTATGGCCCCTAAATGAATGGATGAAATTCATCCACCCTTCTTTGGCCATTATTTTATTTAATTCATCGTAATCCTGTATGATTTTAGGTCCATTGGGTTCTGCTCTTACTATAGGAGCCATAAGCTCTATAATGGAGTCGATGAGTAGGGAAAATTGGACATAGGAAAAATTAACCTTGTTGAAGAGGATACACACGACTTGTAACAAGAAGAAGCCATCATAAACAAATAATAATAGACTTAGATACCTCATTCCAACGGCCGAAGATAAAAACTTGGGAAATGGAGGACAATACGAACTAGACCGCCACTTAAATCATTGTTGAGATTTAGAATTGCCCACACGTTGGAGGACAGAGGTGTGCCAAAATGAATGACCCATGTTTTCCTCATGAATTTCCACGAGCTATTGCATCCTAACCGTGGGTGAAGGCACAAACATTATAATTATATCATGGTTTCAGGAATGATTGATCCGAATAGGAAGACATAGTCATGGAAGAAGTAAAATCATTTGAGTGCCAAAGGTTTTTGTCCCATAATCTTTAATAAATTATTAATAAGCCAAAATTATGCTTTCGATGTGATTTCACAATGGTTATTTAGTTTAATGAGTTTTAACATAGACCTTGATTTCCACTAATGCCCCTTTAGAGTGTTTTATTTGAAGAGGGTTCCAACACAACATTTTGTGATCTAAATGTCCCCTTTTCAAGTGAAGACTGTGACAGTGAAGATTTTGGATCTTAACAATATTTTTGGACCATAATTAGATTCAATTATCCATAGTTAGTGGACATAATGTCCTCTTTAAATTAAAAATGAAGATTGGAAGAGACGTTTAATGGAGGGATCGATCAAAACGAAATCAAGGTGAATAACATTGTACAAAAAGAACCGCGAAGTAGGGTTAACGAGAATGATCCTTAATTTCATGCTTAACAGTCATAAAATTAAAAATAAACACAAAATTATAATACAAAAGACAAAACACTCAGATGAAAAACAATTTTTTTTATATATAAAGTCAATTAAAATTAGTAAAACCATAAATTTCCACAACAATCCATTAATCTAATACATTTAAAAATATGTGACAGCTATAGGTAAAAATGTTAACTCTGCATTTTAAAAATAATATGACAGGGTGTTGGTTGGGGGAGCCAACAAGTTTTGAGAGGACTTGTATTACTCACTGGTAAACTATCATTTTAGCTATAAACTCTTAATATACCATTGTTCATAAGAATTATAAGTCTTGTACGATGATCTAAAATCATGTACTGGATATCAAATAATTAAATAAACCCAAATAAAAAGTTTATATCTATGATGAATATGGTTCTCAACTCACTCCTCTAAATCAAAATACATAAATTATGAACCAAGAATATTATTAATATAACATTTATATGGTGGTATTTGTGGAACAAATCCACAATTCCCCTTTTAATATAGTTTAACTCACCTTAGCCCTCAAGTTTAGGGTTTCTATGACTATAAACACGACGATTATATACCATAGTTGTTTCCTGGAAAGGGATGTACACCCATCAAATCGTATTAAGTAATTGAGTTAACCGGTACTGTTTGGGCATTGTTCACTATCAATCGTGGAACAAATGTGATGTTCACTAGCACTGGAAATTTATGGTATTGTGCAGAACTGGCACTGTTTGGGCATTGTTCACTATCAATCGTGGAACAAATGTGATGTTCACTATGATTGATCATACCATCAGAAAAAGGAGGGGGCATATCATTCTAGGGTCCCTTGAATCAAAATTTTCCCACATGTTCGATGAAGGCGTGATTTCACCATGAGATCAAACAAGTTTCTTGTTTATCAAATATCTATTGTAGATATAGATCTCGTTGTGTAAATATATTGTAGATTTTTTATGAATACCAAAACCGCACAAGGTATTGTGCCAACATGTGAAGTTTCAACCAACTTCCCAACGAAAGTCATTATTGATTTTCCATATCTCATCGCCTATTACCATGCACATGCAGAGAAAAGTGGAAAATCCCAAAGTGCCATTGACATGTGGAATGTGAAATGTATCCAAGGCCTAGCAAATCACATCAAGATTGAATTCTTTTGTGAACTCTTAGTGTCCAAATCGTGCAAACCCTCGTTCAATGGGGATAAACCTATTTACATGTGCGATATTCACAGTTTTTAGCCGACTATCTGAGTTCTTGTTGTGGTTTTGTCGAGATTAAAATATTGTAAAGAGAGGAGGTATATTGTGTTAAATTTTCTGTCTTTATATACAAATTTGTGTGCAATATTTTAGTAAATGCAGTATATCCAACAACGATGCAATCTCCAACAATGGATCAATGCGACAACAATTTCTTTTATTATCCAATAAAAGATTCAATCCCTCCTTAATGATCTTATCCACAGATATTAAAGTCCCACATCTTCTTTCCATTCACGGGATTATTGTGCTTGATCTTTCATCGAAAACAAAATTGCTCTTTAGTTTTGAGAGCTAATTGTATTTGGGAGATGTGACAAGAAGACATTTCAATAAAATCATTTTTTTTTGTTCCATGTCTTAGATCCACCCAAAATTGAATAAGGGGATCTTAGGTACACCTTGTGTAGTGTGTTGTGGTCAATTTTTCAAGGTTGGATTATATTGCTTACTGTCTAGTTTTAACATAAAAAAAACTTACAATTTTAGCATTTAATGCAACACACACAAGCTCAAGCACAAAGTTATCTCATGCACAATGTTATTCAAGAACAATTAAGCACAAATGATCAAGAATATGTGAAGAACATTTTGAAGCATTCAAGTTGTCAACCACATCAGTAATGGACAAATCAAAGATTTCGAACTCAACACATCATGGATCATTTGAAGTTAAATTGTAACTTGCAAACAATGTTTATTGTAATATTACTTGATCAAGTTGATTTGTACTAGAAATAGTGTATTTGTAAGAGTAATCAAGTTGATTTGAATTGAATTTGTCATAAGGTGAATTTTCGGCTGAGCCCGACACCCTAGAGTCATTTTGAGTCGAAATTGACAAGGTTGAGTACTTGAAACTCAAATCATTGTAATCACAAGTTTGGATGCATTCTCGGTGGTAACTGACATCCTCAAATTCTTGGAAGCAAGTTCAAGCGAACAACTTCAAGTGAGAGTGAAAGTAAAAGCAAGTGTGTTCCTAGAAACAAATTCAAGTGAGCATGAACTTCAAGTGAGAGAGTTGCAGATAAGCCTTCCTCTGTCGATTCAAATTGTAATCAGGATCTACCTGCATAAGAATACCTCATTTAGTGTTTTTTAAATGTCTTGAAGTCTTGAATTATTAGAGTTACTAAACACTCTAATAAACACCACTGAAGACAACACAGTGATATTGAACAAAGAAACTCTTCAATCAGTGCTAACTTGTTTTCAAGTGACGCAAGATAAAGTTAGACTTCTTCAAGATCAATCCCGACTATTGAATGTTGAGTTGATAGATCTCAAAAATCTACAACCAATGAAGTATTCTGAACTAGTTTTTGTTCAGCACAACCCTCTCTATGATGATGATGACGATGATGATGTTTTTGATCAACAATCAATGAAGGAGCAACTCATCAAGACAATTGTAGATGTAGACAAAGACGAAGCTATTCATGAACCTACTTTTCAAGAGTTTTCTTTTGAGTTTAGTGAAGAAAACATTTCAACGCTACAACAACATGCAGTAAATCCACTTCCACAGATTTCAAAACAACAGGTTTACAATACTCTTTCCAAGCCCATCATCATACCTTGGGAAGAAATAATCTACAACAAAAATAGAACATGAATTGGATATGACAAGGAAGTTACCTTTCATATTCCCAATTATTTCAGACCAATCAAGTTCCATAGTGCTAGATTCCTTCAAGAAGCTTCAACTTCACCTGTTCAAGTTCAACATCAGAATGATAAGTGCCAACATTACAATCGAGTTGGTCACATGGAGAATCAATGTTTTGATCTCCATCCTTGCCAGCATAACCATTCTTCAGACATATGTTCAACACTGAAGAAAACTGCAAGATTGAAGATTCACTATGAGTGGATTGATCCTTGGCAGTGGTCATCAACAACCAAGCGATTATATAAGTCTTACTGAATAATTCAATCTTGAGTAAAGACCAATCTTGTAGCACATAACATTTTTGTACCTCACATAAGTGGTCCCCTTATGGCGTAGCTTTCGAGCATGGCCCTCACAGGATGAGATAACATGTGGTTTTCTCTACATTCCCACTTTGTGTTGTACTCAAATGGAACAAGTATGGTACTCTCTTGAGCCTAGAAGGGGGGAGTACAATGATGAAACTCTCATGCACCTTAAAGGGGGGAGTTCAAAATTCCAGTGATGATGGTTCAAGAAACCACTTGTGGTCTCTCCTTTGAGCTGACAAAGGGGGGAATTGACGATGGAATTGGTTGTTAGATAGAAAGTTTTGACAACAAAAAAAATCAAGTATGCCAGATGGGCATGAAATTTTCCAAATGGGCAACTGCGGTCTGTAGATGAAAGAATTTAGCAGAATTATGGTTCAATAAGTTTAAGTTGAATCATACATAATTTGGATGTTAATTTTAATTTTGAGAGTAATGATGTGGACATTTGGTTCACATAGATGATCACTCGACCTAGAAGAGGACAAAAGGATCCTTCTGCATTTCCGCTTGGCATTTGATTGAGTTGTCAGGAATTTTCAGAGATGTGTCAGACTAGAAGTTGATTCACTTCTCTTGGTTCGCTCTCATCATATTGGATTTTAAATTAAGTGAAAAAATTGCATGCATCTTGGCTCACATGATTACATAGTGAGACTTTCCAGAGATGGCATACTTTGGCAGGATTATGATTTAATGACTTGCAATTGAATCATACACATGATACATTGGGATGATGTTGGACACCTAAAAGTGTCAAAATTGGTTAGTTTTCATCCAAAAACCATCAGATACATGGTATCAATTGGTCATTGGTTATCCAAAACCACAAATTCAGAGAGAACTTCGGTGATACACTGATAGTAGAGTGGTGATACTACATGTTCACCAATTAGCAGAAGACATCATATTCTTCTAGCTAAAATACTTGGCAAAATGATCAAATTGTCAATAAATCAAGAAATGTTCAGATATTGCAGTTGTTCACTTCCATATCTTAGCTCTCTTCGAGTTCATTTCAGATGAACCATTCAACATCTAGATTGGCGATTTTTTAGGCAAATCTTCATTGAGGCTTAGCACAGGAGTTTCAGTATGAAGACTTTGAATTGATACCAGTTTATGCTTTATTGCTGGTATTATTGATCGGACTTGTGATTGAGGGGGGGTTGTTATCCTATGGATTACCTTTACCAATAACTAAGTCTAAATTGTCACCTATATTTGTATTATTCATTTAGGATATTAGTAATATATCCTCAAGTGATGACTAATGATTAAGTTAAGATTGCCTAGCCTAGTCATCATGCAAGATTTTAGGATCTAGAGAAAATATCTCTATAAGGTGGCATCACCCATTGTACTATAAATATGTAACATTGGTGTGAATACAATCAGTGTTGGCTAGTGAGCCTTTTCCTCCATGTTGTTGTTTTTTTCTATATTTTATCAATTGGTATCAGAGCTTCTTATGCATAATTTATCACTAGGCATTAGAAGTTTCCTTAGTAAGTATTACTTAATGAAAAATCACCAAAAAATCATGACTACGCAGAAGGTATTAGTTCATACCTTATTTCTATGATATCTAACCTTTGGGCAAACATAATTATAATATAATTCCTATCTTACTCTTATCCTTATAGTCAAAATTATTAACTTCTTATTACCCATATCAAAACTATTTCATAATTAGTTTGGGTACCACATAATTTTAAACTAACTTAGTCATGGGTAAACTATATTTATATAAGCTCTGAAATCTGAAAGAGCCCCCTTATTACCATTGAATCCCCTTATTATTTTTTTAACTTAATTAATACAATTTCTGCAAGGCGACCCTTGTTACCCTATTTTATTATAATTTGTCAAAATATTTATCTACCCTAGACTGAGAGTGTTATTATACCCACTCCTTTACGTAACCAAGGTAATGGTGGATTGTAATAGTTTCATGATGTTGACATGAGAGACATATGGTTAGGGGTCTTAATATACACTAACTCTTTGTTCAGATAGTCATATGTATTGGCAACGTGGACCAACCATCTGCTTCCACCTTCCACTGTTCACATGGCCAAAGTGTGAACCCACACAATATTGCAGAGGAGGTACGTGGTGATGGGATCAAGTTCGTCATTCCCCTTGAGAACAAAACCAATGATTCCTTCTCGCTCTATCGTCGTCGTATTCCCTTCACTCCTTTGTTATGTTCTTCCCACTGGCAATTTCCAGCTCCTGGAGCGACTGGTAATACTACCTACAGATCACGAGAATTCTGTATTCGATCCAGTAATTTCATTGCCTAGTAAAAATACCCAATCTTAATTTGATATTTAAACCTATTCATTTTAATTTTTTCCAGACAAAGGTTCTGTGTAGAGTAGTGTCCAATTTTTGTATTCACTCATAGCATAGAGAGGACTTTTTCCTATGGTTGCTTTAGTTGTTCTATAAACTCTAGTTTCAACATCTTTGGTTATTACATCACTTTTTCCTTAAATATTGGTGATTGAAATGTACTCAGAGTACCAGTTTACTAGGAGGTCAACTCAATAACTTCTTCTATTTTTTGTTTGTTTAACATATGTATTATGGGTACTCTATATTGTGTCTGTATTTAATTCTTTAAGGAAGTCTCCTTTCACGCCCTTTGTTTTTATTCTTTCTTTTGTCTATGGAAGGAGAAATTATAAAAGGGTAAAGGTTCTTTGAGTTTAATCACCGTCAAAGAAAACTTGAATCATAAAAAGGTGTTTCCTTTGTTATTCCTATATCTTTATATGCATAAAAAAAAATAGGTTTTTATCTCTTTTCTACTCATTTGTGGAGATTTAAAGAAAATTTGTCTAGAAGAAGGGAATATAGGTATAATGATATGTCTTTCTCTCTAGATATTGCGAGGGAACCCATTAGTTGATACCAGTGCCTCAAGTCTCCTACAAGAGTTACAATTTATCTCGATCAGGTGATGATTATACAATTTCAAAGGGAAGAAAAAATGATCATTTTGTCTCTTGAAGCAAAGCTGGGAAGTCATAGAGTGTATAATGGACATGACTCATTCTTGATGGGTTGCCAGATCTAAAACAATACACGAGATAAGTGATAAAAATATCGATCCATCTTTTTTTTTTAATTATTGTTATGTTATTTTCTTAAAATGTCTCTTAAAATACTCTCCATTTATGTTGCAGGTTAAATATCGTTGTTTTCAATTAAGCAAGAAAAAGTTTTAGGGATGTGAAAGGTATTTAGGTTCCATCTTGGAAATCCCATTCCTTTCTAGTTCTTATTCCATAAATCCTTGGAATTGATTTGTAAATATGCACTTATATTTCTTGATTGTTCTTTCAATAAAAAATTTAATAAACTTCTATTCATAAGAGTACATGTGAAGAGTGTTATGCCTTTTCTATTATATTTTTAAGACTCGTTACAGATTTTGGAAAAGATATATGTGCTCTACATCATTTGTTTCCTATCTGTGATATATCATATTAATATGTACAGTCTTTATGTGATGCATTTCTCTTTAATCAATACTTGAGTTCATACATTATTCTGGTGAGAAATATACATTCAATAAGTTGGAAAAATAATCAATACTACAGCTAGAAAAATAATTACTTCATGTTCTGTAATGAATTCACTTACGCATTCTTGGATACTTCCAAAAAACCATAGGAATATGGTTCTGGTAAAATTTGTACCGGGAGACCATATATAAAGCCTATTCTTATGGAATCTATAGCTTATTACCAAAATAGTAAACTTACACATAGATGTATTTAAATCCCGTGTGTGTGTGTGTGTGTGTGCGCGCGTGCGCGCGCTTTGGATAGTCTCTAAGATATTTACAAAAACTTCTACTCAACACTGTCTACGTTTCATAGCTTTTAATCTAGAAATTTCATAGCTATAAATATATTCATGGACCATGCTACTGCACAAAATTCATATGAAGAATATATTCAAATTCCCTTTATCATGACTATCAATAAAATACATAATTACATATTGTATGAAATGAAGAAGATTCATTTAAATTATGTAGAAGGCATGTGTCTATATAATATCTAAGTATGAAATATACATATAATTCTGTAGCTATACACCAATTCTAGAGCTACAAACAATTCTATGACTGCATACGATTCGGTAGGTTTCTTTGTCTAAATATTTCATAACTATAAATATTTAGGAACTATGCTGCTATACATAGTTCATATGACTATATAGGATGCATCCAGTTTTTCTTTCTCATGATTAAAATGCATAATTTTATACTCGGTATAATGAAGGTAATTCATTTAACTCGTACACAATACTTGCGCCTATATAAGATTGATTATGTACATTCATACAATTTTGTATCCACATGCAATTCTGTAGTTATCTATAAGCCTTTAGCTACATCTAAAACACTAAATATATTTGTATCCAACATAAAACAACAAGATGTCTCAAATCTGTAGCTGCATAATTTAATGAAATAAATCCAATATAATACAGTAAGACACAACTATGTAGATTATTTCTTGCATATATCATCCATTCATAAATTCAATAGCATGAAAGGTAAACAATTAAAGATACATATATGAAATAAGTATGATGGGAAAATAAATGGAACAACCATGTTCCACCCAACTGTAGATCCATAAAAACCACAATTACTTGTCCTGATCACCCCCTAGCCTGACCATGACTCCATAAGGGAAAACTGAGCATCACTCCTTAGCCACTGTCTCTCTAAACAGGTAAAAAAAAATCATTTTCCTAACACCACTTGTGCTCACAACAACAAATAATCATTTCCACAACATACTAAGCAGTGTCCAACCTCACACATATGTTGTATATATCCTTTTTCCATTTCCTAGGACTTTCCATTCCTTTCCCTCCTTGGGAAATTCACATCTTTACAAATCCATTATTTTTAGGGGCTACTAGTGGCAGAGCTCAACTTCCGACACTTGTAAAAATCAGCTCTGAGTTAACTCAAACATGTTCCCCACTCATGGAGTCATAGTTAGCTATTTTTAACCTGGTTGTTCCACGTGTTTCCAAACATTTAATTTATTAAAATATTTGTCTCATACATGTTTCCATCAAAAGAGGATAGTTGGAAAGTCAAATTCTTTCCCAATAATCACAAAAATAATTATTACATACTTCCACAAATTCAAATCCGAATTTCCAAAAATGGATTTTTTTTTAACACAACAATTTAAAATAAAATGTTTTGAATATTTGAGGATGTCACATCCTTTCCCCCTTAAGTATAACACTGTCCTTAGTGTTAGTATTTCCTCAAACCATCACTTGGAATAGATTTGGATAAGATTTCATCATTTCTTCTTCCAAATCCCAAGTAGCCTCCTCGGGACTAAAGTGCTTCCATTGCACTTTTACTTGGGCAATGGACCTGTTAGGAAGTACTATTTCTTTCCAGTCCAGAATGCATAGAGGTTCCACTTGGAACTTTTCTTCTATTTCCACCTGCACCATGTTCCAATCAATTATGTGAGTAGGATCATGAATATATATTTTTAATAATGAAACATGAAAAACATTATGAACTTTTAAAATTGCAGGGATTGCTAGTTGGTACACCACTGGTCCGATTCGAGTTAATTATTCAAATGGACCAAAAAATCTTGGCGCCAACATGGAACAACTTCCTGGTTTTAGGGAGTTCCTCCTTTCTTTGACTTTAAGGTATACATGCTCTCCAACATTGAATTCTTGATGTCGCCTTTTCATATCTGCATAGATTTTTTGTTGATCTTGCGCCTCTTTTAATTTTGTTGTACCTTTTTGACCATCCTTTCCATTTCTTGGAGCATTTATGGTCCAACCATAATCATGTCAACCAGATTATCCCAATTGATCTGGGTTGTACATTTTCTTTCGTATAAAACTTCAAAGGGACTCATATTTGTTCATGCTTGATATCCATTATTGTATGTGAATTCAACTAAGTGTAGATACTCTTCCCACTTAGTTGGTTTTGTTCTTACATACATTTGTAACATATCTTCGATACTATGATTCGTACGTTCTTTTTTCCCATTAGTCCATGGATGATAACTTGTGATGAAATTTAGATTAGTACCCAAACCTGCATACAATTCCTTCCAAAAATTGGATATAAATTTAACATCTCTATCTGAAATCACCATCTTAGGAATCCCATGCAGTCTAAATATTTATTTCTTAAGAATTTCAACGATATTAATCGCTTTATAAGTAGATTTCATAGGTATAAAATGTACAGACTTACTTAGCTTATCAATCACTACCATAATTGAATCATTTTGTCTTTGAGTCTGAGGAAAACATGTAATGAAGTCCATTGAAATAATTTCCCATTTCCATTCTGGTATAGGCATAGGTTGTAAAAGACTCTCCGGATGTTGATTCTCATCCCTTACTTGTTGACAATCTAAACATTTAGACAAGTATTCAACTATTTCATATTAGGCCAATAAAACTTTTTTCTTAAAGTTGTTATCATTTTTTGGTATCCTCGATGACCAAAATATGGCTTTTTGTGCAGCTCATTAAGAATCATCATCTTCGATTCAAGAGAATTAGGTACATAGAACCTATTTTTGAACCTTAACAATCCATTTTTATCCATACTAAGATCTGTACTGTGCAGATTTCCCTCATTTTTCTACAATTGATCTGTTGTTTTGATGTATTTTACATCATTTCTCCTTGCAGATTTAATTCTATCCCCAATATCATTTTCTTCTTTGCTAATAATTACTTCATATGACTCGTTAGTTCTCCAACTTAGTGCATCTGCAACTTTATTTTATTTTATTTTGATGTGTTGTACTTCAAAATCGAACTCACTTAGAAAGACCAACCACTTCACTTGTCTTACATTGATATCATGTTGACTGAACAAGTGTTTTACACAACTGTTATCTGTTAGTAATAGAAATTTCATTCCCATTAAATAAATCCACCACATTTTCAATGCATGAATTACAACTGCCAATTCTAGATCGTGAGTTACATAGTTTATTTCATGTTTTTTTTTATTTGTATGATTCATAACAAATGACATGTCCATCCTATGTTAGTACTCCTCCTAATCCTTCTTTACCTGCATCGACACAAACTGTAAAGTATTTATATGGGTCCACCACTTTAAGTATTGGTGTTGTAGTTAATAATCCTTTCAATTTATCAAAATTGTCTTGGCATTTTTGAGACCAAATAAATTTTGTCCCATTTTTTTACAACGATGTAATAGGATAGACGATTTTTGGAAAACCCTTCCATAAACCTACGTAATAATTGATAATCCCCGTGAATGATCTTATGTATGCTACATAATTACTAATAGGCCATTCCATAATTTCTTTAATTTTTTTAGGGTCTACTGCAATACCGTCTTCCGATATTACATGTCCTAAATGTTGTATCTTCCTTTGGTAAAAATCACATTTATCAAACTTAGCATATAGTTTATTCTCTGTTAGAGTCCGTAACACTATTTTCAAATAATTTTGATGTTATTCTTAAGTTTTTTAAAAGATTAGTATATCATCAATAAAGATCAATACAAATTTATCCAAATATTGGTTGAATATATTGTTCATCAAGCACATAAAGGTTGTTGGTGCGTTAGTAAGTCCGAATGGAATCACTAAAAATTTATAATGTCCATAACGTGTTCTAAGTGTTGTTTTTCTTACGTCTTCATCCTTTATTCTGATATGATGATAACCAGATATCAAGTCTAGTTTAGGGAATATTTTTGCTCCTCCAACCTGGTCAAACATATCATTGATTCTAGATAAAGGGTATTTGTTTTTAATCGTCATTTTATTCAATTGACGATAATCAATACATAATATTAGTGTTCCATCTTTCTTTTTAACGGATAAAACTGGTGCTCCCCACGATGACACACTTGGTCTGATGCATTCTTTATGTAATAGTTCCTATAATTGAATTTTTAGTTCTGGGAATTCTAGAACACTCATTCTATAAGGTGTCTTTGATACTGGGGCAGATCCAAGTAGTAGTTAAATAGAGAAATATATTTCTCTCCTTGGAAGTAATTATGGTATCTCTTCCACAAATATATCTTTAAATCCTTGAAGAACTGCAAAATATTCCAAACTTGGTTTTCTTTCTCTTGTTAGCATATTTGTTACTTGAATAGCATATATTTTGTAACCTTTATTAACACACTTTTTGAATTGCATTGTGGATATTTGTTTAGCATAAATTGGTTTTCTGATTGCTTGTATTGTTCTTGACGTATTATTTCCATCCTTGTATGTACAAATTACTTTTCATAACAGTTCAATATCACTTTGTGGTTTTCTAACCAGTCCATTCCCATGATTATGTCATACGATCCTAAAGGTAACACGTTCAAAATTATCTTTGTATTTTGACCACTTTTATTTAATTCACAATCAGAAATAAATTTTGTTACCTTTCTTTTTTTCCCTGTGCTAGTTGTACTAACCATGATTTAGTTTTTTTTACCTTCTTTATCTTGTTTGAGTCTACTAAAGTTGGGATAACATAACTTAAATGTAACGACCCCATCGTTGCGAATACACGTGACACAACACGAAGGAAATTTTTTATTTTTATTTTTAAAGCAGGATGACAACAACGATAATAGTTAAACAATGCAACTAGATGACAACACAACGCATGTAGATCAAGCAAAAAAAAACAATGACGCAGACGCTAGCACATCATGCAACTAGACGAACATGCGATATTCAATTAGACAAAATCAACGACTACCCGACCGCCAAAAGTGGTCCAAGCCTACTAAGCTAAAGGACAACATCAAGATCATCCAGACACAACCAACATCAAGCGACACAAGTAACTAGAACCTTCACGGGGAGCGAGAAACAAAATCACATTAAAACATTACAGTGCATTTTGCAAAACATCAATTTCCATAAACAACATCACACTCATCGGGAAGCACATGACCCCACCCAGGTTATCATATGCACTCGTTGATCAACACATGCATTGATCCCATCATAAGGAATCATGCCACCACTTTGCATCAAGCGCAATAGTAACTAAGGTGCAAACTTAAATGGTCCTAAACCTTCAATCATGACACATAAGCCAAACGCCAGAAGTTCAAACTTAACTGTCATGCCTAATACGAAATCTATAAACGAGAGCACTCCAACAATCAAACTAACGAGGCGCAAGGTAACTGGCTTCAAAATAGGTTTAGATTTGTGCAACAATCCGTAAGTACCTCATTAACATTTTTCCATCACAAGACTAATTCAACACATTGTATCCAACCTCCAATTAAAGTTAAAAACATGTAACAATACTCGCTACTTCCTTTTAAATAGCAGTTCTTTCCTACCTTCCCTTTTTAAAATACAACCCTTAAACAATATCACATCATTATGTTTCACTTATAAGTCACAGTTATTATTGATTAGTTTAATGACATGTGGTAGAGATTTAATATAATTTATGTTGTTTTCATTTTACATCATTATATTGCATTCATTTACTTTACCTTTACAAGGAAATGGTTTACCTTACCCTTACACATAATTGTTTTAATGATTATTGAACTTAGTATAATAACACATGAGATTGCTTCAGTAATTTATTAATTTAGTTACCTTGAGGTAAAAACTGCCACTGTCCATTTCACTTTCCCTTTACCATAGTGTTCTAATCTGACAAAAATTCATACTGTCATAAGGAAATGTATTTATTGCGGTGTAAACCACTGCCATATTCACTCACCGCCAGGAATCATAATTCCGTTTAATGCCACTGCCATGACTGGGTAATCCAAAATTGCAGGGGTAAAATTTTCAAGTGGTAAGTAAATATGGGTATTTTATTATTTGAATCAGAAGGAAATAAAATGTTCTGCATAGGATAATTGATTTGTTGTGTAGGCATTAATTATTAATTATATCTAGGCCTTTTATTATTTCTCCTTGTATTCAAAGGTAAATAAAAATACTAATCTATAAAAAATATTTACTCACACGGTTTCATACAAGTGTTTTTTCTTTCCAATAAAATAGCAGTAACACGACTTCTATACTAGATAAAGGAGAATAAACAATTGGCAATCTAGTCCTTTTATTCACTAAATAGAAATGTGAATAAGCATAAAGAAACAAGCTACAACTGGTATAGATCTGACCTCATAACAACTGTACTAAAGGAAATATGAAATAGGTAAGAATAATTGTTGTATAAAGTAAGAGTAATGACAGATGTAATAATAAAAATTGTAAGTCTGCTTCTTATCTGTTGGTTTAAAACAGTTGTCTCAATCGTTGTCCAACATAAATTTCATTGTCTAAAGATGATCGTTGTCTATCAAATGTATAAAATCATTGTCTATATTATGTATGAAAATCATTGTCTATATTATATATGAAAGTCGATGTCTATCCTTTTACATATGAAAGTTGTTTTCTATCTTTTTACATATGATGATCATTGTCCATTCTTGAATCTATGTCTAACAATAATCATTATGAATTATGGGAAATCATTGTGTATTCAAATAATTAATCGCATGATAAATACAAAGGCATATACAAAATCGTTGTCAAATATATATACCAGATACACAACATCAATTAAAACACAGTCACACTCTGTATACAATAATTTCACAGTCACACTCGTTTACATTAAATTCTCAGTCACCATTACATCTAATTCGTTGACAGTTATTAATAAATTTGCAATCATCCTATGTGAAGATATATTGTCTTAAAAAAACCATCATACATTTGATTAATATTTACTATCATAAGACATAGTCCTTCATATTTGTTGGGTTTTATCAAAAAAATGCAGACATATAAAAAAAACACAAATATACAAATTTGCATTGATAGAATCGTTGACTATTAACACATGAAACAACTAGCTAATAAATGAATGGTATCGTTGTGTGTATCGATGTCCAAACTATGTGATATACAGTTTAAAGCGATAATCCATCACCATGATGTCCATCATATGGATAAAACACAGTCACATTCAAAAATGCAGTCTCGCATAAAAAGCAATGATAATCATTCAAAAGAAGAACGCAAGGATTACTCGTTCATAGTCAATTCATCCAAGACGCAGAGATACTCATTCACAAAAATGCAAGGATTAATCATCAGAAAATGCAAATGTAATCAATCACAAGAAAACACAAATATTTACCATTCAAGTGCAGAGACTTATCAGAGTTTAAACAGTTAAAACGCAGAGTGTAATCAGAGTTTAATCAATCAAAGAAATGCAAGGATAATCTTTCAAGGAGAAGAAAAGTTTTTCAGAGCTAAGCAATCAAACGCAAGGTACTCGTTCACAAGAAGGTGCAAAGACTAATCATTCAGCCAAGAATCAATCAATGCAAATATAAGGGATAGGCAGCTGGGCAAATTTATCCTACACTCATCATCCATGCACAGAAAAGTAGGGCATTAGAATCTATAGGTATTTAAACACCGAAGTGATGGTCGTCGATTCATCTCCTGGCCGAATCCTCAAGCATGGACTGATGACTAAAGGGATAAGGGAAAAACACAAAAAAAATCGTAATAATCAATAAAACAAAAACAAAACAGTCATAGCAATCAGGGTTGGTTTGCCAAGGAAATAAATTCATAATGCAGCGAGTGTAAGACTAGGATGACTTTAAGTTCTTTGATTAAAACGTTGAGTAAAACACATTTCCTTACACAATAAGTAATGAAAGCGCAAGGCAAACATTAATCTACCATTCAAAAAATTGTGCATGTGTACCGTAGCCCAATGCGACAACTCCAAGTCATTGTCCCGTGTGCGCTCAGTCCAGCTCCCACTTGCCAACCAATGTGACCTCATCGATACCTCCCAACCAACTCTATGGGTACTCTTCTTCCCCTGATCCCCCTGAGCCACAAAGGGGCCACACACACAATACTAGAGAACTACTAGCACCCAGCTCGCCTCGCAAGGTCGAGCTACCACTCGTTACCCGAGCTGGGTATCCCAACTCCCACAAGATAAGTTCAGTCAAGAAAAAAATTCAACAGCGTAACGTTACACATAAAGATCATATCCATACTCCTCCTCCTCCATCCTTTTTATAGAGTTTTTAAGTGATTTCTTTCCCAAATTCTCATTTAATTTCTTTTTCATTAATTTAATCAGAAAAAACCTCCCCCATACACATGTCACCCATCCCCCTAGTTGCACCAGAAAATCAATTTCATTAATTATTCAATTATTCCTATTTCCCTCACCCGCCTAAAATCATTCGTAAAAACGCTCCTTGGTGTCCCAATATTCCTTTACACATCTGAAATGACTTATGCCTTTACTAAATTCCTAGTTGAGTTCATAATTAGAAAGTTCTTAAAGGCAAGATTCCTTACTAAGTTAGACATTCAACTTTTTCCTTACGTTTCCCTTTTTCTTTATGTTTCCCCTTTTTCCTTTAGTTTCCTATTTCTTTTAAGTTTCCCTCTTTTCCAAGGGTAGAAAAACAACCATTTACCCCTTTTTCTTTTTAAATAAAAATTAAATTAGCATATGTAGATAAAACAACCATTTCCCTTTTAAAATTTTAATCCCCGATTGTAATTTGATTTTAATAATTTAATTGAATTTCTCACCCCCTTCTTGTTACATGTTTAATTATGATTATTATTTTTTTGACCACATGTGTTACTTAGACCTAGATTTTAATTTCACTAGGTTGGGCGACATTTTTATTAGGGAAATTGTTTTTAAATCTTACTTATCACATCATTCATTTTAAGGATGACTAGGTTTATTCACTTACCCGTTGAAATCACGACGTGCCCTTCAAAACACACTAGTCGCTCCAAGGGTTCCACTCGCCTTTTTCTATTTTCCTTGCGTGACGTGCCCTTCAGGATACACTACGTGATCCAAGGGTGCCACTTGCCTCTTGACTGACTTGGTAGACATTAAAAACCCCTGGAGTCAATACTCCTCTAGGTGATCTTGTGGGAGACTAAGGACCTCTAAGGAATAAGGCCCTTACCTTATTGTGCACCCCTTAGCATCATCGTGAGTGATTGTTGCAGTCTTCCCTCATGACATCGTGGGTCTTTTCAAACTAGGTAATTGTTAACCTACAGTTCGAGCCATGATGGGAGTGCTAGTAGGCTATGGCAGGGATGATGTCCACACCTCTCCCCCAAAGTCTCTGGTTGTCATGCGTGACCCCTCTACTCCACATGTGAGTCTGGTCGACAAGCTATCGTCAGCCTGCATCATCAATGAATCATGTCAGCAATCATAATCAATCATCATAACATCTAATCAGATTACACATGTCATATCAATAACAATCAAACCCCAATAGTCCACTCCTTGACTCGATCCGGAGTCCAAGGGGTTTCATCGTTGCCTTTGCATCCTCAAGGTCCAAAGTCCTGCACACTCAGGAGAACCCAGTCAATAGAACTTGTGTATGTAAATACACAAAATAACATATCCTCATATCCATAATTCATCATAATCATAATCAAATGACCAATAGTATAACAATTCGGATCACTTGCAAGCAAGTGTCCTCAAAGAATAAGTTCTCTCAGTGCGCGCAAGAGAAGGATGTTACATACATCCCCTCTTGGTCTAAACTTTGTCCCGAAGTTTCACAGTATATAAGTGACAAAATAATGTGTATCGCAGTATCATAAGTCTATCTATCAAACAAAAATGGAAACTGCTAGCACATATCATATGTGTCCTCCCAGGTCACTGAGTGCGAACTATAATTGTCCCACTGGACCTTGACTTAATCTACTGTTCGATTTCGTAGTTGTCAAATGTGATGATCCAGGATGCATATCGGCTCAGCCATGAGCACACCCTTGTCATATACCTGCAAGTAACTCATGTCAATAACATGTGTAGGATCACTAATATAATTTCTCAAAACATATACGTAAAAACATGGTGCATTCTCCTCAAAGAATCATGCAAGGCTAGTCGATAGGCCATGGCCTCTTCTTCTCCACAATATTGAAAGGTCCCACGAACCTAGGAGAGATTTTAGCACCCTTTCCAAACTTGATCAAACTCTTATGCGGTTTCACCCGCAAGAAGACTCAATTGCCAACTTTGTAACTATAGTCGACACGATGTGCATCGACATAACTCTTTTGTCAATCCTACGCTTCCTTGATCCTCTGTATTAATGTTTCATTTGATATTCCATTTATTGGATCGCTTCTGACCCCACCAGGACCCTATCCTCAAGATTATCCCAACTTAAAGGCATCTGACACAGTCGCTCGTAAAGGAACTCGAAAGGTGCCATCTTAGTGGTGCTTTGGTAATTGTTGTTATATGTGAATTCTACCATTGGAAAGAATTCTTCCCAACACTTTTGTTGGTCCATCACGTACATGCACAACATGTCTTCCAAGGTTTGGTTGGTTCGTTTGGTCTGCCCATCTATCTCCAGGTGATACGTAGTACTAAAGTTAAGTTGGGTTCCCAAGCCCTCTTGGAAACTAGTCCAAAATTGTCCAGTAAACATCGATCCTCGATCAGATATAATCCTCTTAGGCATGCCATACAGCCTCACAATCTCACTGATGAAAACTCTAGCTATGTCAGGTGCCTAATACGTCATATGTACAGGAATAAAACGATCACTCTTTGTCAAAGTGTCGACTACCACAAAAATTGAGTCGTGTCTCCTTGCCTTCAGTGGCAATCCAACAATGAAATCCATCGAAATGACCTCCCATTTCGATTCTGGAATAGTGTGTGGTTGTAGTAATCTTGTTGGATGTCTATGTCCATCCTTCACCCGATGACATTCTAGACATCTTTCCACGTAGTTGACTATGTATGCCTTCATTCCTTTCCAGAAGAATAAGGATTTAAGGTCTTCCCTAATCTTCGTGACTCCTACATGAGCCATGCACACTGCTTTGTGAGCCTCATTTAGGATCAAACTTCTCAACCCATCATTGGGTGGTATGTAAATTGGACCCTTAAATCTCAAGGATCCTTCGTTTTCCATAGTAAATCCTTCAAATTTTGGTACCATCATTGTGTTTTGTTCGATAAAATCCTTGACCTCTTTGTACTGATCATCGTCACGCTTGTAAAGTTAGAATATTTTAACATAGATTCGTCTGAAGAGGAAATCACCAAAAATATGCGTGGTCTCTGACTCAACACATCTACCACTCTGTTCACTCTCCCTTTTAAGTAAGAAATCTCAAAATCATACTCGCTAAGCAATTTCGACCAACGTCGTTGTCGCACGTTCAAGTCTCTTTACATGAGGATGTGTCGTAGTCCATAGTGGTATGCTTTTAGTTCAATTTCCATCCAATAAGGTGGTGTCTCCAAAATCTCAAGGCATAAACAATGAGTAACAACTCCAAATCGTGTGTCACATAGTTCTCCTCACGCCTTCTCAACTTTCTCGAGATGTAAGCGATCACTTGACCATATTTTATCAAGACTCTACCTAATCCTTCCTTGGATGCATCGGTGCATACCAAGAAGTCGACGTCCATGTCAGGGACCTTTAGTATTGGTGTCATGGTTAACAACTCCTTGAGCCTCCGAAATTCCTCTGCACATTTCTGGGTCCAAACAAACTTCTTGTTCTTTTTCTGCAATTCTGTGATCGGATTTGCTATCTTCAAAAATCCCTCGACTAATCGTCGATAGTATCCCGCTAAACCCATGAAGCTACGCACTTATGGGATTCGTCGGTGTAGGCCATTCCATAATAGCCTTGACCTTTTTTGGATCCATGACGTGTTAAGAACCAAATATCAATATAGCATAGAAAAACCTCAGAATAAGTACTCAACGCCTTGAAAAAGAGATAATTTCATATAATAAGCCTCTTCGAGGGGGCAACCTCCTTTTACCCCACATAAATGTTCAAGTATAAGATGATTCCAAATGAAAATGTCTCCTTGGTATATATAGGAGACTAGGAGGTATAATTACAACTAATGGAATAAAGCCGACATAAATAAAATAACATTACTAATGTAATATGCCCCAATTAAGGGGTAATGATCCAAGATTAGGGCTTAACACGACAATACCTTCGTCGTAGATGACATGCCCTAAGTAGTGAATCTTTGATTGATAAAACGAACATTTAGACAATTTCCCATATAGTTTGTTCTCTCGCAAACACTGTAGTACCAAGCGCGAGTGTTCGTCATGCTCCTCCATCATCCGAGAGTAAATCAAAATATTGTCAATGAATACTTGTATGAACTTGTCCAAGTAGTCACAGAACACCCCGTTCATCAACTCATAAATACCCTAGGGGAGTTCTTTAGTCCAAACGGTAAAATAGTAAACTCGTAATGTCCAAACCTCATCTTAAAGGTGGTCTTAGGGACATCATCCTCCTTGATCCGTAACTGGTGATACCCTAATCGCAAGTTGATCTTTGAAAACACCATCATTCCTTTCATTTGATCAAACAAGTCATCAATCCTTGGAAATGGATACTAATTCTTGATCGTTTCCTTACTCAAATGATGGTAGTCAATGTAGATTCTCCACAACCCATCCTTCTTTCGAATGGAAATAACAGGTGCACCCCACGATGACACACTGGGATGTATGAGTCTCGGGTCTAGCAACTCCTTCAGTTGCATTTTCAACTCCTATAACTCCAGAGTCGACATCCGATAAGGCGTTCTTGCTATCGGTTCAATCCCCAGTTTTAAGTCTATGGTAAATTTCAGTTCCCTCTCCGGAGGCATCCCAGGTAACTTCTCAAGGAAGACGTCTGCAAGCTCACTTACCACCGAAAGGTGTTCTATACCTTTCGCTAATCCCTTCTCGTTTAACGCAAGGATCGCATAAAGATTACATCCCTTGTGCATGCTCTTCTGTAGCTATAAGGAAGAGATGAACCTCAGGGAAACTCCCTGATTCCGACCTACAATCACACGTCTCTATCCCTTATCATCGACCAAGATCAACTATTTCATCTTACAGTTGAGTATTACCTCATGTGATTCCAACCAATCCATACCGATCACAACGTCATAAGATCCTAATATCGCGATGTACAGGTTGGCCCTAGTGAAAACCTCTCCTAGGTTAAGGCTACAACCCATAACCTTTCCTCCAACCTTCTTTTTGGCTCCCGAAGCCATTTCTTCAAAGCTAAACTCACCTTGCTTGACTGCCTTTACCTTAATTATTTTTAGTGCTACACCAGAAATGAAACTCCCGGTAGCATCGGGATCTATCATAATACTAAGGGTCTGGTCAGCGACGGCAAGGAGTCTGTTGTTGAGGCACTGGTCACCAAGGTGTAGTGAAAGTGTATCCTTTATGGAAGCCACGATATCCTAGTGAACGTCTAGTTGTTTTTTGATGTTGTTGTGTACCATATGACACCTGCCTCGTGGGTCTCGCTGGAGTTCTTCTTTGAACCCTGCTGATAATCTCCTCCTCTGTTATGAGGGCCTTTTGAATGGCCTCAAGCAAGGTTTGAGGCATCAAAATCCTAACCTTTGCATGAAAGCTAATGTTAAGGCCAAACACGAACCTGTTGACCTTAAGTTTCTTGGTATTCAAGTGCGAAGCATACCAAAGCAGCTCCAAAAATGGACCTCCTACTCGGGCACCGTATGACCACCCTATCGCAAGGTGTTGAACTCATTGAGATGACGCTCATTGAATTCCTCATAAATATACCTCTCCTAGAACCGTTCCTCGAACAATTCCCAAGACATGTTTCAATCACCATGTTCAAATGTGGTCGGAGTGTCTTCCACCATAGAAGAGAGTTCCCCTTTAGTTGAAATACCTCCATGCGGACCTTCCTGCTGGAGGTCATAACCACGAAGTGTGAGGCACAATGCCTTGCTCTCCAACCATGCCTTGAAGGCTCAGTTGTCTGTGGCATTCGTAGACTTGAGAACTCATCCCTCTCGAGTTCTCAGTGAATGCTAACTATACTGACAGGGGCACTCTATGGACCCTCAGGGGTACAGGCACCCTGGCCTCATCTCAATACAGATGGTGAATCAAGGCCTATGAAAATCTCTAGAAGAACCTTGTCAGACCATCATCATCCCTTACAACAAACGAATCTATCCTAAGGGCTTGTTCTTCCCCCTTGGGAGTTAGACTCCGAGGGTGCGAACACTTCTGTAGGTGTTGCACCTCCTTCCACGACACCACGCTGCGAACGTTTGCAGCATCCTCTAATCGCGATCACCACATGGAAACGTTAAAGTTTTAATTAGTGTTAGGTTATTACTCGAGGGTTTACTGCAGTGGAAAGCATGGTGATCCATAGTTGCAGGGTTGAACCGGCTCTGATACCATATGTAACGACCCCATCGTTACGACTACACGCGACACAACACAAAGGTAATTTTTTTTTTTTAAATCAAGACGGAAACAATGACAATAGTTAAACAACACAACTAAACGACAACATAATGCACATAGATCAAGAAACAACAAACAACGACTCAGACGCTAGCACATCATGCAACTAGACGAACATGCGATATTCAATTAGACAAAATCAACGACTACCCACCTGCCAAAAGTGGTCCAATCCTACTAATATAAAGGACAACATCAAGATCATCCAGACGCAACCAACATCAAGCGACACAAGTAACTAGAACCTTCACGGCAAGCAAGAAACAAAATCACATTAAAACATTACAGTGCTTTTTGCAAAACATCAATTTCCATAAACAACATCACCCTCATCAGGAAGCGCATAACCCCACCCAGGTTATCATATGCACTCGTCGATCAACACACACATTGATCCCATCATAATGAATCATGCCACCACTTTGCGTTAAGCGCAATAGTAACTAAGGCACAAACTTAAACAATCCTAAACCTTCAATCACGACACATAAGCCAAATGCCAGAAGTCCAAACTTAATTGTCATGCCTAATAGGAAATCTATAAACGAGAGCACTCCAACAATCAAGCTAACGAGGTGCAAGGTAACTGCCTTCAAAACAAGTTTAGATTTGTGCAACAATCTGTAAGTACCTCATTAACATTTTTCCATCACAAGACAAATTCAACACGTTGTATCCAACCTCCAATTAAAGTTGAAAACATGTAACAATACTCCCTACTTCCTTTTAAATAGAAATGCTTTCCTACCTTCCCTTTTTAAAATACAACCCTTAAACAATATCGCATCATTATGTTTCACTTATAAGTCTCAGTTATTATTGATTAGTTTAATGACATGTGGTATAGCTTTAATATATTTTATGTTGTTTTCATTTTACATCATTATATTGCATTCATTTACTTTACCTTTACAAGGAAATGGTTTACCTTACCCTTACACAAAATTGTTTTAATGATTATTGAGCTTAGTATAATAACACATGAGATTGCTTTAGTAATTTATTAATTTAGTTACCTTGAGGTAAAAACCGCCACTATCCATTTCACTTACCCTTTATCATAGTGTTCTAATCTGACGACAATTCATACCATCATAAGGAAATGTATTTACTGCAGTGTAAACTACTGCATATTTTCTCACCACCAGGAATCATAATTTTGTTTAATGCCATTTCCATGACCGGATATTTCGAAATTGCAGGAGTAAAATTTTTAGGTGGTAAGTAAATCTGGGTAGCTTATTATTTAAATCAGAAGGTAATAAAAAAATTTGTGTAGGTTAATTGATTCACGGCGTAGGCATTAAGTATTAATTATATCTCGGCCTTTTATTATTTCACCTTGTATTCAAAGGTAAATAAAAATTATAATCTATAAGTGATATTTACTCACACAGTTGCATACAAGTGCTTTTCCTTTCCAATAAAATAGCAATAACACAATTTCTATACTAGATAAAGGAGAATAAACAGTTGGCAATCTAGTCCATTTATTCACTAAATAGAAATGAGAATAAGCATAAAGCAACAAGATACAACTGGTATAAATCTGACCTCATAACAACTGTACTAAAGGAAATATGAAATAGGTAAGAATAATTGATGTATAAAGTAAGAGTAATGACAGATGTAAGAATAAATGTTGTAAGTCTGCTTCTTATTTGTCGGTTTAAAATAGTTGTCCCAATCATTTTCCAACATAAATTTTGTTGTCTAAAGATGATCAATGTCTATCAAATGTATAAAATCGTTGTCTATCTTATGTATGGAAATCGTTGCCTATCTTATATATGAAAGTCATTGTCTATGTTTTTACATATGAAAGTCATTGTCTATCTTTTTACATATGATGATCATTTTCTATTCCTAAATTCGTTGTCCATTCTTGAATCCATGTCTAACAATAATCATTATGGATTATGGGAAATCGTTGTGTATTCAAATAATTAATCACATGATAAATACAAAGGCATATACAAATTCATTGTCAAATATATATACCAGAGACACGACATCAATTAAAATGCAGTCACACTCTGTATACAATAATTTCGCAGTCACACTTGTTTACATTAAATTATTAGTCACCATTACATGTAATTCACTGTCAATAATTAATAAATTCGCAGTCATCCTATGTTAAGATTTATTGTCTTAAAAATGCCATCATACATTTGATTAAGATTTACTGTCATAAGACATGGTCCTTCATATTTGTTGTGTTTTATCAAAAAAATGCAAACATATAAAAAAAATGCAGATATACAAATTCACATTGATAGAATCGTTGACTATTAACATGTGACATAGTTGGCTAATAAATGAATGGTATCATTGTGTGTATTGTTGTCGAAACTATGTGATATATATTTTAAAGTGATAAGCCATCACCACGATGTCCATCATATGGATAAAACATAGTCACAATAAAAAATGCAGTCTCACATAAAAAGCAATGATAATCATTCAAAAGAAGAGCACAAGGATTACTCATTCACAATTGAGTCATCCAAGATGCAGAGATACTCATTCACAAAAACACAAGGATTAATCATCAGAAAATGTAGATGTAATCAATCACAATAAAATTCAGAGATTTACCATTCAAGCGCAGAGACTTATCAGAGTTTAAACAGTTAAAACACAAAGTGTAATCGGAGTTTAATCAATCAAAGAAATGCAGGGATAATCTTTGAAGGAGAAGCAAATGTTTTCAGAGATAAGAAATAAAACACAAGGTACTCGTTCACAAGAAGGTGCAAAGACTAATCATTCAGCCAAGAATCAATCAACGCAAAGATAGGTAAGGGATAGACAACTGGGAAAATTTATCATGCACTCATCATTCATGCACAGAAAAGCAGGGCATTAGAATCTATAGGTCTTTAAACACCGAAGTGAGGACCGTCGATTCAGCTCCTGGACGACTGCTTAGGCATGGACTGATGACTAAAGGGATAAGGGAAAAAAAAATCTTCGTAATAATCAATAAAACAAAAATAGAACAGTCATAACAATCAGGGTTGGGTTGCCAAGGAAATCAATTCGGAATGCAACGAGCGTAAGACTAGGATGTCTTTAAGTTCTTTGATTAAAACGCTGAGTAAAAAACATTTCCTTACACAATAGAGGTACAGTAATGAAAGTGAAAGAACAACATTAATCTACCATTCAAAAATAAACGCATGTGTATCGTAGCCCAATGCGACAACTCTAAGTTGTTGTCCCGTGCACGCTTCGTCCAGCTCCTGCTTGTCGATCGATGTGACCTCATCGGTACCTCCCAGCCAATGTTAGGGGTACTCTTCTTCCCCCTGAGCCCCCCGAACTGCAAAGGGGCCACAGACATAATACCATAGAACTGCTAGCACCCAACTCACCTCGCAAGTTTGAGCTACCACTCATTACCTAAGCTGGGTATCCCAACTCCCACAAGATAAGTTCAGTCAAGAAAAAAATTTAGCAGCGTAACGTTACGCATAAAGATAATATCCATACTCCTTCTCCTCCATCATTTTTATAGAGTTTTTAAGTGATTTCTTTCCCAAATTCTCATTTAATTTCTTTTTCATTAATTTAATCAGAAAAAACCTCCCCCGTACACATGCCACCCATCCCCCTAGTTGCACCAGAAAATTAATTTCATTAATTATTTAATTATTCCTATTTCCCTCACCCACCTAAAAGCATTCCTAAAAACACTCCTTGGGTCCCAATATTCCTTTACACATCTTAAATGACTTACGCCTTTACTAAATTCCTAGTTGATTTCATAATTAGAAGGTTCTTAAAGGCAAGATTCTTTACTAAGTTAGACATTCAGTGTTTTCCTTGCGTTTCCCTTTTTCTTAATGTTTCCCCTTTTTCCTTTAGTTTCCTATTTCTTTTAAGTTTTCCTCTTTTCCCTTTTTTAACTAAAACTCAAATTAACAAGTGTAGAAAAACAACCATTTACCCCTTTTTCTTTTTAAATAAAAATTAAATTAGCATATGTAGATAAAACAATCATTTCCCTTTTAAAATTGTAATCCCCCATTGTAATTTGATTTTAATAATTTAATTGAATTTCTTACCCCCTTCTTGTTATATGTTTAATTATGATTATTATTTTTTTGACCACATGTGCTATTTAGACCTAAATTTTAATTTCACTAGGCTCGACGACATTTTTATTCGGGAAATTATTTTTAAATCTTACTTATCACATCATTCATTTTAAGGCCAACTAGGTTTATTCACTTACCCGTTGAAATTGCGATGTGCCCTTCAAGATGCACTAGGTGCTCTAAGGGTGCCACTCGCCTTTCTCCGTTTTCCTTGTGTGACGTGCCCTTCAGGACACACTACGTGCTCCAAGGGTGCCACTCGCCTCTTGAATGAATTGGTAGACATCAAAAACCCCTGGAGTCAATACTCCTCCATGTGATATTATGGGAGACTAAGGGCCTCTAAGGAATAAGGCCCCTGCCTTATTGCGCGCCCCTTATAATCATCATGAACGACTATCACAGTCTTCCCTCATGACATCGTGGGTATTCTCAAACTACGTAATTGTTAACTTACGGTTCGAGCCATAACGAGAGTGCTAGTAGGTTGTAGCAGGGTTGTTGTCCACACCTCTCCCTCAAATTCTTTGGTTGTTGTGCGTGACCCCTCTACTCCACATGTGAGTTTGGTCGGCAAGTTATCGTTAGCCTGCATCATCAACGAATCATGTCAGCAATAATAATAAATCATCATAACATTTAATCATATGTACATATGTCATATCAACAAAAATCAAACCCCAATAGTCCACTCCCTGACTCGATCCAGAGTCCAATGGGTTTCATCAATGCCTCTGCATCATCGAGGTTCAAAGTCCTACACACTCAGGAGAACCCAGTCAATAGCACTTGTCTATGTAAATACACAAAATAACATATCCTCATATCAATAATGTCTCATAATCATAATCAAACAACCAATAGTATAATAACCCGGATCACTTGCAAGCAAGTGTCCTCAAAGTATAAGTTTGTTCAGTGTGTGCAAGAGCGGGATGTTACATTAAACTAGCTCATGGGTGATCTGGATTTATGTAGGAACACAATGAAATACAGAAATACACATAAATGCAGAGATGCAGCAGAAATAAGACTTCATTTCATTAATAACAAATGACTGAAATATGCTTACAGACAGAATGGAAATAACTAGCTAGGGCATTGGTAGCTTATCTCTGAGAAGAGATG
>ML791709.1:110396-120665 GCA_009831015.1 Picea engelmannii | reverse complement strand
AGAGATGCAGCAGAAATAAGACTTCATTTCATTAATAACAAATGACTGAAATATGCTTACAGACAGAATGGAAATAACTAGCTAGGGCATTGGTAGCTTATCTCTGAGAAGAGATGTGGCTGCTACTCGCATCCGTGAGAAGATGATTACAATGAGGCTCTAGAGGCATTTTTACAATAGACGAGAATGCCAAAATTCATATACATCCAAAAACCTAACCCTAGGAGATGAAGCGCCAAAAGTCATGTGGGCCCCGTTTGGGTAAGTTAGTACATCAACTTCCCGGGGTCGTAACTTTTGCATATGATCTCAGTTTTAGGCATGTGATAGCTCGTTGGAAAGGTATCGTCGAGGAGATTCATTTTGGGGGCTCAATAATACCTTTGGATATCATTGAGAACCTCTATCTCAAAAAACCTTCATTTAGGCCCTCAAAATGGCCCCGGAAGTTAAAACCTGCTAAAAATAGTAAATTGCAAAATTGCTAGAAAATTGTTTTGAGTCAGTTGGAAAAGGTGGGTGGCCACCGATATCCACCTGGATCAATGGGTCAATTAAAATAGACACTTTGTTGTTATGAATTTTACCTTCAATTTCCACAATAGTGGATTGATGATCTACTTTCCCGCCATCCAAAGTTTCATTTATTCTATCGATGCTTCTACCAATATCTTCAATTGTTCAATCTTCTTGTAGATTGTGGGATAAATTTTATATATGTTAGGATTAAGTATGGAGATTTTCTTCGAAAATGGGGTTCTCCACACTCCCATCATTTTAATGGTTCTCTGGGATTGTCTTCTATCTTTTGAATCCCAATTAACTGGTTTATTTCCTCCTTGACTTTGATATGTGCTAGAGGAATAATTATTCCTTTGGAATCCTTTAGTCATGTTACGATAAGGCGTTGGTTTGAAAACTTTATTTATTTGATTCACTTTATCTTTCTTCTTATCTTTTAGTCCTTTGGCTAATTTTAAGTCTTTCCACCAGATGCTAGCCTTACCCTTTAGGGTGTAAATAATCATTCTTACCTTCATATTAATAGAGTAATTGTATATCTGGAAGTATTTCTTTATTTCAAGCAACCAAGCTTCTACCTCCTCACCGATTCTAGACTCACCGTCAAATGTTGAAGGTTTTATTTTCCTAAATTCTCCCTCTAATTGGTCCATTTGTTTTTCTTTTCCTTACTGTAGAGGCTTTATTTTTTTTCATGTGTGTATCATTAGAAGAGTTGTTTTGTCTTTTTGTTGCATGACTAGGATCCTTTGAGGACATTTTAATAACCTCCTCATCCCTTTCTTTACTCCTTGGACTCTTCTTTGTTGCTATGCTACGTAACAATATTTCATTAATTTCCTAATGATCTTCTCGAGCTTTCTTTAATTTTTTTCATTATCAACTTTAAACACCTGACATTCCACGATAATATTTCTCATTGTTTCTATTACTTGGGTGGTTGAATTTCCTTTGTTGTGATGTTCTGGGTTTCTAGGAATCTCTTGATTATTATTTCTCTCAGGTTTGTCTCCTTCCTCATTCTACGCTGACATTTTTACCAAAGACAATTTGACATAGTCTATTTGTAACAATAAATATTGTTTGTAATATTTTTCCATTAACAAAATAACTTTCCAAAGTTTCCCTTAGGCCTAAGTGTTGTAACTAACAACTCTGATACCATATGTAATGAACCCCAAAAATTACTATTTTTTTTTTTATATATATAGTGACTTTTATCTTAATATTGGAGATCATCATTCACATTTTTCTTGTCAAAGCTTGTCCTAGGCATTAGACGTTTCCTTAGTAAGTATTACTTCATGCAAACTCACCAAAAACTCATGACTACGTAGAAGGTAATAGTTCATACCTTATTTATATGATATCTATCCTTTGAAGATACATAATTATAAGATAATTCCTATCTTACTCTTATCCTTATAGTCAAAATTATTAACTTCTTATTACCCATATCAAAACTATTTCATAATTAGTTTGGGTACCACATGATAATTTTCAACTAACTTAGTCGTGGGTAAACTATACTTATATAAGCTCTCAAAGAGCCCCCTTATTACCATTGAAGCCCCTTATTCATTTTTTAACTTCATTAATACAATTTTTGCAAGGTGACCCTCTTTACCCTCTTTTATTATAATTTGTCAAAAGATTTATCTACCCCAGACTGAGAGTGTTATTCTACCCACTCCTTTATGTAACCAAGGTAATGGTGGATTGTAATAGTTTCATGACCTTGACGTGAGAGACATATGGTTAGGCATCTTAATATACACTTACTCTTTCTTCAAACAGTCAGATGTATTGGCAACGTGGACCAACCATATGCTTCCACCTTCCATCGTTCACATGGTCAAAGTGTGAACCCACACAATATTGATTATTTTTCTAGCTTATCGTTCCATTCGATAAGCTAGAAAAATAATCAATACTACATGTAGAAAAATAGTTACTTCATGTTCTGTAATGAAGTCACTCACGCATTCTTGAATACTTCCAAAAAACCATAGGAATATGGATCTGGTAAAATTTGTACCAGGGAGACTAGATAAAGTTTATTCTTATAAAATATGTAGCTTATTACCAAAATAGTAAACTTACACATATATGTATTTAAATCCCATATGTGTGTGTGTGTGTGTGTGTGTGGTGTGATTTTGATAGTCTCTAAGATATTTACAAACACTTATACTCAACACTGTCTACACTCTGTAGCTTTTTATCTAGAAATTTCATAGCTATAAATATATTCAAGGACCATGCTACTGCACAAAATTCATATGTAGATGTATTCAGATTCCCCTTATCATGAATCTCAATAAAATACATAATTACATATTGTATGAAATGAAGAAGATTCATTTAATTTATGTAGAAGGCATGTGTCTATATAAGATCTAATTATGAATTATACATATAATTTTGTAGCTATACACCAATTTTGGAGCTACATACAATTCTATGACTGCATATGATTCTGCAGCTTTATTTGTCTAAATATTTCATAACTATAAATATTTAGGAACTATGCTACTATACACAGTTCATATGACTATACATGATGCATCCAGATTTTCTTTCTCATGATTAAAAATGCATAATTTTATACTCATTGTAATGAAGGTAATTCATTTAACTCGTACAAAATACTTGCGTCCATATAAGATTGATTCTATACATTCATACAATTTTGTATCCACATGCAATTATGTAGCTATCTATAAGTTTGTAGCTACATATAAAACACTAAATATATTTATATCCAACATAAAAAAACAAGATGTCTCAAATCTGTAGCTGCATAATTTAATAAAAAAAATCCAATACAATATAGTAAGGCACAACTATGTAGATTATTTCTTGCATATATCATCCATTCAGAAATTCGATAGCATGAAAGGTAAACAGTTAAATATACATATTTGAAACAACTATGTTGGGAAAATAAATGGAACAACCACATTCCACCCAACCATAGATCCAGAAATACCACAATTACTTGTCCTGATCACCCCCTATTCTAACCATGACTCCATAAGGGCAAACTGAGCATCACTCCTTAGCCATTGTCTCTCTGAACAGTTCAAAAAAATCATTTACCTAATACCATTTGTGCTCACAACAACAAATAGTCATTTCCACAACATACTAAGCAACGTCTTGCCTCACACATATGTTGTATATATACTTTTTCCATTGCCTAGGAATTTTCATTCCTTTCCCTCCTTGGGAATTTCACATCTTTATAAATCCCTAGTTTTTAGGGGCTACCAGTGACATAACTCAACTTCTAACACTTGTAAAAATCATCTATGAGTTAACTCAAACATGTTCCTCACTCATGGAGTCATATTCATCTCTTTTTAACCTAGTTGATCCACCTGTTTTCCAGCATTTAATTTATTAAATTATCTGGCTCATACATGTGTCTATCAAAAGAGGATAGTTGGAAAGTCAAATTCTTTCCCAACAGTGACAAAAATAATTATTACATACTTCCACAAATTCAAATCCAAATTTCCAAAAATGGAAATTTATTTTTTAACACAACAATTTAAAAAAAAATGTTTTGAATATTTGAGGATGTCACAGATTCCATATGGCCGTCGTTACCAGGTATCGTAATCCTAGTGCTTACCCATGTAGGTTAAAAGTAATATCATTGTTGATAACATCAATGAAAGTTAAGTTGTAAAGATAAGTTTGGATGTTGTGCTACAGAGGTTAGGTGGCACTATTTATCTCCCTACCTGAGACATACACAAGCTAATTGTTTATCTTCTACTAAGATAAATAACCAAGATACAATTTGTATTATCATTTTTGATATATATTGTGAGTTGGTTATTAATTTGTACTGAATATTGGAATGACCAATTTATATATATAAATTTCTTTTAAACTGTTAGCATTATATACATTGCCCTTCTTGTTTTCCCTGATGGGTCAATGGTTTTTGTTTGATATAAGGGTTTATATTTACTCTGTTGTCTTTTCGTTAAGCATAATCGACATGGTCAATGGCTTCATGGGGACTCTCTTAAATGATTACCAAGATATTATCATGATATTTCTTGAGATGGCGCTCAGGTTTTAATATCTCATTATATTGTGTTAAACCCCGAGTCTTTATTTTAGTATTATATATTATTATTATCTCTACAACATATTTTGTATTGAATAGTTCATTAGTTATGAACTCTTCTTTTTTATCATAGTTTTGATTTAGTTGAATATTAAAAGCATCAATCTTTTTACTTGCCATAATGTATGATACTCAAGAGGTATTTTTATATATTTTTGAGCATTTATTTTTGAAAAAAGAACAATACACATAAATGTTTAACATATATAACTAAGTCAACAACATGTTTATTCTGTATATCTAGTTCTTTATATTTCCATTCAAGAACACTTTAATTCCAAACTTTGTTTGTTGATTAATTAAATCTATTTGGAAATAGAAGAGAAACTAAGTGTCAATTGGTTCTAGCCCAGGTGGTTTGTGCTGTTATCTCCCCCACCCACATTCAATTCCCACTACAATTTAAATAAATTTCCTACTGCTCTGGAAAATGGTTAATAAATTTTCCTAGGTCTTTTCAAGTTGGCGTCATCCCTAACCCTAGGGAATATTCTTGGCCTACTTGTGTGCTAGCTTGGTCCTTCGCATCCCACACATTTGGGAGTAGGGTTCCACTTGTCCCATGGACAATAATGTACTTTGGTGGTTTTTATCCTTTTCACTCACCCATGGAATAATGATTTACTCTTTGTAATTGGATTCTCTAATTAGTTTGTTTCTTGTTAATTAAAAACATAAAAAAAAATACACGTTACAAAAATATCATCATCAATGTTTATGATGATATAGTTCCACACAAGTCTTTTTCAATACATTCATAACATAAACTTGTAAGAAATTAAATGTTTAAAGTTTGTAAATTGAGGGACATTACAATTGTATGGAGAAGAATGTAAAGATGATGTGCGGAATGGAGAACCCCCCTTGTATTTCCATTGGAAGAAGAATCAATATAAGATTTAATCCCTCTAGGAAGCTAAGATAAAGCTTAATTAGTACCATAATATTCAAACCATAAATTTAAAAAATTGTATATTTAATATATTGTCATAAAAAATGAAATGAAAATTGTCATGTTTAATATATCATTTTTAAATTTTATACATACATACATACATACATACATATACATATACATATACATATACATATACATATATATGATTTTTTCAATTATTTTATATTTTTCACGCAGAAAAAATAGTTTCATTGTTATTCTATTAGAATCAAATGAAACTTTCTATTACATATGGATCAAAAGAGTAATGATCGCTTTAGAATTCAAAATAGGACTGTAGGCATTTCCTTCCTATCTCAGATTACAACATGTAGTAAAATATCTACAAAGTACATATAATGTCGGTTACAAAAATATCAAAATTGGTACATCTATAGTGTTCCAAACTAGAAAATATAAAGTTTATTTGCATAGACAATAGATCCATCAACAAGTTCTTCATAATAGAATCAGCCTGTAATTCCTTTTAAGGCCTTCTTGGAAAGGTTGTCAGCTTCTTTGTTGAATTGTCTGTGAACGTGCATAAATTAGATAGTTTCAAATTGGTCCTTTAGTCTTCTTATCTTGTCCTTCCAGGAATTGAGGTATATCATGTTCAAACTGGATTTAGAATTTATCCAATCAATAGTGACCTTTGAATCACCAACAACCATCATCTTTTTAATGGAAAAACTTGTAGAGAGTAATAATAAGCCCCATAAGCCCAAGAGTTCGACTTTCATATTATTTCCATTGCCTCCTGCAAAGTAAGCTTTGACTATGTGATCTGAAGTGATTTTTCAGTAGATTCCAATGCCACATACACTATCATCGGTTGCTCCATCAAAAAAACCAATAGGAGTATCATAAAAAAATATTGGATTTAAAATATATTCCATTATGTCCTCTTCTTCTTTGACTCTGTAATATTTGATTGAAAGGATAATTTTGATGAAAATCATAGGATCCAGTCTATTCCAATTTTCAAATACTATTTTGTTTCTAAATTTCCATATGCCCCATATGACCAAGAAAGGTATATGTCTCATTTTTGGAAATTGTAAAAACCAGAGCTTCAATTTTTCTTCTATGGATGAACAATTCCATTCACCCTCAATCTTCAGAGATTTCATAACTTCAGACCAATTTTGTGTGTTTTGGAACAGTGAACAAATAGATGAGTTATAGATTCTTCATCTCTTAAACAGAGACTACAGACAAAGGGACCTATACCTCCTCTTTTTTATAATTCACCCCAGAGAGAATGCAGTCCTTCAAACACAGCCACATAAAGAAAATCATCTTAACTGGAATGTTCACTTTCTAGATAGATTTGAACCACCATCTTCTTTCTTCCATTTGATTTAAGAATAAAATGGACTGATAAGCTAAGTTTACAGTGACCTCACCCGTCGATCTGTTCCATGTCCAAACAATCTTATCATTTGTATTTTTTAAATGGATACCACTACTCTTTAAGATTGTTACAAAATTTTCCCATTATATTTTCATTCCATCTGATAATCCAAGCTGACTAGACTCTAACCAAATTTTATTTGATCCAGATTCATCAGGTACAATTGATTGAGCTATAGAATAAATGCTTAAACTATTTAAGAACTGGATTAGTGGATCTGACAGTTTAAAAGAGGAGTTGCGGCCAATAAAAGGATCATGTCCTAATATAACTCGATTACTTGAACCAATCTCCCAGGAAAACCACCTTTTGATGATCGGGAAGGAGCACATATAATTTTTCCATATGATAGAAGTTCCCTGGAAATTGTGAACTTCTCTTCGAAGCCAGGAAATTATATCAACTCCTTTTAAATATTTTTTGTTTAGTACTGTATTCCACAATCCTTTTCCAAATAATCCTCTCCAGTAGGATTTAGAAGCCAATGATTGAGCAAACCAATAGATATTCTTAATGCCCCATCCTCCATAATCTTTTGGTCTAACAATATTTTTCCATTTTGTAAGGTGGTATCCTATGCTTTTTTTCCCTCCCTTCCAGATGAAGTTTGAAATAAGGAGTTGTATACAATGGAGAATGGAGGAGGGAAGCTTAACAAGACTAAGCTAATATACAGGAACACTCTGAAGAACAGATTTGGCTAAAGTGAGTCTACATCCTAAATAAAGCCAACGAAAAGTCCAATTTCCAATCCTTTTTTCAATCTTTTGTAATAACCAAAGCCAATCTTTCACTTTATAATTGTTGGGTTTAAGGAAAAAACCCAAACATTTCATTCCTTAATCGAGGCTCACAATCTGAATATTAAAGGATGAAGTCAGACTATATTCCAAGCTTTGATCTATGTTTTGAATAAGAAAACACGACTTCTGACAGTTTACTACCATTCCAGAGGCAAAACAGAAGTTTGTGAGGATAGTTTTAAAAGTCAACCAATCATCAAACTTGCCAGCTCCAAGAATGAGCACATCATCAACAAAGAAGAGATGTGAGATAAACTTTCTTGCATCTACTTTTAAGCCTTGAAATGACCTTGTGTTCACAACTTGAATCATCAACCTACTTAAGCACTCAACAACTAGTAGGAATAATAAAGGGGACACAGGGCACCCTTGACGTAATCCCCGATGAATTTTGAAGAAATCGGCTAGAACTTCGTTACCTAGGACAACTGTTTTGACCAAAGTGATACAACCCATAATCCATTGTGAAACCATCCAGTTTAAACTAATCCAATCTAGAAGCAATCTAAGGAATTGCCAACTCACTTTATCATAGGCCTTTTTTAAATCTAGCTTCAGTATAATTGTACTTTTCTTTCTCATCTTTGTAGAGTGTAAGCGTTCTTGAGTGATTCCAACATCATCAAAGATCAACATGTCCTTGAGAAAACCGAACTGTTCACCAGATATGCAGGATGTTAATTTATATTTGATCCAAGAGGCTATGATTTTAGAAATTACTTTATAAACAAAATTGCACAGTGCAATAGATCTAAAGTCATTGAAAGTAACAAGCTTACTAATTTTTAGGATAAGAGCAAAAAAAGTAGCATTAAGAGCCCCTGGAATTTGACCTGTGCATTTATATTCCTCCATAACATTGAGTAAATCCTCTCCCATAATGTCAAAAAAGGTTTGATAAAGTTCCCGAGTCCAACCATCTGGACCAAGAATTTTCTCTTTTGGCATTTTATTGACAGTTTCTTGAAATTCCTCAATCGAAACAACTTTGCCAATCTCTTCATTGTCATCATCATTAAAGAAGCGGGGGACATTCTTAAGTAATTCTACTTGAAGTTCAATGTTTTCAGAATCCAAAGCACAATATTGTGCTTTAAAATGATTAAAATCCATCTCTTTTAACTTAGATTCAATAGATTTTTGATTCCCGTCCTCATCTGAAATGTCCCAAATTGTGTTTTGGCTTCTTCTCTGTGTGGCAAATTTGTGAAAAAATTTAGTATTTTTGTCTCCTTTCTCAATCCAAATAGTCCGAATCCTAAATCTCCAGGAGGCTTCTTCAATGGAGAGTATTGAACTATGTTTGAGATATTTCAACAATTCCAAATCTTCTTGCTCGAAAATCTGAGGGCACCTTTCAAAGATTTTTGACAACTTTAGTTCAATGAAATTTAATTCTGCAAGAAGTTGTTTCTTTTTTGTGATCTGCCATTGAATAACAAATCCCTTCAAATGCTTAATCTTGGAGCATAAAAGATGGATCGAAGAATTATTTGTCCAGGTTTTCATCTCTTCCCAGGTGGACCTAACCAGAGAAATGAAGCCCATATCTGTAATCCATGAGCTATTAAATTTAAACAGAGGGGCCTAAGACCGGGAAGAAAATTCGATTTGTAAACAGATCGGATTGTGATCGGAAAAAGTGGAATTTATGACCCATGAACGGAAGTTGCAGTGATTACTGAGAATTTTTTCATCTAAAAGGAAGTGGTCCAGTATTTTAGAAATACCTATAGGTCCTACTCTACCATTCCTCCAAGTTGGAGACAGGACAAACAGTTGAACGCCCACTAATCCCGAACTGTGAAGGATGTTTGAAAAGTAGTTGGCCATAGTGTCAATACGAGCCAGATTCCCCCACACTTCCCTGTTTGATAAGGTGAATTTAAGATCACCACGAATAATAATTTTATCCTCACACAGTAGCCCAGAATCTGAAATTTGTTGCCAGAAAGTTTCTATGTCTTTCTAAGGAGCATAACAATTGAGAAGTTTTACTGTATCGTTTGAATGCTTGAGTCTTCCTTCCAAGAAAATACCTGCAACTATGCCAAAAGCACAAAACTCAGCATAAGTTGGGTTCCAACCAGATAAGAGACCTCCAGAGTGCCCATGAGAATCCAAAGAAACAACATTCTAGCGCGACAGATAGTGTAGAAATAGGGTTTTTTCCTTATCACCATCCACCAACGTCTCTTGAACAAAAACAATGTCAGGATTTATTTTTTGTAGCAACATTTTGAGGGAGGATACTTTAGTGGGACCCCCAAACCCAGAAATATTCAATGAACAAATAATCATTGGGAAACATCGTGATGCGGTTGGCATGCTCTAAGGGTCGAAGAGGTGGGTCTGTTGCGATCAAGGGTAGAGGAATCAATTGAGGGTAGGGGAACAGTAGAGGGAGGATCTATGTTAACAAACTCAAAAGACCACCATCTAT
>ML791709.1:100265-110355 GCA_009831015.1 Picea engelmannii | reverse complement strand
GGGGGGGGGGGGGGGGTGAAGACAATATTTTTTCTGAACCGTCACATTAGATCAATCAGTAGGAAGATGTGTAGAATTAATAGAAATAGGTAGGGGATTGAGGGGTAAGGGTGTGAGCATAAGGGTCATAGGGATGTGAGAAATAGTAAGAAGGGAAGGGTTAACCAAAAGACTTGGAGGAGAAAAATGTTTAGAAGGAAATTCATCAACAAGATTAGCAGGTGGAGTAAAGGGTAAAACAAAATCATTAGAGGGGATAATGTCAGGGACTCTGTGCTTAGTGTGGGACAAAAGAGACAGTGAACAATCCAAAGGGAAAGGGGCCTCTGAGAGATCAGGGGAAATGTGAGAAGAGCATCAACTATCTTGAACAATAGTGTCGAAACCATAACGAAGACCTGAATCACCCATTTTTTTCAATAGGAGATCCCAGAACTCTCCAAAAATCTCTAAAACCAAATTTTCATTATTTTTTTAAAAAATAATTTCGTCTGCAGGGATTTTTTGAAAGAAAGTTGGAAAAAAATATTGCATCTTAACAAGGAACGAATTGTGATCCGCAAGCTTGGGAAGAAGATTACCATCCTGATCCACAACAGTCAAAGGTTTCGCAGACTGGTCCAAAGAACAAGAGGCCTTGAGATGTCTCGTATGCTAGCAAAGGTAACAGTGAAAGGGCTCCCTCCAGAAATCTACAAATTGACAGAAAGAGTAATCCCCAATAGTTACTTTAATGGATTCTGGAAGACCTCTGTCCAGTTCCAGCTCAACCAAAACCCACACAACTCGCTTATTGACCCAACAGAGAGATCGCTCATCAGAAAAAATAAACTTCCCAACATAATTTGCAACCGCTACAAAGATATGTTTAGACCATAATTCAACCAGAAAATCTGGTAACAACATCCAAAGGAACCTTTTACTGAAAGTCTCAGTAAGGGGATGAAACCGAGAACCCATCTCTTGAGCATGAGAACTCCCCTATTAATAATCCACAGAGAGTTCAAAATTTTCATAAGATCTTCTTTAGTAAGAAAATGGAAAATATACCAGTGGTTGGAGAGGAGGTAGAACCTCGGACTATAACCTAGCATAGGTTTCCAGAAACCCAAAATCCAATCCGACAACTGTGCTTTAGTCAAACTAGAGTAAAAAAACTTACTGACGAGTGCCTTCTTCAATAAACTAGAGACCCTATCCATATTGATATCCTTACCAAGGACACAGCTAGAAATGGACTGTCTGACCTTCCAACATTTTAGCTTGCGATTAGAATGAGCTTTAGAACAAGTGTATATGTTGCATCTGGCATCAACAGAGACATTCGAATGGAAATTTACAAAGCAGATTGTTTCTACAGGGGAAGAGGTAGGAGTAACAACAGGAGCAGAGGGAACTATGTGAGAAACTGTACTAGAAAAGGTTCGCAAGTGTTGAGGTGCCCAAAACCTCTTGTCAACCACATGATATAGGACATACGTCTTGCCAACACGTAGATTGGTCTTATCAGCACACAGATCGAAAGCCAGTTGCAGGGGGTTCTTCAGAGGAGGTGACGACAGGTTGCGATATGGCATAGAATGACACATACAATCGTACATGAGCTTGTATGTGTCATTCGCCAGAAAGAGGTCCTCACTAGCCCATAAATCATCATTGTTAGCCCACGTCAGGTCAATATTGTTAGACATAGTAGGCTAGAAAGGGTAGACAAAAGGATAAGGAGAAAGGTGCACTTGGGGATGAAATTGTAGCCATGTCTGCAGGAAAACACCAGTTATCTGGTTGAAAATAAAAAAATCAATCCGAGTAGGATAGATGAAACACCATGGCTGCGGAAACCCTAACCCCTACCCTCCCAACATCTCTTTATAAGTTACATAATCTAGATCTGAATATAATAGGCATTTTGAGGTTGTTGAATTTATTAGTTCAATCCAAATCTGTAATTTCTATCTAATATAATTATTTAATATTTTCAATTATTTAATTAATTTAAATAAGTTTTTTTTTTTTTTTAAATAAAAAAGGAGTAGTACCTGCTATATTAGATTAGCACAAAACTTTGACAAAATATACAGTGGCATAGCCAGAGTCACCAAAAATGTTGTCGATATCCGGAAACCAGCATAAGTGGGGAGTGAATAGCAGTTATATGACAATACATAAAGGAAAGTAGCATATGTCCTGCCCGGAAGAAACCAGGACAGATGTTTATGGTCCAGATGAACATAAAACAGTAACACGGTAAAACTACAAACCAGGAAATCATAAAAACCTAGGCACCTGGTGATCTGTCGCCTTCGCCAGTCTGCCAAGTGGTCCTCGCTAGGATGGCAAAAGCCTGCTCACGCATGGGGCACTTCCGCTGAGCTGGAGCACCGGAGAACGCGTCGAGGAGCAAATCCATGCGCTGGCCCATGAGGAGGGCCCTATGTTCCAGGTCCGCCATGTGGCCTCGGAGCTCGAACACCAAAGCCAGGTGCTCGGCGATGAGGAGAGAACCATGCAATCCGCCACCCGTGCCACTAAGGGGAGCAATCCTCAATTCCATTGCCTCACCAATGCCAGTCGCGAGCTCCCTCTGCACTGCTTCAACCTCTGCATCCACAGTCTTCTTGGCACCAGCTACTTGCATGCCGTGTCTGATAGGACTATTGTCGCCCAGCCAAGGAATTTCTTCAACAATGCAGCTGGGGAAATCGTCCTCCTTGGCCAAATTGAGTTTGGTACCCTCTCGACTGGTCATCTCCATGGCACGGGGCTTCTCATCAATCAGCAGGTCCCCCATGAACGGGTCCTCCTCCACGACGCAGGTGGGAAACACCGCCTCGGTCTCAGCCTCCTGCTTGTCACCCGGCTTAATTGTCGTGTCTTCCCTACTACAACCAGCACCCGACTCTGTAATAGTGGCGAGCAACGCCATTCTCTCAGCCCGAGCCTTCTTCCGAAGGATGGAGGTCGCCAAGGCCAGAGCGCGTTCTACTTGCTCCTTCCGCCGTCGCTGCGCCTTATGGGCGTCCCAGGCTGAACCTCGTTGAGGCCTACCTCTCTTTCTAGCCATTGTATCTGGAGGGTGAAAGCAAGTACCAAGCAATTGCAGTGATAAACTAAGAAGCCAGGATGAGAGCGGTTGCAGGTGCAGAGCGCGAACAAACCGACTCTGTCGTGGCACACGCAAAGACAATTTGCCTTGGAAATCCTTAGCAGAGTGCAAAGAAAAGGTGGTGAACGTCCAAGTGAAGAGCAGAGTCGAGGCAGGAGCAGTCCCGCTCTGTCCAAGCTCATAAGAAAACACATAACCATACACCAGAGTCATCTGTCCTCCCTTATCCTCTTTCATTCTGAGTGTGCAGGGGGTGTAAATGGTCGCGCGAGGGAGGAGTCCCTCCATCGTATGGCCTCTGCTATGGCTGTCCACCATCGTAAATGTTGATGTGTGGGTGGCAGCCATCGGCATTTAAGCCCAGGCTTAGTGCTAAGCCTTGTGTCACCACCACATTACCGCGTGTCACCCCATCCGAGGCATTAATTTAAATAAGTTCAAAAATTAAGATTATGTGTATTATTTTAATCTTGCACTTCTTATTTTGTAAATAAGGAAATTAAATATATTAATTTGATGTTTAATTACTAGTATTATATTAAAAAACATTCACACAAAGAAGATACAATTACAAAAATTATAAATAACTTTCTTATTTTATGGAAAGAAAAATTATAAAGTCTAATGCAAAGAAGAATACTAAGAAGGTTTTAAGACTTCTTTTTTATCGAAAGAAAAATTATAAACTGTCTTATGGAAAGAAGAATACGAAGAAGGTTTTAAAACTTCTTTTTTATCAAAACACATTTCGTGGTTTAAGACTTCTTTTTATTAAAACATCTCATGAAACACTCCAACACTAACAAAATTCTGAACTCTTTTTTTAATGAAAGGTTCATAGAAACAAAGAGTTCTAGATTATTCATCAAGAAAACACATGAAACAAATGTAAGAAAAGATAACTCATAAAAATAAAAATAAACAAATTAGACGAAAGGATAACTCAAAAAGAAATTAGAAGAAATTTTTCGAAAAAGAATATCTCAATGATTTCCCATACCAAAAAAATTAGGATTACTATGCATCACTTAATAATTCACCTTTTTCATTGACTTAGAAATACTATGCATTAGTTAATAATTTACATTTTTCATTGATTTATTTTTAAGTTGGATATAAATTGATTTATTTTTAAGTTGGATATAAATAGAGGGTTTTCTTTGTGGTGTATCTTTAGTGTGGTTGTCAATATCCATTTTAGTACAATTAGATCTAGAAATCTATATATTATTGGGTGTTTCATTAAATGTTGCATAGCAGATTGGATATTTTTTTCCCTTTATAGAGAGCTGATATTAACAAAAACAAACATGTTACATTCATATTCAAATCCAAGAACTTCTACATCATTGGTTGCATTATTAAATGTTACATAGCAGATTGGATATTGCTTTGGATATTGCTCTCCCTCTATAGGTGGTTGGAGATCATATTGGGAAAGGGCCAAGGCAAACATTTGTGTAGGGGCAAAAGAATACACAACTAGTTTACAAAACCTTTTTTTTTTTTCAAAATATATTAACTTATTCCAAAAGTTTGAAGTGAAGTGACATTTGGTTTTAAATTTTTTATAGCAGAGTGTAATATGATGTTATTAATTAACTAAACATGTTAGTTGTTTGTATACCAAGGGAGTAGGGTATTTATACCTCCTTAAACTTTAAGAGTCAAATTATTGTTTTAAGGAGGTCACTTGTCCCACAAACAAAGAGGTCTCATAAACCAGTTGAATGTCTTACTTAATAGTAACCTTAAAAATAAATTATTATTATTATTATAATATAAACTCTTAATATAATAAATTATAAAATTTACTAGAAAATTAAATAAATAAAATTATAAAAGATTTTCTTATAATAAATTAAAAGATTTACTAAAAAAATTAAATAAATAAATTATAAATGATATTTGTAATATAGTTTACTATATATTATATGTTAAAGTGATATTTTACATTATATATGTTATAAAGTTTACTAGATAATGTATATAAATTATTAATGATATTTGCAATATAATTGATTATATATTATATTATATGTTAGTGTTATTTTACATTATGTGTATGTTAATGTATTTAATATATGAAATAATTTATCATTATTTAAATAATAATAATAATAATAATAATAATAATAATAATTAATTAAAAATATTTATAAATAAAAATAATTTAACAATCAATAAAAATAAAAAATAAAAAAAGATAGAAAAACAGTTTAAATAATTTTAAAAAATACAAAAATTGAATTGAAAATATAAAGTTAAAAATAAAAAAAAAATAAAAGATAAAAAAATAGTTTAAATAATTTTAAAAAATACAAAAATTGAATTGAAAATATAAAGTTAAAAATAAAAAAATAAAAGACAGAAAAATAGTTTAAATCATTTTAAAAAAATACAAAAATTGAATTGAAAATACAAAGTTAAACTTTGGAAGAAAATAATAATAATAATAAATTGGGTAGAATTTATCTCAACGTTTGAAGTAATAGGTAGTCTAATGCTATATACTATGCGGCTGTATGTATAATGATATTAAAATAATGTATTCAGAAAATTGAAGATGACTCAAATTGTCATAGAGAATAAAGTACAAATTTTGTACTTTATAACGTTATAATATTTGTAATACATGCGGATTGTTTTAATTAATTTTTTTATCATATTTATAACATTTAAAAGAATTTATATATATATATTTAAAATGGTAAATACAAAGTAAACTTACAAGTCACGAGGATTCGGTTTCCTCATAACATCGGAAGATAAAAGTAAAATGCTATGTAAATGGAACGTTGTAGACTGTTAGATGGGATGAAGTTGATAAATAAATAAATAAATGTAAATATTAATAAAATTGAAATTCATAATTAAATATAAATATTAATAAAATTAAAACATATCTCAAAATTAAATGTAAATATTAATAAAATTGAAATATCAATTATAAAATTGAAATATCATAATTAAATGAAAATATTAATAAAATTGAAACATCAATTTGAAGAATACGACCATATAAAACTAACCGAATTTAATTCACCTTCCGAACTAATAGTCACCCCATATGAAACAAATTATGAGTGCATAAACTAATAGTCACCCCATATGAAACAAATTATGAGTGCATAATGATTATACCTGCCCAAGGTATGTATATAGCAATTAGTTGACAATTAATATGCACATTATATCTAAAGTTTTTGTAAAAACATATTTTTTTAAATGATGATAACATATTTTTTTAAATGTAATAAATGTTTTCAAACAGTAAACTTCATATAAAAAATGATTGTGAATTAATACATTCCAATAATATGATTTTTACCAGAGTTTGAGTGACAAATAAGGTCCTAAGGTCCATAGTGTTCGTTCACTATTTGAGAGTAAAATACTTTACCCTCATGAAGGTCTAGATCCCTTTTTGAAAGTGTAGATCCCTTTTTGAAAGTGTATCCGTCTGTTGATTGAACTCTTTGTAGATATGAGTGAAACTAAGAGACGCGAATTCTTTCACCAGTTCTAAAATCCTCTCTTTCCAACATTGTAAATTGAGAATGTGAAGATTCCCTCTTTGATTTAACCAGTCAATGACAATTCTTGTGTCACCGAAAACTTGGAGGCGAGTTGCAACTATAAGAAGAGCCCAAATCCCCAAAAGCTTAGCTCCGTTATTTGACCTGGTCCATAGTTTAGTGTCAAACTGAATTATGTATGTTCATCCATCCTAAGAACACCTCCAACACCACTTTTTAAACCTCGTTCTTGTGCAACTCCATCAAACCAACCTGTTGTTTTCCCCCCATCAAGGACTAGAGGAAGGCGTGGTAATCGAGCAAAAATGCTTCTAGACCAAGGGAAGTCCAAGCTACCAAGTATCCTTTGTGAGACCAACTTTGTAGAAGGTCAACTAGCTTCAAAGAGGATCATGTTGCGCTCCAGCCAAATATTCGATCAAAATATGGCTGGAAAATGTGGGAGAGAAGTATAGGGATTTGACCAATCAAGAAACCATCATGTAGCATGGCTCCCCCTCTACTGGAGTTTAATTTAAGAGTATGTGTCACCTGGGACCAAACTTATTGAGTGTAATTGCAGTGTTTCATAAGGTGCAATGTCGTCTTAGCCTCCTGAGCACATAGGCCATAGGAGCTTGGTCCATGCCAACCCCTTTGCTGAAGGTTATCCCAAGTCAAGATCCTATCTTCCATCAACAACCACATAAAAAGTTTTATCTTTGTCCCAAGTTTCCAGGACCAAAGTCTTCGATGCCACCAACAATCACTGTAAATTAGAGAGAGCTAGCAAGAGTCACATAAGCATTTTTTGCAGAGATAGAACCCGATCGATCAACCCCAATCCAAATCAAAGTATCAGATCTCTTAGACAGATCAATGCCTGAAGCTACTAGAAAAGATAGTATATAACTTTCCCCTTAATTGTTGTAATCAGAGAGGGAGATAACCAGGATTCAATGTTAAGGTCGAGGATCATATCCTCCCCAATACGAATCTAGTGCCTTGACCCCGGGTTCCAAGCCAACTAGTGTGTAATAACCTCCACAGACTTAACCAAGCAACGCTAGAATACTGATACATTTCATGACAGCTTCGTAGTAGACCTCATCCAAGCCTCTACGGTGAGAGAAGGTACTTGTCCAGTAAAACTCTATGCCAAAGGCCAACTTCCATCAAGTTGTGCCACAATGTATTTGCAGCAAGTGCTTTGTTGAACAGAGAAAGATTCTTTATCCCCCAACCACCTTGTGATTTTGGTTTGGAAATAGACTCCCACTTACATATGTGAATCGGATCCTTTGTCCCCCTACTGGACCACAAGAAGTTGAACATCAAGGTATATATATAACAATGAGTTCACTGAATTCATATGCACTTTATATTCAAAGTTTTTGTAAAAAAATATTTTTTAAATAATGTAATGTAAATAAGTTTTTTATTTTTTTTATGTTTTTTTTTTCAAAATTCAGTAAAAAATTTAGGATAAATAGAATTGCAGATTTAAATGAGGAAAATAGCATGTTTTGAGTAACTTAGAGCTTTTTTAAAGTACTGACTGTATTTATGCTCTCTATTTAAACAATACAAAATTACAATTTCACCATTAATTGATTTAACCGTTGAAGCACTGATCAATGCGGTCAATGTGTCTACACTTGGAATGTGACATTACAGTTGAATTTATACACATGTATTAATTTGCTTTTAACATCTGTAGGCATAATTCCAACAATTAGAAAGATAGTGGCCATGTGTCATTGAAGAATGTCTTTACATGTAAAATATTTAATTTTTATTTTAGTAATGTAAATGATTTTATTTTACTATATTGAAGTGAGATGCGTTATTGATTAATTTTCATTATCACCATTAATTTAATCCGTATCAATATTAATTGTTCTAGTTTTTTCATTTTTTTTCAAGGTGTATTTGCTATATAATTTTTTTTTCAAGGTATATTTGCTATATAATTTTTTTCACATGGATGTTCATAAAATAAAGGTGTTGTTTAATTATTCTATTAAATGGTTTTATTTATTCTAAATTATTATTTTTTGTTGTTTAAAATTTATTTTTGAATGTATAAATGGATTCAAATCCCTAAACCATTTGTATAATACAAAAATAATCACTCAAATATATAAATCTAACAATTTCTAAAACATTTCTTAAAACGTTGAAATAAAAAAAACTGAAACATCTAAACTTAAACTTAAAAGATATCAATATATATGTTGCGAACTCTTGTTGGAGGAGTTAGCTAATACATTTTCTTGTTTTCAAATTTTTTTTACGCCAATGTCTTTACTTAAGCACCATGCATTTTTAATCATTTATTCTGCAGGTATCCCGTTTGCAATGCCAGCTTGTTTATTATGTATGGATACTCAAATAATATATCATTTATTATGTATGGGTATTCGGTTAATATATCATTTGATATGAAAGGATATATTGATTGAAATAATATTTCTCACGGGCATACTAGATCTCTCCGGTTTTGAAATTATATCTCTACTGTTTTGAACGGGAATAACACTTTTTTTTTTTTAAGATTATATATCTAGGGTTTTCAACGCCAATAATACTTTTTTTTAAGGAGATATTTTATTTCTAAGATTATATATCTAGGGTTTTGAACAGGAATAATACTTCTTTGTTTATTTATTTTTTAGGAGATATTTTATTTCTAAGATTATATATCTAGGGTTTTTAACGGGAATAATCTCTGTAGTTTTTACCTTTTTTAATCTCTGTAGTTTCTCTCTTCTCTGTCGTCTTCAGAAATTATTTTTTGGCTTCTTCAAAGGGTTGAGCATTTGGACATCTGAAATGAGGTGAGTCATTTTTTACTTTGATTCAATTTTAATTTTACGTAAAGAGATTTAAATATATTTTATTTATTTTTTTATTTCAAGTTTCAGAGGTAAAAGTTGATTTGAGAGATAAAGTCAATCCATAATAATAATGTAGAAAATCCAGGTCCTATCAGCAAGTCTTCTTGGTCTGTCTTTGACCAAGCTAAGACACTAAGTTTTCTGCTGTCATAAATTTGTTTTCTGTTGTTTTATAACAGCCATCTGAAGTTTTAGTTTAGCTGATGTGTTATGGTTGTTGTTCAGTGATTGGGTGCCCTTGCAAGTAGTTTTATGTTAGATAAATTACATTTATACTTTCTCAATAAACAACAACACACCTATCTATCTTTTAATGCTGAAATATGGACAGAAATAAGAGCTTCCTAACAGCAACTAAAATGCATGTGTAGACACAGGTATTTTTGGTCTATGACCCTGGATAAAACCCCCCTGGGGAAAACTAGTTTTGAGATCTGATGTATATATGAGGTAGAGCAATAATCTAATACAGTAAATACAATACAATAAGAACCTGGTACAATAGCAACTCCAGAATGAAGAAGTATCCAAGCTCAAACTGCCAGAAGGAGAAATGTATGGTGCGC
>ML791709.1:80875-90962 GCA_009831015.1 Picea engelmannii | reverse complement strand
TCTAGAAGATCAAAATTATCTATCTGTTTTGCCAAGTGTAAAGAAAAAAATAAGCATTGCTAAGATAAGAACAAATTCTCATGAGCTCCATAGTGAAACTGGGCGTTGGTCAATTCCTAAAACACCATGGGATGAAAGAGTGTCACCTTTGTGACACTAAGAAGGTTGAAGATGAAAAGCACTTTCTCTTAGATTGTCACAAAATTCTAAAGAATCACAAGTAATCACTTACCCTCTTAAGGTCCGATAGACCAATTAGATCTTAGTGAACTTTAATCATCATCATCAAAATATAATATATATATATATATATATATATATATATATATATATATATATAATAGTGTTAAGATATAATACTTATAATGTATTTAGCATAATGCTTGCATTTAGTATAATGCTTCATGTTAGTGTTTTGCATACAATATTTGTGAAGAGAAAAGAGTAAATAAAGTGTTGACGAAGACAAAATATCGAGAGTTAATTATGATTTTATTGTATTGATTCAAATTTCTTTGAACATTTCCTAGAACTAAGGTTTTTGACTCGTTAGGCCTATGTTAGGACACACGTTGCTTTTTATTCTTTTAATATGTCAAACTTGTTCACACTAGAAATTTTACCCCTTCACATAAAAAAAAGTTTGTATGTTTTAATTTTTAATATATAAAAAACGATAATTTTAAATATTTTATTTTTGAAAAATTGAATTTTTTTTATTAATTATTATTGGAATGAATTTGGTTACATAATTAAGTTTGTATGTTTTAATTTTTAATATATAAAAAATATAATTTTAAATATTTTATTTTTGAATTTTTAAAATTTTTTTTAGAGTTTGTATGTTTTAATTTTTAATATATAAAAAATATAATTTTAAATATTTTATTTTTGAATTTTTGAAATTTTTTTTTAAAGTTTGTATGTTTTAATTTTAAATATTTTATTTTTGAATTTTTGAATTTTTTTTGTTAATTATTATTGGAATGAATTTGGTTACATAATTGTTAGTGAATTTTTTTTTTCATTGTTTAAATTGCTTTTTTAATATATAACTAAAAATTTAAATAAATTTAAGAATAAAAATTGTGTTAGCTTTAGCTATTCTTGAAGATGTGTGATGTGTGCACTTCAAACTTTGTTTCAAAACTATATACACAATTTTTATTTAGAAATTTATCTAACATTATGAATAGCCTTGAAAATCTACACACAAATGTATAAATAAATTTAGTGCCTTGAAAATCATTTATTACTCTATTAAATGTAGATTGTGCAATCTCAACAACTAATATTTACAATTCCAACAATTCTTCTATATTTTTAACTCTAATTTGGACAAAACTGGTTAGAAAAGTGTGCCAAATAAATCTAAAAATAAGATGTTTACATGGAAAAAATAAAATATATATATGTTCAATATGCTAACAGAAACCATAAACAAATATGAAATTTATCATGTTCCGTATGTAGAATTGTTGCATTGATTATCAAATAGGTTACTCATCAAAACAAATATCAGAAAGGATAACTCATAAACAAACATAGAAACAAATCTAACAGGTTTTGTTCAAACGAAGATAGTGTGTTGGATGGTGGGAAAGCTTGGGGGCACCATCAATGGCGATTGAAGCAACCAGAAGGATGGAGATCCTTCCTTGGCGAGGTATAGGATTTAGATTTCTTTGATTAAACTTTCTCTTGATCATGGTCTAAGTTTTTAGGGTGACTGTAGGGTGTCCAGGGTTATCTCTATTTATCTTAGAGGTCTTCCTTATTGTAGTTAACTTCTTTACATTTTCCACCTTTCGCATTACTTATCGCCCTTTTGGAGTGACTGACATAGGTATTACATTGCTAATTTTCTTTGTTATCATTGTCATTGTTTTCTATTCTGGGAAACTGAACCGAGTCTTGTCCATTTGACATCGGTTTTTTGTCTCATCTATCGATGTGGAGTTTAATACATTTAATACTCGATTTTTGGTTAGTGATATTTAATTTCTTTGTTAAATGAACATCCTGTCATCCTTTGCGTCCCGTTGCTTGGGTTAATGAACTCTAGAATTTGTTCATTAGTGATAAACATGTGTTTGATTTATGGAACCCTTAACTGGTGCTGACTTAATTGGAGATGTGAGAGCACTAATGAGTGCGGATGACGAGGTAAATTGGCTTCAGAACGGTCTCTTCACAAAGGTTGATTCACTGGGGAAGTCACATTGTGAGTTATTACACACTTTACGTAAACCCCATCTGGCTTCAGACATTTACGACCATTTACAGAACTCCCCTCCCGGTGTTACTTTGAAACAATTGACTGCTCCAGGCCATATTCCTTTCTTTGGTTTCTCTGCTGAAGCGGGTTCTAAACTTCCACAGTGGGAGACAAAGCATGTTTCCGCTTCCAAGCATGGTATAAAAGGTGGTGGTCCATCGACGATGTTTAGGAACTCTTTTAAACCTTCCACCCATACCGGTGTCCGTAGAAAGGTGTGGAAGTCGAACAAGAGAAATAGGAGGATGGTATTAGGCGCAAACGTGGGCCTTGAGGAAACTTGCAGGTTGTCCCTTTGTGGCTTGGTGGGTAGGCTCTCATATTCTTATCTTGTTGATAGTCCTATGTCATATTGGATTAGAAAGAACTGGGTTCCTGTCCTCGGATATGCTCCTGAGATCCTTTGCCTTACAAAAGGTTGGATGGGATTTATCTGTAAATCTCGAGAAGACGCAGATATTTTGATGAAAACCTTCTAGGTTATTGGGGGAAGCAACCTTATGTTGAAAAGGTGGAGGGTTGATTTCGACCTGCGGATAGAACACTTCCATTTCTGGCACTTGTGGGTCCTCTTGCCGAGCTTGCCGCTACATCTATGGAATGAAGGAGCATTGAGGGTGATTGGAGATGCTTTGGGGCATTTCATCACTCTGGAACATTCAATTTTGGAAAATTTTGTAAGGAAGTTGGGGAAGATTTTAGTTGAAATCGATTTGCATGGTGGACTTCCATAGGCTATTGATATTGAATGGCGTGGTCATTTTTTAAACCAGCGGTTGGACTATGTGGGTATCCCATTTCAATGTAGCTGGTGTAGAGGTACTGGACATCTCCGTCGGGATTGCAGTGGAAATTCAGCTGAAGAGAAGCCGAAAGAAGTTCTACTACAGGAGGACCCACCCGATTATGTATTTACCAAGGATTCCTTCAGATGAGACCCTATTTACTATGGACCTGAGCCAGTTTCACAGTCTGAAGAGTCTAATTCTCTCTTAGGTAAGTTAAAAAACTTTTGTCTGGATTTTTTTACGTCACTTTCACTTTGGGAAAGAGATGCATTGGAAAATTCTTGTTGTCTCCAAGATTCTACTATGTTTGATAAAGGTCAGGACAATAAGGGCCTTGATGAAACTCCTCCTGATGTGGTGACTTCTATTGTACCTGTTATCGGGGATACTTATCCCTCGGGGTCGGGGCATTGTATGTCTTATACTGTGAATTTACCTTCTACTACTCTTGCAGCCCCTTCTCGGCACTCCCATCTTTTACCTTGCCAATCTAATCCATGCTCCTTTCCGCCTCCTTCCCTTCCTCCTCTAACAGAATCTAGGATTGAGCTAGGATTCACAGAGTCTGAGGAAGGTGATACATCAATCATTGTCATCTTGGACTCTCTAATTCCTTTTATTAGGGATAATAATACTTCTATCAATTTGCCCACTTATTCGGGGAAGGCCATTCATAACTCTGCGGGAAACATGGAGGCTTCCATATCAAAGGATCAACCAAGGGAGTCCTGGAAAGAAGTTGCTTAGTCCTGGGGCATTGGTATTGAACTCTCACCCATAAAGACTCGTAGCACACAAAAAAATCTCGCACAAAAGTTAACACAAACCGATGTTACGATTCCTCCCTCCACTGATAGTGGGGCTCTTAGAGCATTGAAAACCCCGACGAGGACTAAATAATGTTATTAATGTCCTTAAACATCGAAGGGGTTGGAGGCACCCTCAAAACGGCCTCAATCAGAAGACTCTTGGAGAATACTCGTCCTGAAATTGTATTTCTACAAGAAACCTTGGTAACTACCCAAAAAGCTAGGGATTTCATGAACCACTTGCAACCTTCCTGGGTTTCATGTACAAATACTCTGTGGGAAGTTCTGGGGGATTGTTAGTCTCTTAGGACTCGAACATTTTTTATTTGGTTCCTTTTCTCACAATTGGCGGTATTTTGTTAACATGTAGGTGTACATTAAACGACAGGGATTTAGCATTTCTTAATATGTATGGACCGTGCTCAGATCGGATACAATTCTGGAAATCGATTGAAGACAGTGGAATTTTATCTATCAAGAATTTAATCATTGTTGGGGACCTAAACATTGTTTTATCCTCGGATGAGGTATGGGGAGGACCGTCTGGGTCAGGGATTACAAAGTTTTATTATAGAGATATTTTCTCATCCAACAATCTGATTGATATCAAACCGGAAAAGTTGATACCCACCTGGCGGAATGGGCATTGTGGTCAGGATGCGATTACAAGGAGGTTAGATAGAGTATTAGCTTCCAAAGATTTATTATCTGATGTCGGTCATTATAGATCCTAGTCGAGCTTCCTTTTATATCTGATCATGCGCCAACATTTCTTCAACTTGATCTACCATCGCTCTATAAAGCCTATCGTTATAAACTAAATGCTCAATCGCTGAAAGATCAGGATTTTGTGGAATTAGTCTTCAAAATTTGTAAAGACCTAGTTTTCCAGTCTGAAGTTGGCAAACAACACAGGATCATTTGGAAACTAAAAATGCTAAAGTCACAAATAAAGCTTTTGTTTGAAGAGAAATTAGCCAAGAATAAAGAAAAGTTAGTGACTCTTGAATCAGACATTAAAGACTCAATTGTCCTCTTGGCAAACGATCCTACTAATATTGAAACGAAATTATCACTTTGACAAATGGAATAAAAAAGAAACAACATATTAAAAGGGATTGAAGAACAGTGGAGGTTGCGCAACAAAGCTATTTGGATGGCTAGCGGGGAGAGTAATACAAAGTTTTTTCACAAGTGTGCTACTCACAACAGAGCTCGGAAACATATCTCGGAGATTATGGATACTACCAGAGTAAAGATTACATATCAAGGTGTTATTAAGGAAGCAACGACTCATCATTTCAAAAAATTCTACAAGGATCATCACTCATCGAACACCGTTGAACAATTAAAAATTATTGAACATTTTCCTCGGATTGTAAATGAAGATGAGTATTGCATCTTGTAAAATCTTGTTACTTTGGAGGAGCTAAAAGTTGTCTTATTCCTTTTCAAGAAGGAGAAGAGCCCAGGACCGGACGACTGGACAATTGAATTTTTCACTTTCTTCTTTGATTTAGTCGGGGCAGATCTTCTAGAGATGGTGGAAGAATCAAGAAGGCTAGGAACTATCATTGGAAGCTTAAATTCAACCTTTTTGACATTGATTTCGAAGTCAAACAAGTCGGTCACCTTTGAGGATTTTTGCCCGATATCATTGTGCAATCTATGCTATAAGGTGATTTCAAAAATCATAGCTAACCAGATAAAACCTTTTCTATCCACAACTCTCTCTGAAGAACAGTTGGGGTTCTTAAAAGGAAGGAGGATTCAAGACGCAATCGACACGACACATGAAAGCCTCCATAGCATCAAAAAGAAAAAAAGAAAATTGCTTGTCCTAAAACTGGATTTAAGGAAAGCGTATGACTGTATTGATTGGGTAATTTTAAGATTGATCCTTTTAAAAGGGGGTTTTGGAATACAGATGACAAACTAGATCATGTCGTGCGTCACATCATCTTCCTTTGCGGTATTACTAAATGGTGAGGCCACAAAGTTCTTCAGAAGCGGTAGAGGATTACGCCAAGGTTGCCCATTATCACCACTACTTTCTATTATGGTGATGGAGGGACTCAGTTTATTACTAAAATCTAGTATCATTGAAGGCAAGCTCTCAGGTATAAAAGTGTTAAGATTATTAAAAATTCTTCATCTATTATTTGTGGATGAGGTTCTCATTATGTCAAAAGCTTGTTTAATTGAGTGGAAATAAATTATCAATATTATCAATTTATTATGTAAAGCTTCTGGGCTGGCGGTTAATCACACCAAGACTATTGTACACTTTGAAGGGCTCACAGAGTGTGAATTATCCCCTTTCAAAACAATCCTTCCTTATACCTTTAGTGATCTATCGATTGGGTTCAATTATTTGGGCTATTATCTAAAGACAGGGATGCATAAGGCAGGTGACTGGGATTGGCTTGTGGCCAAAATTACTAAGAAAATTAGTTTATGGTGTAACATATAGCTTTCGATAGGCGACATATACATTCTAATCAAAACAGTGTTGGAGGGTCAACCCATTTATTCGATGTCTATGGAAGCTATTACTCGAACTGTCTTAAACAAGATCAAAAAGTTGATGTTTCACTTTCTTTGGAGCAGTCAAAATGAATCGAAGAAATATCATCTTTGTAGATGGGAGACTTTATCCAGACCAAAGAAAAATGGAGGTTGGGGACTTTGCAACCTTGCACATTTCAATTTGGAATTGACTACAAATACCCTTAGGAGGGTTTTAACGTAGGGTGGTATTTGGCACAGAGTTGTAATGGATAAATACTTTTCAAACATCATTGTTATCAACTGGTTTAGACTTGCATCACAAAAAATATGCTCGGCTTCTAGGATTTTGACGAGTCTGACCCGTTCTATTCATGTAATTACACATTGGCTTGCTTGGCGCCCAGGATCCAGAAACCTCATCTCCATTGGCAGAGATTGAATATTGGGCATTGGTGACAATTCAATCCTTAGCGCAGAGAGTCTATCATGTTTAAATCGAAAAAGAATTATTGTTCTATCACAAGCCACTGATGGGCACAATCCAATTACTCAATCAGAGTTATGGATGAGCAGTGAAAAATTGGAATTCTCTGGGGAACAGGGTTTTGAGTGAGAAAATTATATAAACGAACTAAAAATGGTCGAGATTACACTTGATAACAATAAGGACACTTTACTTTGGGCAGGAGGTGATTCTTCTCGGAATATAATTGTTAAAAACATTTATGTAGCCATTATTTCCACATAGCAGCTCCCGATTTGGCGTGGCTGGAAAGTTAACATATGGAAGTGGAAGTTACAATTGAAGATAAAAATATTGTTATGGTTGGTCGTTGATAACCGAATCCTTACCTGGGAGGTTTTAAATAAAAAAGGTTGGGAGGGCCCTGGTCTCTGCATACTATGTAAACATAACACTGAAGATATAGATCATCCCTTTGTACATTGCTCCTTTTCAAAAACTGTTTGGTCTAGGATCTCCTATAGGCTACAATTTAAAAATACTTGGGCTGGGAATACTCTTATAGAATGCCTTGATTCCTGGACAAAAAATAATGCAGTTTCAAATAGTTTGGAAGCTATTACATGCTGGAATATATGGATTGAAAGAAACAAAACAATCCTTGAGGAGAAAGCTCCTTCTGCTTGGGTTGTTGTTTTTAAAACTCTCGAATCACCCATTACATTCCCACTTACACAAAAGTACAGAATATCAGACAGAGGCCAATTTCACTTTATGAGGATTGCACCTGTGCTTTTTTTGATGGAGCAACTACAGCAGGGGGTCAAAACTGTGGAGCAGGGGGCGCCATAATACGTCATGATTCAACTGAATATTGGTGGTTTGTCAATTGTGGTGGAGGAACTAATACTAAATCCGAGCTTCTAGGTGCTTGGGCCACCCTCACTTTAATAAAATACCTGAACATTCAAAATTTTCAATTGATGGGAGATTCCAAGGTGATCATTGAAATGGCTAAAGCATAATGGAAATCTACAATCCACTGTTATTGAAGGTTGGAAGCATAGAAATTTGGAGTTGACTTCATCCTTTCAGGCTATTCACTATCATCAAATCTACAGGGAGTTCAACAAGGTGGCGGATCTATTATCAAAACAGGCCCCGCTGGAACCTAAAGGAAGATTATCATATTTTATTTGGGATGGCGGCACGGTTGGTCCTCCATATTATATGGAACTTTTTTAAAGTTTTCCTTAGTTTCGTTTTCTAAGTTTGTGGTCAGAGACTTAGACTCGTGACATAGTATCTCTTGATTATATGAAGTGAATACTCTCTTTATTTTTGTTTTCCCTCAGTGCTAAGGTTTTTATTGGCTTCACTTTGATGTAATATCTTGGTAGAGGACACTTTTGGACCTTTGTAGTGGACTCTCATGATGACTATATGTATCATTTTGGATCTATTAGCATCAGCTATGAAAAAAGATCCTATGAAAATGTTAAAAAAAAAATGATTATCTAATATAATTTTTCAAACACAGTGTGTCTCACCGTTAATATTAAACATGTTATTATTTGTTTTATTTCTTTGAGGATAAAATTAATATTGATGACAAAATATTTAATACAGTGTTAAGAAAAAAAAAAAACAAATATGCGGAGGACAAATAATCTGAACTTTTTCAATATATTGTCTTTTTACATTATGCTATTGAAAACCCAACATCAAAGCTTTGTATTTTGAGCCTAACAAAACAAAATACTAAGCACTACTCTAAACGTTCTACTTTTTGGTTGTTTTTCAATAATTTTTTCTGTTTGCAGAAATTTAGTGATGAATGATTGGATATGCAGATTTGAGTGGCTAAGTTTATATAATCTAGTGTTCCAGAGGTTTTTTAGCATGCTGAATCCATTTATACATTTAGAAATACAATTTAAACAACATAAAATAATTATTTTGTCCAAATTTACATGACCAAATTTCTATTTTAATTAAAAAAAAAACCACTTTATACAAATCACTATACAGCACAGCACTTCCTGGAAAAATACTTTTCCAACAGCACTTCATTGAAAAAAAATATCATTGCCTGACCTTATCCAACAACACTTGTCTGAAAATAGATTGTAAAGCTTGATTCTCTTTACATTGAACCAACAATCTATTTACATTGAACCAACAATACCCAGACGAATAAAACCACTACAACTTCCTCGATGTCGCATAAATATTTATGGCGGGATTCGCTTAGACGGCTTTTGTTTCTCTGTCAATGAGCTATTTCACCTGCTCGAAATCGCCCACGTCGCAGGGCACCGTGAGCGGCCCTCCACAGTTGCAAGCGAACTGCCCCTCGGCGTCTGCTTCTTCCTCTGCCACCTCTGCCAAAAATGAAGATCCGGACTGTGTGTTTATGCAGCTGATGGTTATCTGTTTCACTCCCGAGGCCGATAGCGGTGCCTGGTGGATCGCAGACGAACCGAACCTTACTTGGGTGTGGGGAGCAGGTGACATTTCTAAAACAAAATGCGGACCCTTTGAATGTCTGAGAGCCCTTTGAATCAGCCAAAGGACAAGTGCGTGTTGCGCGTACGGACAGATGCATTTAGTGGAGATTTGAATAAAACTATTGTATATAAATATATTTTAATTTGAAAATTGAAAGATGTTTGATTTTTAAATCTTTTAAAACTATTGAAAATTTCATGGTTTATTTTGGGTTTACGTTGTAATTTTGCAATTTCATCGTTTATTTTGGGTTTACATTGTAATTTTGCAACTTCATATTAATGAAAATATTATTTTAAAATTTATTGCTTTTATTTAAAAAATGATTTTTTTTTTAAATAATTTTTTTTTTTTTTTTGTAAATAAAGAGGTGGTGCCTTCTATATTATCAGAAAACTGTGGTGTACAGTAGTATGTGGAAGCTCCAGCTGTCCTGCCTGAGTAGGAAACCAGGACAGCTGGGTTCCCGATGTCATTTGCCAAATATTTAACAAAACTTCCATTGCCCACCCTGCTCGAGGGAAACCAGGGTGGCAACGCCATTTATTCTTAGAAGAGTACGCCTTACTAACATGCAGGAGTGCTATATATCTACTGGGGTGATATGACATAACAGAAAAAAACCTAACCAGGACCAGGGCTCGCTCGCTTGTAGTCCGCTTGGCGCCATCCAGCTGGGATCCAGAACTCCTTTGCGCAGGTGGGACATTGCTTCTTGGGTGCGGTT
>ML791709.1:61961-80825 GCA_009831015.1 Picea engelmannii | reverse complement strand
TTCGAGTGGAAGCCAATGCGAGAACCTTCTCGAAACGCTGGAGGTATTTCCTGCGAGAAGCGGCCCTGTACCAGGCTGCTCCGCGACGCGGTGTGCCTCGAAGCCTAGGCATGATGACCGACTTCTCCTGTTCGACTGTGGGATAGAGCAATGTTAGCAGGGCAGTGGATATCAGCTTCTGCCTGCGAGTTATGTTTGCATCCTTTGCTTGGGGTCGGCAAGACTGTGCAAGCAGAATGATTTGAGCGGAGTGAAAGTGCCCTCCGTCCATGTATTTTACCACCATTAAAACCTTCATAATGTCAAACATCAACGCCATTAACGCAGGAACGTTAGTGCGCTGCATCTTGGTACCTGTCTCGCGCGCGAACGGGCTCTTCATTGTAAGGTTGCTGGTGCGAGCCATTAATCAAATGTGTTGTGGAGTGATGGCGCTTGTGGTCGCCATTAATTGACTTACTCCGCATGTTCGCTTTTGAACAAGTGGCACCCCATCCGGGGTTTTTAAATATTTTTATTACATGAATATTAACATGGTATATTTATCATTTTCATCATTATTGAGTGGAAAAGTGTTTTTTACAGTTAAATTTATTCAATATGAGTTCAAGATATTTAATATGAGAAAGATGTGTAATTTCTTCAGTTAATTTGATAGATTTGATAAGTAGTATTTAAAAAAATATTAATAACAAAACAAAAAAAAAAATCAATGTAGGGTATAGATAAAATATTTCAATATCCATTTAAGTAAAACAATTTTATATTAACTCTATTAATAAGTGTTTTCCACTTTAGAGAGTGAGGGAGATGTGTAATTCCTTAGATGTTTAATATTATGGAGTTGACATATAACTAATTTCAATGTGGAGCATAAATAAATAAAAAATTGTATCCATAGTGAGTGGGCCTAATGGTTAAGAACATATGTTTCCTCTTAAGAGGTCACAAGTTCAAAACCAAAAGGGGGTACGATATATCTTCGTGTGTTGGGTTGACCGTGACCTTAAAAGTAAAAAGTTGACACTTCTCATTTAAAAAAAAATATTTTAACATCCACTTTAAGTAAAATAATTTTATATCAATTTTATATAGAGAGAAATTGAAAGTAAAAAAAATCTTATTAGCACATAAGTACTTTGACTTCTATATATGAGGGAGATATGTAATTTTTTCAATGCTTAATATGGAGTTAACACTATAAATCTATCTTAACTTTGGATCTATTATGTGTTCAGAGATATCAAATCTTTTAAGATGAAAATATTTCTTTAAATTTTATATTTAAAAAAAATTACATCTCAAAAAAAAGTTGACACTTCTCATTTAAAAAAATATTTTAACATCCACTTTAAGTAAAATAATTTTATATAGAGAGAAATTGAAAGTAAAAAAATCTTATTAGCACATAAGTACTTTGACTTCTATATATGAGGGAGATATGTAATTTTTTCAATGCTTAATATGGAGTTAACACTATAAATCCATCTTAACTTTGGATGTATTATGTGTTGAGAGATATCAAATCTTTTAAGATGAAAATATTTCTTTAAATTTTATATTTAAAAAAAAATTACATCTCAAAAAATTTAATACCTCTTAACTTATAATAAATTCAAAATTAAAATAGAGTTTTATCAATCCAAATAATATTTATTTAATTTTAAAATAAAAATATTTACTTTCTTCTTTTAATTATTCTTTAAAAAAAAAACTTAAAAAAAAACATTTAAACCAGACCTTAGATTTGACTAAGTCACGGTCCCTTCAAATGGGGTTAGTATGGGTGGCCCCATCCTAAAACATTTCTTATAACTTCTATAATAAAATAATGAGGTTTACATATTCAACACGCGCATTTCTAAGTGCTAGTCCTTAATTACGTGTGGCACCTTCCTAAAACAATTTTTATAATATCACAAATAAAATAATTAAGTTAATCAATATTTTTATTTTTATTTTTATGTGAGTTTTAATGAAAAAACCATAAAATTAGAATTTATATTTTTTACTGGTAAATTATCTAATATTTCAATAATAAACCTAATACGACCCCTAATTCAAGTCTCTCTTAAAAGTGATTGCATACAATTAGGGTGAAGATTTTCTAAGAACCTTCCCTTCCCCAATATAAGGTTGTGCACATTTAAATTGATTTATAGGTCTCTATCTATAAATTCCGTACTTGATAAGGATTCGCTCCTTTCTAAATTATAATATTTGAGGGTCATATTGATGCACACGACATTCGATGATGTTATATTACCTTATTGTACATACTATATACTAGTGGTCTACACACACATAAAATGCTAACGTAAGTGATACAACAACGTAAGAGGAGAGTCCATTATAATAATCAATTGAATGAAATTTGTAATGATAATATTAAAATACAATGTCGCACCAAAGTGGAATTTGTCATAAAGTATAATTTTTCAATTAATTATATATATATATATATATATATATATATATATATATATGAAATAAAAGAGATTAAATATCGAGATGTTACAGATGTTATAATGTAAGTAGATTTAATATTTATCAAAGAATATGTATTTTTTTAAGTTATAATTTGAAGTTCAAGGAATAGAGTATATACACTTTTATAATTATGTTAGGTTTCAACAACTCCTCATCAACACATGGCTGTGGAGATTCATAAGGTGAAATTACGTCAAGAAGACACTCTCCCATAATTATAGTTGTTTGAAGTTCGAACATACTATGGAGTTTAACAAACTTAATTTCAGACAATGACTTTGTAAAGATATCAATAATCTGATCAAAAGTTCTACAGTAGACAAGAGTGACAACCTTCTCTTGAACTAATTGTCTCAAGTAGTGAGCATGAAGTTTGACATGCTTCATTTTATTATGTGCCACATGATTATCAACAACTTGAATTGCACTCTGATTGTCACAATAAATAGTAGTCAAGGTCTAAACAATAAATCCAAGTTCACCCAAAAACCGGTGAATCCAAACAACCTCTGTACTTGCATTAACAACACCACAATACTCAACTTTCGTAGTCGGTAGAGAGGCTACCCTTTATTTCTTGCACAACCAAACGAGAGGTCTAATGCTAAAGAGAAACACATAGCTAGAAGTGGACTTTCGATCGTCATTGTTTCCTGCCCAGTCAAAGTTGGTGAAATCAACTAACAGATTAGAATTGTGACGATACTTGATACCAAGATGAGAGGTACACTTGATGCAATGAACAATTCATTGAGCATATTTCCAGTGACTAGCATGTGGATCTTGCATAAACCGAGAAACCACACTAACAAAAAATGAAATATCAGGTCGACTGTGAATTAAATAAATAAGGCTATCGACTAGTTGTTGATACAAAGAAGTGTCGACTTTAGGAGATTGACATTCTTTGGTCAGCTTAACCCCAAACTGGAAAGGAGTAGCACACAAGTTACAATCGGTCATCTTAAAACGGTGCAAGAGATTCGTTACATATTTAGATGGAGAGAGAAACAAATCATCAGACATAGGTAAAACTTGAAGACCGAGAAAATAATGCAGAAGACCAAGATCTGTCATATCAAAGGTGTGAGCAAGTTGTCTCTTCAATCGAAATAGTAGAGCAAGATTATTTCCAGTTATGACCAAATCACCAACATATACGACAACAAATAAGGTATGACCATTATCATGTAATACATAAAGAGTGTGATTAGATTCACAATGTTTGAATCCAAGATTGAGAAAAAAACGATTAATCTTAGCATATCGGGCCCTTGGAGCTTGTTTCAAACCATAAAGGTACTTTTGTAGTCGAAAAATAAGATTACAATGCGTCACAAAACCAGGGGGTTGTTCCATAAATATTTATTCAGATAAGTCACCATCAAGAAAGACATTTTTAACATCCATCTAGTGGTTTTTCCATTCGAAGCGAGCAACAAGGGGAAGGATCACTCAAACACAATTCATCTTTGCAATAGGGGGAAAATTCTCTATGTAGTCGATGCCTTCTTGTTGAGAAAATCCTTTCACGACCAAGTGAGTTTTCTGATGCTCAACAACACCTTTAGAGGTAAATTTGGTCTTATAAACCCATGGACATTTCATAGTGTTCTTCCCTTGAGGTCGAGGAACTAAATCCAAAGTGTGATTCTTTAAAAGAGAGTTCATTTCAACATGCATAGCTTGCTCCCATTCAGGTTGTCCTTACACGTCGACATATGAAACATGATCACAAGTCTTAAGAACACGAGTTATCAAGGCAACACTGGTCTATTGCTTCTGATTCCAAGTCTGTCAGCCTGAAAATACATCACCAACATCAGGTCCAACAACTTCAATTGTTTTAGTATCCCATCGAGGGAGACAAGGGGACAACAAATTATTGTGTACTTCAGAAGGTCGATCGGGAGAAGTGATTGTTTCAATTGGAACTGACTGAGAACCAATTGACCCAGAAATCAACTCAGTAACAGGGTTTGACTGTCTAGTCGAAATGCTGAAGAAGGGAATAGGTGGTCCATTGTCAAAAAATTATGTCAAAGGGACCTTTATGTGATATAACACTTGAAGTATTCAACAACTTAATTCTTGAAGACTTATCATCAAAAAACAAATTTCTCTTGATAATGATCTTTCATTTGACAAGGTCAAACAATCGATATGCTTTGGATTCTTCGGAGTATCCCATCATGATGCAAGCATGACTCTTTGCATCCAATTTCTTCTTGCAATCATCTAGAATATGAGCCCAAGAAATACATTTGAACACTATGAGGTGGCCGACTGAGGGCTTCTTTCCACACCATCTCTCGACTGGAGTCATAGAACTAATAGCTCTAGTTGGAATATGATTTAGGAGATAATTGGCACAGTAAACAAATTCAACTCAAAAACAAGTTAGCAGGTCTTTGGCTCGCAAAGTTCGATTCTTTATTTCTGCTATACCATTCTGTTGAGTATGAGGAACCGACCTTTGATAGGCTATTACCAGATCAAACAAGGTATTCTTCAAATGTTTGATTCACATACTCTCTACCATTATTATATCTCGAACAATTGATAGGTTGATCACATTGATTTTCATCCAATGCCCTAAATTCCTTGAACTTTTCAAAGACACAACTCTTATTTTAAAGAAATAGACCTAAGTAAATATAGAGAGATCATCGATAAAGGTCAAAATATACTTTGCACCTGCTAATGAAGGTTGATTGATACATTAAAGATCACTATGAAAAAGTTCCAGTAGATTCAATGCTCACCACGCTTTGCTAGATTCGAAAGGTACCTGATGTTGCTTTCCCAACACATATCCTCTATAGACTCCATCAGGTGTAAGAGCTTTGGGAAGACCAGAAACCATATTCTGTGTGGTCATTGACTTCAAAATTCAAAAATTGAGATGTCGAAGTCATTCATGCCAAATTATGCTTCACTCGTCGATTTGGGCAATGAGGAAAATTGGTCCAAGATCTGGTTGAGGTAGGTCGCATAAATTATACATTCTATCTGTTAAGTCGAGAAACCCTTCAGCGAAAATTGACCTATCATTCTTTAGATCCCGAACAAAGAACCGATATGGCCAAAAATCAACAATCTTACCATTCTATGTCAACTAGGAAACCGACAATATATTTGCACTAATATTAGGTACATGATAGACATCAACAATCCATCCATGTCGACAAGGAACATTACCATGAGGAACGATGTCGAGAGAAAAATCATCATCTACATAGTTCTTTCGATTGGCAACTTTATCCAAGGAAGAGAATGGAGAAGCATCTTTAGCCATGTGATAACTACACCCTGAATCAACTATCCACTCATTCGTCAAGGTGTGAGAAAGAAACGCTTGAGAGGTTCCAACTTGGGAGGTGAAATTATTGGTCGATCAATGTACAACCAACACGTCTCCTTAAAGCTTCTTAACCTTCTCTTCTAAATCATTGTTCTTCTTCCAGTATTTTTTCTCCACATGTCTAGTCTTTCCACAATACATACATGTTTTCTTCTTTCGATTCTTCTGGGTGGATGTCAGTTCATCAGTATGCACTTTAGTTTTTTGGTCGAGACATTCTTGTCTATGAATAAGATCATCATAACATCCTCTTTCCTTATAATTCAGTTTTCCCTTACCCTTGAGTAAACAAGATTGATGTTTACCACCAAGCTTCCATTCATCAAACGACCTGTGTTGATCATTGATCAGTAAGCCACATAAGGTATCAAAGGCATATTTCTTAACATATTCCTTGTGTGTCTGCCAATTTTTATGGAATGTGGAACATAACACATCAAAATGTGTTCTCAAATTCATTAGGACTAACTCGATGAGTTTTCCATCTTTCTTCTGAAAATTCTTCCCACATTCACCCAATTTCAACCGCATCTCTTTAAATGCACCAAGTAGTCCTCAATCCTTTCATAGGAATTCAGATAAAGAGATATCAACTCTTTCCTCAACTTCATAACTTGACTCTCATCGACTTTGTCAAACAAATACTTTAGCTTCTTCCAAAATTCATGAGGGCAGTCAATCCCTCTTGTATGAAAAAAAATATCCCAAGAAATGTAGGTCATAATGACCCCAACAACTTCATCTTTCTTCCTGTCGATGAAAAAATACACCCAGTCATCCTTCGGATATGGAATAACGACCTTCGTAATTGTCACTGTAACATCCCCAGCTCCCTGCTGGGCAATGCCACATCAAAATTTAGACCTCTGATACCATTTCGATTTACGGATATGCTATGCATATGAACAAAGTTATGCAAAATAATAACAACATATAATAATATGTGCATACATATAGAATTTAAACCACATAAATAAATACATTATGCACAGTAATTAGCATGTAAAAATAATTAAAACATAATGTAATTAACAAAATTACAGAAATTACGCAATAAAATGATACTCATTAAAGGAACACATATATGTTGTCGTAAAAACACCAACTGCATGCAAACCTTCCACGTTCTTCCAAGCCATAGACCACACTAATCATAACTCTCAATAGTGGGACACCCCCGAGCTGGGACTAAAACTCCACCAGGGGAAAGGTATCATAAGCCAGGATAAGGTATTTCTACAACCCAAAATACTTGGACTAAGTTGCCAACTATGGCAGATGGCCTACAGTATCTCATTCCCCACATGTCTATCCCACCCTAGGAAGTGTGCCCCTTCTCTACTCAACAGTCCTTCAGCTGCCCCACTTCCCTTCTAGGGCTTCAACAATAGGCCATACAGGAAGTCTTGGAGCCCTAAAGCTGCAACTCGACACCTTGGGAATCAATTCCCAACATTTCTCTCACCTAGAGAGAATGCTCACGGGCATAACAACCTGCTTCTTCATAGCACATGTGATTGAAAACTCGCTTCTTCAGTCCAATTCTACCCAGAAAACGCTCTGAGGGTTTCCCAATCCAGGTATTACTGCATAGTACGACTTTTCAATACTGAGGATGGAATGGTGGAATAATGATGAAGCAATGATGGATATTACACTACATCCACAAATTATATATGCATGGGTCTTATGGAAAATAAGGACTAACTTTGTCCCCTACATGTAATCCATTCCCTTTCTTTGGGAAATTACTATAACATAATGTATATGTATCCATAAATTAAAATTTTAGGAAATATTATTAAAATATTCCCTTTGCTTAATCCCTCTAGGCTTATCCCCTCTTTCAAGACTTTTAGCATCCTTTCCCTTTCTAGTAGAGTTTATCCCCCCCATAGTCTTTTTTCCGGTTGGTCTGCAACAATGGTGTGATTTTACTAATAATATGAGTGATTATATATTACAATGATAGGCACACTGACCTTTTAGCATCTAGGCTCTTCAGCTTAATAATCACATAGGCACTCATGCCCATAATATCATGGTTCAATAGCCTATAAAATCATATGTACAATTATTACTGGGGATCAAGCTAGGGGTATTACATTCCCCTCCCCTTATTTATGCATTGTCCTCAATGCATTATATACAATGTACAATCCCAATTCTTCAAAATCTCCTTGCCTTTGCTTTTGAAGATTTTTATCCTTCTAGGGCTCTTCTTTTCAAGCACCAGATTCATGTCTCCATATTGCAATTGGAAGTCCTTTGCTCTATTCCATAGAGCTACTTCAGGCAAGAATTCATCCCAGTGTAGCTAAGTTTGGATGTTGTAAGCTAAGTTTGGATGTTGTGCTACAGAGGTTAGGTGGCATTGTTTATCTCCCTACCTGAGACATGCACAAACTAATCATTTATCTTTTGCTAAGATAAATAACCAAAATACAATTTGTATTATCGTTTTTGATATATATTGTGAGTTAGTTATTAATTTGTACTGATTATTGGAATGACCAATTTATATATATATATTTTTTTTAAACTGTTAGCATTATATACATTTCCCTTCTTGTTTTCCCTGATGGGTCAATGGTTTTTGTTTGATATAAGGGTTTATATTTACTATGTTGTCTTTTCTTTAAGCCTAATCGACATGGTCGATGGCTTCATGGGGTCTCTCTTAAATGATTACCAAGATATTATCGTGATATTTCTTGAGATGGCGCTCAGGTTTTAATATCTCATTATATTGTGTTAAACCCCGAGTCTTTGTTCTAGTCTTATATATTTTTATTATCTCTACAACATATTTTGTATTGAATAGTTCCTTAGTTATGAACTCTGCTTTTGTTATCATAGTTTTGATTTAGTTAAATATTAAAAGAATCAATCTTTTTACTAGCCATAATGTATGCTACTCAAGAGGTATTCTTGTATATTTTTGAGCATTTGTTTTTGAAAAAATAACAATACACAGAAATGTTTAACATATATAACTAAGTCAACAACATGTTTATTGTGTATATCTAGTTCTTTATATTTCCAATCAAGAACACTTTAATTCCGAACTTTGTTTGTTGATTAATTAAATCTATTTGGAAATAGAAGATAAACTAAGTGTCAATTGGGTCTAGCCCAGGTGGTTTGTGATGCGAGCTGTTATCTCCCCCACCCATGTTCAATTCCCACTGCAATTTAATTAAATTTCCTACTACTCTGGAAAATGGTTAATAGCTTTTCCTAGGTCTTTTCAAGTTGGCCTCATCCCTAACCCTAGGGAATCTTGTTGGCCTACTTTTGTGCTAGCTTGTCCTTCACATCCCACACATTTAGGAGTAGGGTTCCCCTTGTCCCATGGACAATAATGTACTTTAGTGGTTTTTATCCTTTTCACTCACCCATGGAATAATGATTTACTCTTTGTAACTGGATTCTCTAATTAGTTTGTTTCTTGTTAATTAAAAAAATAAAAGTTACAAAAACATCATCATCAATGTTTATGATAATATAGTTCCACATAAGTCTTTTTCAATACTTTCATAACATAAACTAGTAAGAAATTAAATGTTTAAATGTTTGTAAACTGAGGAACATTACAATTGTATGGAGAAGAATGTAAAGATGACATGTGGAATGGAGAACCTCCCTTGTATTTCCATTGGAAGAAGAATCATTATAATATTTAATCCCTCTAGGAAGCTAAGATAAATCTTAATTAGTACCATAATATTCAAACCATAAATTTAAAAATTGTATATTTAATATATTATCATGAATAAAAAATGAAATGAAAATTGTCTAAAGTGAGTCTACCTCCTAAATAAAGCCAATAGGAATCTATTGGAAATTCAAAGGTCACTATTGATTGGATTGGAAATTGGACTTTTCATTGTCTTTATTTATATGGATCAATAGATTCCAATGCCACATACACTATCATCAACTGCTCCATCAAAAAAACCAATAGGAGTATCATAAAAAAAGATTGGATTTAAAATATATTTCATTTTGACCTCTTCTTCTTTGATTGTGTAATATTTGATTGAAAGGATAATATTGATGAAAATCATAGGATCCATTCTATTCCAATTTTCATGAAATAATATTTTATTTCTGAATTTCCATATGCCCCATATGACCAAGAAAGGTATATGTCTCATTTTTGGAAATTGGCTTCAATTTTTCTTCTATGGATGAACAATTCCATTCACCCTCAATATTAAGAGATTTCATAACTTCAGACCAATTTTTGTGTGTTTTGGAATAGTTGACAAACAGATGAGTTGTAGATCCTTCATCTCTTAAACAAAGACTATAGACATAGGGACCTATACCTCCTCTTTTTTTATAATTCACCACAGAGAGAATGCAGTCCTTCAAACACAACCACATAAAGCAAATCATCTTAACTGGAATGTTCACTTTCTAGATAGATTTGAACCACCATCTTCTCTCTTCCATTTGATTTAAGAATAAAATTGACTGATAAGCTAAGTTTGCAGTGATCTCACGTGTCGATCTATTCCATGTCCAAACAATCTTATCATTTGTATTTTTTAAATGGATACCACTACTCTTTAAGATTGTTACAAAATTTTCCCATTCTGTTTTCATTCCATCTGATAATCCAATATGACTAGACTCTAACCAAATTTGATCTGATCCAGATTCATCAGGTACAATTGCTTGAGCTATATAATAAATGCTTAAACTATTTAAGAACTGGATTAGTGGATTTGATAGTTTAAAAGAGGAGTTGCAACCAATAAAAGGATCATGTCCTAATATAACTCGATTACCTGAACCAATTGTTCGCACCCAATTCGTCGCCTGGTGAGCAAATCGAGGGTGCTTGCATGCCCTGTTGGGCTTTGCAGGGCACGACAGCTGTGGAGGGAAAGGTTAGAGGAAACAAAACAAACTACAAGCTAATATCAACTGAAAACAAATTAAAACTGTGAAAAGAAACAACAAAACACCAAAAAACAAAAGCCAGATGTCACCAATGGTTTTGAGCCAGTCAATTGATGAAACCGGAGCACGATGAAGGAAGAGAAATGTGGTTCCTTCTTCCCCCAACGGAAGGCTCTTTGAGGCCCTCACAAAGTTTGCTTTCCTTACAATGAGAAGAACTGAGCATGACAGTGAAAGAACTCCCAGCGATGTTGCCGATGTGTTATCGTTAAAGAATGAGTCCTTAACAATCTGAGCAACATAACAACGCCTGAAATTCCTTGCGAAAACAATGTATCTTCACGGATTTTTATAGCAGATCCTCGGGCAATTATGTAACCTCTTCAAAGTGTGAACAGGGGCCCGTTTAGGGCTTCCTTAAGTCATTAACTCGCCTACCCTGCGGATTCAACTCGGATTTGGGAGTCAAATCAGATTGGGAGCCAATCCGTAGGCGGTTGGGAGGCCGACCTATTCAATAAATGCATCGTTTCAGCAGGTGCGCGGGTTTTGTCGTTGACAGCCGCGCGTCATGCGCACAGAGTACGTTCTTGTCTTGTGCATGTGCGTGCGCACCAAACTACTGTGAAGCGCCCTTCAATTTTTGGTTACTTTGTATAGTTTTTGACCCTTCTGGAATGCTGTGAAATTAATTTTGTGCCATGAATGACTTCATTGTTGTTTTGATGATGCAGAGTTCTTGTCGCCATGTGTGGACGAAATTTTAGTGATAACACCAATCTCCCAGGCAAGCCACATTTTGATGATCGTGAAGGAGCACATATAATTTTTCCATATGATAGAAGTTCCCTGGAAATTGTGAACTTCTCTCCAAAGCCAGGAAATTATATCAAATCCTTTTAAATATTTTTTGTTTAGTACTATATTCCACGGTCCTTTTCCAAATAATCCTCTCTAGCAGGATTTAGCAGCCAATGATTGAGAAAACCAAGAGATATTCTTAATACCCCATCCTCCATAATCTTTTTGTCTGGCAATATTTTTCCATTTTCTAAGGTGGTATCCTGTGCTTTTTTTCCCTCCCTTCCAGATGAAGTTTGAAATAAGGAGCTGTATACAGTGGAGAATGGAGGAGGGAAGCTTAACAAGACTAAGCCAATATACAAGAATACTCTGAAGAACAGATTTGGCTAAAGTGAGTCTACCTCCTAAATAAAGCCAACGAAAAGTCCAATTTCCAATCCTTTTTTCAATCTTTTGTAATAACCAAAGCCAATCTTTCACCTTATAATTGTTGGGTTTAAGGAAAAAACCCAAATATTTCATTCCTTGATCAAGGCTCACAATCTAAATATTAAAGGTTGAAGTCAGACTATATTCCAAGCTCTGATCTATGTTTTGAATAAGAAAACACGACTTCTGACAGTTTACTACCATTACAGAGGCAAAACAAAAGTTTGTGAGGATAGTTTTAAAAGTCAACCAATCATCAAACTTGCTAGCTCCAAAAATGAGCACATCATCAACAAAGAAGAGATGCGAGATAAATGTTCTTGCAACTACTTTTAGGCCTTGAAACGACCACGTGTTCACAGCTTGAATCTCCAGACTACTTAAGCACTCAACAAGCAATAGGATTAATAAAGGGGACATAGGGCAGCCTTGACATAATCCCCGATGAATTTTGAAGAAATCATTTGGAACTTTGTTAACTAGGACAACGATGTTGACCGAAGTGATACAAACCATAATCCATTGAGAAACCATCCAGTTTAAACCAATCCGATCTAGAAGAAATCTAAGGAATTTCCAACTCACTTTATCATAGGCCTTTTTTAAATCTAGCTTCAGTATAATTGTACTTTGTTTCCTCGTCTTTGGAGAGTGTAAGCATTCTTGAGTGATTCCAACAACATCAAAGATCAACATGTCCTTGAGAAAACCAAACTATTCACCAGATATGCAGGATGTTAATTTATCTTTGATCCGAGAGGCTATGATTTTAGAAATTACTTTATAGGCAAAATTGCACAATGAAATAGGTCTAAAGTCATTGAAAGTAAAAGGCTTACTAATTTTTGGGATAAGAGCAAAAAAAGTAGCATTAAGAGCCCTTGAAATTTGACCTGTCCATCTAGATTCCTCCATAACATTGAGTAAATCCTCTCCCATAATGTCGAAAAAGGTTTGAAAAAGTTCCTGAGTCCAACCATTTGGACCAAGAATTTTCTCTTTTGGCATTTTACTGACAGTTTCTTGAATTAACTCAATCGAAACAACTTTGCCAATCTCCTCATTGTCATCATCATTAAAAAAGAGGGGGACATTATTAATTACTTCTACTTGAAGGTCAATGTCTTAAGAATCTAAAGCACAATACTATGCTTTAGAATGATTAAAATCCATCTCTTTTAACTTAGATTCAGTAGATTTTGTATTCCCTTCCTCATCTGAAATGTCCCAAATTGTGTTTTGGCTTCTTCTCCGTGTGGCAAATTTGTGAAAAAAATTAGTATTTTTGTCTCCTTTCTCAAACCAAATAGCCCGACTCCTGAGTCTCCAAGAGGCTTCTTCAATAGAGAGTATTGAATCCTTCCTATGTTTGAGATATTCCAACAAGTCCAAATCTTCTTGCTCAAAACTCTGAGAAGGACACCTTTCAAATATTTTTGACAACTTTAGTTCCATGAAATTTAAATCTGCAAGAAGTTGTTTCTTTTTTGCGATCTGCCATTGAATAACAAATCCCTTCAAATGCTTAAGCTTGGAGCATAAAAGATGGATCGAAGAATTATTTGTCCAGGTTTTCATCTCTTCCCAAGTGGACCTAACTAGAGAAATGAAGCCCATATCTGTAATCCATGAGCTATTAAATTTAAACGGAGGGGCCTAAGATCGGGAAGAAAATTCAAATTGTAAACAGATCGGATTGTGATCGAAAATGGTGGAGTTTATGACCCATGAACGAAATTTGCGATTACCAAGAATTTTTTCATCTAAAAGGAAGCGATCCAGTCTTTTAGAAATACCTGCAGGTCCTGCTCTACCATTCCTCCAATTTGGAGAGAGGACAGACAGTTGAACGTCCACTAATCCTGAACTGTGAAGGATGTTTGAAAAGTAGTCGACCAGAGGGTCAATACAAGCCATATTCCCCCACACTTCTCTGGTTGATAAGGTGAAGTTAAGATCGCCACCAATAATAAGGTTATCCTCACACAGCAGCCTGGAATCTGAAATTTATTGCCAGAAAGTTTCTATGTCTTTCTAAGGAGCATAACAATTGAGAAGTTTTACTATATCCTTTGAATGCTTGAGTCTTCCTTCCAAGAAAATACCTGCAACTGTGCCAAAATCACAAAACTCAACATAAGCTAGATTCCAACCAGATAAGAGACCTCTGAAGCGCCCATGAGAATCCAAATCAACAACATTCCAGTGTAGCAGACAATGTAGAAATAGGGTTTTTTCCTTATCACCATCCACCAGCATCTCTTGAAGAAAAACAATGTCAGGATTTATCTGTTGTAGCAACATTTTGAGGGAGGATACTTTAGTGGGACCCCCAAACCCACAAATATTCAATGAACAAATAATCATTCGGAAACATCATGATGCGGTTGGCATGCTCTAAGGGCTGAAGAGGTGGATCTGTTGCGATCAAGGGAAGAGGAATCAATCAAGGGTAGGGGAATAGTAGAGGGAGAATCTATGTTAACAAAACTCGAAAAACCACCATCTATTGTTCCGCGAGGTTTTTTTGGGGGGCGAAGACAATATTTTTTTTGAATCGTCACATTAGATCGATCAGTAGGAAGATGTGTAGAATTAATAGGAATAGTCATGGGAATGGGGGATAAGGGTGCGAGTGTAAGGGTCATAGGGATATGAGAAATAGTAGGAAGGGAAGGGTTAACCGAAAGTCTTGGAGGAGAAAAAGGTTTAGAAGGAAATTCATCAACAAGATTAGCAGGTGGAGTAAAGGGTAAAACAAAATCATTAGAGGGGATAATGTCGGGGACTCTATGCTCAATGTGGGACAAAAGAGACAGTGAACAATCCAAAGGGAAAGGGGTCTCTGAGAGATTAGGGGAAATGTGAGAAGAGCATCGACTATCTTGAACAACAGTGTTGAAATAAGAACGAAGACTCGAATCACCCATTTTTTTCAATAGGAGATCCCAGAACTCTCCAAAAATCTCTACAACCAAATTTTCATTATTTTTTTTTTTAAATAATTTCGTCTACAGATATTTTTTGAAAGAAAGATGGAAAAAAATATTGCATCTTACCAAGGAAAGAATTGCGATCCACAATCTTGGGAAGAATATTACCATCCTGATCCACAACAGTCAAAGGTTTTGCAGACTGATCCAAAGAACAAGAGGCCTTGAGATGTCTCGTCTGCCAGCAAAGGTGACAACGAAAGGGCTCCCTACATAAATCTACAGATTCACATAAAGAGTAATCCCCAATAGTTACTTCAATGGATTCTGGAAGACCTTTGTCCAGGTCCAGCTCAACCAAAACCCACACAACTTGCTTATTGACCCAACAGAGAGATCGCTCATCGAAAAAAATAAATTTCCTAGCATAATTTGCAACTGCTACAAAGATATGTTTAGACCAGAATTCGACCGGAAAATCCAGTAACAACATCCAAAGGAACCTTTTACTGAAAGTCTCAGTAAGGGGGTCGAAACCGAGAACCCATCTCTTGAGCATGAGAACTCCCCTATTAATAATCCATGACGAGTTCAAAATTTTCATAAGATCTTCTTTAGTAAGAAAATGGAAAATATATCGATGGTTGGAGAGGAGGCGGAACCTTGGACTATAACCTAGCACAGGTTTCCAGAAACCCATAATCCAATTCGACAACTGTGCTTTAGTCAAACTGGAGTAAAAAAACTTACCGACGAGTGCCTTCTTCGATAAACTAGAGACCCTATCCATATCAATATCCTTACCAAGGACACAGCTAGAAATGGACTGTCTGACCTTCCAACATTTTATCTTGTGATTAGAACGAGCTTTAAAACAAGTGGATCTGTTGCGTCCAACATCAACAAAGATATTCAAATGGGAATTTACAAAGCGGCTTGTTGCTACAGGGGAAGAGGTAGGAGTAACAACAGGAGCAGAGGGAACTGTGTGAGAAACTGTACTAGAAAAGGTTCGCATGTGTTGAGGTGCCCGAAACCTATTTTCAACCACATGATCTAGGAAATATGTCTTGCCAACACGCAGATCAATCTTATCATCACACAGATCAGAAGCCAGCTATAGGGGGTTCTTCATAGGAGGTGACGATAGGTTGTGATCTGGCATAGAATGATGCATACAATCGTACATGAGCTTGTATGTGTCGTCTGCCAGAAAGAGGTCCTCACTAGCCCATAAATCGTCATCGTCAACCCACGTCAGGTCAATATTGTTAGACATAGTAGGGTGGAAAGGGCAGACAAAAGGATAAGGAGAAAGGCGCACCTGGGGCTGAAAGTGTAGCCACATATGCAGGAAAACACTAGTTGTCCGGTTGAAAAAAAAAAACCAATCCGAGCAGGATAGATGGAACACCATGGTTGCGAAAACCCTAACCCCTTACTGGAGAAACCCCTCACTGCGGAAACCCTAACCCCTACCCTCCCGACATCTCTTTATAAGTTACATAATCTGGATTTGGATATAATAAGCATTTTGAGGCTATTAAATTTATTAGTTCAATCCAAATCTGTGGTTTTTATCTAATATAATTATTTTATATTTTCAATTATTTAATTAATTTAAATGAGTTTAAGAATTAAGATTATGTGTATTCTTTTAATCATGTACTTCCTATTTTGTAAATAAGAAAATTTAATATATTAATTTGATGTTTAATTATTAGTATTATATTAAAAAAATATTCACACAAAGAAGATACAATTACAAAAATTATAAATAACTTTCTTATTTTATGGAAAGAAAAATTATAAAGTCTAATGGAAAGAAGAATACTAAGAAGGTTTTAAGACTTCTATTTTACCGAAAGAAAAATTATAAACTGTCTTATGGAAAGAAGAATACGGAGAAGGTTTTAAGACTTTTTTTTTTATTTTTTTAATCAAAACACATTTCGTGGTTTAAGACTTCTTTTTATTAAAAGATCTCACGAAACACTCTAGCGCTCACAAAGTTCATAGAAACAAAGAGTTCTAGATTACTCATCAAAACACATGAAACAAATGCAAGAAAAGATAATTCATTAAAAAAAAAAAATTAGAGGAAAGGATAACTTAAAAAACTAAATTTTTGGAAAAAAAATATCTCAGTGACTTCCTAAAAAAAATAGGATTACTATGCATTACTTAATAATTCACCTTTTTCATTGACTTAGAATTACTATGCATTAGTTAATAATTCACATTTTTCATTGATTTATTTTTAAGTTGGACATCAATAGAGGGTTTTTTTTTGTGGTGTATCTTTAGTGATATTGCTAGGGAGTTGATATCATTAAAGATAAACATGTTACATAGCAGATTGGATATTGCTCTTCTTTTATAGGTGGTTGGAGATCATACTGGGAAAGGGCAAAGGTAAACATTTGTGTAGGGGTAAAAGAATATACAAGTAGTTTACAAAATCTCATTTTTTTTTTCAAAATATATTAACTTATTCCAAAAGTTTGAAGTCAAGTGACATTTGGTTTTAATTTTTTTATATAATATTTAAAACTCTTACTGATGCGTGTAATATGTTGTTATTAATTAACTAAATATATTAGTTGTTTAAACAAAGAGGTTTTATAGACCAGTTTAATGTCTTACTTGGTAGTGACCTTAAAAATAGATTATCATCATCATTATTATTATTATATAAACTCTTAATATAATAAATTATAAGATTTATTAGAAAATTAAATAAATAAAATTATAAATATATTCTTATAATAAATTATAAGATTTACTAAAAAAATAAAAATAAATAAATTATAAATGATATTTATAATATAGTTGAATATATATTATATGTTAAAGTGTTATTTTACCTTATATGTATGTTATAAAGTTTACTAGATAATTTATATAAATTATCAATGATATTTATATAAATTATCAATGATATTTGCAATATAATTGATTACATATTATATTATATTATATGTTAGTGTTATTTTACATTATGTGTATATTAATGTATTTAATATATGTAATAATTTATCATCATTTATAAAAAAATTAATCTAATTAATTAATTCAATTAAAAAAAATTATAATGATATTTATAAAAAAAATTAATTTAATAATCAATAAAAATAAAAAGACAAAAAAATTAGTTTAAATAATTTAAAAAAATACAAAAATATAATTTAAAAAATTTAAAAAAATATAAAAATTGAATTAAATAATTTTAAAAAATACAAAAACTGAATTGAACATACAATGTTAAACTTTGGAAAATGGCGAGAAGAAAAAAAAAATAAAAAATAAATGGCTAGAATTTATGTCAACGTTTGAAGTAATAGGTAGTCTAATGCTATATACTATGCGGCTGCATGTATAATGATAATAAAATAATGTATTGAGAAAATTGAAGATGACTCAAATTGTCATAGGGAATAAAGTACAAATTTTGTACTTTATAACGTTATAATATTGGTAATACACGTGGATTGTTTTAATTAATTTTTTTTATCATATTTACAATATTTAAAAAAAATTATTTTGTTTTTTTTACATTTTTAAAATGGTAAATACAAAGTAAATTTACAAGTTACGAGGATTCGGTTTCCTCCTAACATTGGAAGATGAAAGTAAAATGTTATGTAAATGGAACTTTGTACATTGTTTATGGATGAAGTTCATAAATAAATGTAACTAGCACAGCAGCAAAATAGCTGCTGGTGAACGTTGAAAGGTTGAGAAGATGAAATGAATCTTTAAAAGAATATATTAAATTTTATTATCTATTAACAAATACATTGTTGGGCTTCATTTATCTGGTGTTAATATTTTAATTTCTGTTAATCACTTAAGTGGCAATCAGTTAGCTATCAAAGTAATTTTTAAATATGATTAGGTAAATGTAAAAAAGTAAACACATAAACTGAT
>ML791709.1:39847-61911 GCA_009831015.1 Picea engelmannii | reverse complement strand
TGATTGAAATCACAACCATTTATTTTGTGTGACTACTAAGAATATTCCAGCCATATTTAATCCTGTCCATAGAAAACTTATTAAGCACTAAACCCCTATTAAATCTGCCCATTGTCAATAGGTGTACGCCTTTCGGCGTAATTTTCGGCGTAAATATTAATAAAATTGAAACTCATAATTAAATATTAATAAAATTGAAATTCATAAATGTAAATATCAATAAAATTGAAACATCAATGATAAAATTGAAGTTCATAATTAAATGTAAATATTAATAAAATTGAAACATCAATTAAATATAAATATTAATAAAATTGAAATATCAATTATAAAATTGAAGTTATGTAAATATTAATAAAATTGAAACATCACTTTGAAGAATACGACCATATAAAACTAACAGAATTTAATTCACCTTCGGAACTAATAGTCACCCCATATGAAACAAATTATGAGTGCACAATGATTATAGCAATTAGTTTACTGAATTAATATGCACATTATATCTAAAGTTTTTGTAAAAACATATTTTTTAAATGATGATAAAACATATTTTTTTAAATGCAACAAATGTCTTCAAACAGTAAACTCTAGATAAAAAATGATTGTGAATTTGACAATATGATCTTTACCAGAGCTCAAGTGACAAATAAGGTCCTAAGGTCCATGGTGTCTGTTCACTATTTGAGAGTAAAATACTTTACCCTCATGAAGGTCTAGATCTCTTTTTGAAAGTGTATCTCCCTGTTGATTGAACTCTTTGTAGATATGAGTAAAACTAAGAGATGCAGATTCTTTCACCAGTTCTAAAATCCTCTCTTTCCAATACTGTAAATTGAGAATATGAAGATTCCCTCTTTGATTTAACTAGTCAATGATAATTTTCGTGTCACTGAAAACTTGGAGGCGAGTTGCAACTATAAAAAGAGCCCAAATCCCCAAAAGCTCAGCTCTGTTATTTGAACATGGTCCATAGTTTAGTGTCAAACTGAATTCTGTATGTTCATCCATCCTAAGAACACCTCCAACACCACTTTTTAAACCTTGTTCCCGTGCAGCTCCAGCAAACCAACATGTTGTTTTCCCCCCATCAAGGACTAGAGGAAGGCGTGGTAATAGAGCAAGAATGTTTCTAGACTGAGGGAAGTCCAAGCTACCAAGTATCCTTTGTGAGACCAACTTTGTAGAAGGCCGACCAACTTCAAAGAGGAGCCTGTTGCGCTCCAACCAGATATTCGATCAAAATATGGCTGGAAAATGTGGGAGAGAAGCACAAGGATTTGACCAATCAAGAAACCATCCTGTAGCATGGCTCCCCCTCTACTGGAGTTTAATTTAAGAGCCTGTGTCACTTGGGACCAAACTTGTTGAGTGTAACTGCAGTGTTTCATAAGGTGCAATGTCGTCTCAGCCTCCTGAGCACATAGGCCACAGGAGCTTGGCCCATGCCAACCCCTTTGCTGAAGGTTATCCCAAGTCAAGATCCTATCTTCCATCAACAACCATGTAAAAAGTTTTATCTTTGTCCCAAGTTCCCAGGACCAAAGTCTTCGATGCCACCAACAATTACTGTAAACTAGAGAGAGCTAGCAAGAGTCACATAAGCATTTTTTGCAGAAATAGAACCCGATCTGTCAGCCCCAGTCCAAATCAGAGTATCAGATCTCTTAGACAGATCAATGCCTAAAGCTACTAGAAAAGATAGTATATACCTTTACCCTTAATTGTTGTAATCAAAGAGGGAGATAACTAGGATTCAATGTTAAGGCCGAGGATCATATCCTCACCAATACAAATCGAATGCCCTAGCCTCAGGTTCCAAGACAACTAGTCTATAATAACTTCCACAGACTTAACCAAGCAACGCTAGAAGATCGATACATTCCGTGAGAGCTTCATAGTAGACCTCAGCTAGGCCTCTACGGTGAGAGAAGGCAGATACTTGTCTAGTAAAAATCTATGCCAAAGGCCATCTTCCATCAAGTTGTGCCACAATGTATTTGCAACAAGTGCTTTGTTGAACAGAGAAAGATTCTTTATCCCCCAACCACCTTGTGATTTTGGTTTGGCAATAGACTCCCACTTACAATGTGAATCGGATCCTTTGTCCTCCTCTTGGACCACAAGAAGTTGAACATCAAGGTATGTATATAGCAATGAGTTCACTGAATTCATATGCACTTTATATCCAAAGTTTTTGTAAAAACATATTTTTTAAATGATGTAATGTAAATAAGTTTTTAATTTTTCTTAAGATTTTTTTTTTAATGGATGAAATTGCAGATTTAAATGGTAAAGATAGCATGTTTTGAGTACCTTAGAGGTTTTTGAGAATGCTAAATCCATTTATGCACTCTATTTAAACAATATAAAATTGTTATTTCACCATTAATTGATTTAACTGTTCAAGCCTGTCAATGCACTGATCAATGTCGTCAATGTGTATCTGCTCCTTACCACCTTGAAAGCCAAAGGGTGACTGTTCCTCACCGACTTGAAAGCCAAAGGTGTGCGCCTTCTTGCACCCTCGTACTCGAACTCAAACATGAGCTGGTTGTCTGTCTTATGACAAAACATAAGGTGTTATAACATTACCAGTCATGCATTGGAATAAAATGATGAGCTTACAACAAACGCAGAGTAAATAAATTACTTGTTCCATGAACTTTGACAACCATAGAGGATTTCTTCTCCATTTGATTGCAGAAGAATGACCCTGCTTGAAGAGATGGTTGAAGGATGATGCTATCATTAAAGGAGCTGACAGAGGAGTGGTCAACCCACCAAGGTGATAGAATCTCATATCTCTAGGTACAAAAGTCCGAACTCTTTTGGCTTGTGACATTAATTTTTTATGGAGCATGTCTGTCCCTTCCCCCTTCCCTGCTCTTGGAATATGACATTACAGTTGAATTTTTTCCACCACTATATGATAAAACTATAGTTAATTCATTTTTTTAATTTACATCGTTTCAAAATTAACCAAAACACTTCAAACATAAACCCACTTTGTCTAATGCACATGTATTAATTTTCTTTCGTCATCTGTAGGCATAATACTAACAATTAGAAACATTGCTGCAGTGTAATCATGGCCACTATCATGTTGGGATTTGGTGACAACAAATTTTTCTAATGATAGATTTGGATCTTATTATTTTGGGTTGGTTACAACCAAATAGACCAAGTTAGAATATGGATAGGGATTGCATTTAATATTCAGTTTCTTGTGTGAATGTATAAATTCATGTAAGCGCATAGAGGCAAAAACGATTGAGTGTGAGTGAGTTGATGTAATCTCCATGATCTGAATAATAAGACAACCGATGCCTATGCTTGGTGAACGTAGCCCAATGTTTGGGTGAACCAAGTGAAATCCTTGTGTTTCTATTATCTGTGTGTGATTGTTAATTATCATTGTGAATTGTGATTTCCACATTGAAAATTCTAACATGTCATACATATGTAGAAATTCAACTGTCATGACCAATGGTAGTGTAGTCATGGCCAATGTCATACATACGTAGAAATTCAACTCACAATGGCGTTTTGTTGCATGTAATTTCAAGGGGTCCGTATAGTTGTGCGTTGTTTCGATCTGTTTGATGAAGGGTTCATCTGAACTCAAGTTAGATATAAGGGCTACTGTTCACACAAATGACTCTGAAAACTGAAAACTGGGACTCGTGCTCAATTCTGTTATGGGTTTCTAGAACCTATACTTATGGGTCTCTAGAACATGTACTGTGCTTGGACTGGGTTTTTGGTTTTCTTTTTCATTCATGTATAAAGAAATCTGTACAATGAAACTGATAAAGCATCCTAATATTGTACAACTTTTCCAGGTAATTTTACATGCCTGCCTACAATATCTCTCTAATAAAATAGTGCAGTACATTTTGATAGATTTGCAGCTATTAATATTGCTCGTAATTTCTGTCTCTAATCCTGATCCTGAAGCTAATGATAAATCCAGAGATCTAGAAGTCCCTTGCGGTGATCAAACTCTTTATCTATGAGACTGCCCTTTCTTTGATACTCTTTATCCAGAGACTGCAGATTTGTTATAATTGATCATTTTGAATATGGAAATCTGAGATTTTCAACCGTGTAAATCATCAACAATAAATATAAATATAGATTTTAAGCTTGAAATTTAACAAAATATCTAAATTTTAAAAATTAAACTTAATTAAATATCAATTTACAAATAACCCTTTTATAAATTAAACTTAATTTTAACAAATAACCCTGGACCAAATGTGAATTATATGAATGCCTCTTAACCATAAAGATTTATAAATTAAACTTAACCAAATATCAATTTTAACAACCATTTTAACCAATAACCCCTGACCAAATGTGAATTATATGAATTTTAACAACCATTTTAACAAATAACCCCTCACCAAATGTGAATTTGTTTTTTCCATAGAAAAAAAAATAGGTCTATGTTATTCATATTGAATTAATAGATCTTTCCGGTTACAATATATAGCTAAGTTTATAGTCTAGACTACTACATTCAACATAGTATTTAGAGCACATTTATTGTGAGAGATCAACATAGTATTTAGAGCACATTTATTGTGTGCTTCTCTCATTCTTATAATTGTAGAAATTACACAAATCGCCTATTACATACTAAAAATATGAAGATAGAAAATCCTTACTAGTTGACCAAAACAACAGGTGTAGTAAAACAAAGATCACAATTTTATGAGAGTCTTCTTAATGTGTGGTCACAAAGCTGTGATTTTTCAAAAAAGTGAAATGGAGAAAGCAGAAATCAAAGAGTCTTCATCAAATTCTTCAATGTGCAAGAGACCCAATTGGCCAGAGAGACCCTGCTTGGACAAAAAATCAGCTTGTGTTGTATTCTTGGTGGATATGAAAAGCTTTGACAAAGGAGAAGTTGGTTCGTAGTGACAGTATCCTATTCTTCCAATCCCAGAGAATCAAAACATTCAGGTTCGCCTCTTCATTGAACCAATCCACAATTACTTTTGAGTCTCCGAAGATGAAGAGAGAGATAATCCCGAAATGCAGGCTCATGTTAAGAAGTCCCCATAGAACCAACAATTTAGCTTTAATATTTGAGCCTAAACCAACCTTCAGATGTCCTTTATAGCACCGTGAAGATGTTTTTTTTAATACCACTCCAACCCCACATTGTCCATCATTGGCTGCCCCATCAAAAAATCCGACAAAGGAATTCCCCCAAAAAATTAAGTTTATTAATATTTTGACTTTATTTTTACCATAGATGGAGGCGTATTCGACAATAGCTGAGAGTACCTTCTTTCCCACCTCCTCCAAATATTGTCTATTTCCTTCGAACAAGATTGAGTTCTGGAATAGCCATAAACCCCATGTCACGAAGAAAAGAACCGAAGAAGATTTGGGGTTGCCTAGGAGCCACCACTTCAAATTATCTTCCAGAGAGCGAAACTGCCAATTCTGACTGATTTTCAAGGACCTGTAAATCGAAAACCACAACTCTTGTGCAATGGGACACTCAACGAAGAGATGTTGTACTATTTCCTTGCTATTCAAGCATAGCAAGCACACCGACGGTCTGATGCCCCCTCTTTTACGATATTCTTCACCTGTAAGGACCTTGTTATATAGGCAGAGCCACATGAACATAGTTATTTTTAGCAGAATCTTGTATTTCCATATCACCGAGTGCCACCATCTACAATCATCTTCAAAAGTCAGTGATTCTAAGGCTTTATAAGCTTCATGAACAGTCACAGAGCCATCCACCTTATTCCAAGTCCATACCACGGAGTCGGATTCTGTTGATAGGGTGATGTCGCTCTGATATAAGTTATGTGTATAAGCATTCCACTCGTCAGCATGTAAGTCAGGGAGATTTAAATCCAGACCAGTGGGCCAAAACCTGTTATTTGTTCTATGCATGGTGTCAGCGTTGTGTAATTGTTGGAGAGAAAAAAGACCCCGACAATGGAGCTGAAAGAGGAGTTCTGCAGACAAAACGTAATCGGGTCCTCCCCCAATGTGAGGGTCCATGCCCACTAGAACCCTCACCCCTGAACCTACCTTCCAAGCGATCCAATTTTTTATCATTGGAAGAGTAGACAATAATTTTATCCATACGATGGAGGAAGAGGAGAAGGAGAGGTGATCTTTTCGCAGCCAGGGGACCACCTCCACTCCTTTGAGGTATTTCTTTCTAATCACCTCAGCCCACAAACTCTTATGAAACAAAGCCCTCCACAAGAACTTGGTTGCTAGAGCTTGATTGAAAAGATCTAAGTCCCTTAGGGCCCAACCACCTTGACTCTTTGGTTTAGAAATCGAACTCCAACTGGCCAGAGTGTAGCCTGAGGGATTTCTTGCCCCTTTCCACAAAAAATTGGTGAAGAGTTGCCTGATCCTATTCTTTATAAAAGCAAGGATCTTTGCCAGAGTGCTCCAGAAAACCGAGATATTTTGGAGGACCGATTTTACAAGTACTAGTCTCCCACCTAGTGATAACCACCGGTAAGCCCAATGTGAAATTCTTTTCTCGACTTTCTGTAGTAACCAAAGCCAATCCACATTTCTGTAGTTGTTGGGTTTTAGAACAAATCTCAGGTATTTAAAACCTTCATCCAGTGAAGAGGAGGAGATACCGAACAGGTTTTGAATTTGTAGAAAGGTGGAGTCCTCCATGTTAGTGGGTATGAATACATATTTCTGAAAGTTTATTTCTGGTCCCGAGGCTCTACAAAAAGAGTCAAGGATCCTCTTGAGCGAGGTCCAATCACCTAAAAAGCTTGAACCAAGTATAAAGACATTGTCTACAAACAAGAGGTGACTAATCACTTGACAAGCTGTGATCTTATTGTGTGAAGAATCCATTTTCCCTGGTCTTCAAAATCATTTTGCTTAGACACTCCACTACTAGAAGAAATAATAAGGGGGGGAGGGGACATCCCTGTCTTAACCCTCTCCCACTTTTGAAAAAAGTGGATGGGGATTCATTAATGAGTACTGCAATATTGGTGTTGCACACACATCCAAGAACCCAGTGGACTGCATCCTCTTTTTTTCCACGAGAAAAATGCTCTTTCTATTCAAAAGGATATAAAAGTTTACAAGTGTCGACTTCTCGAACCGCAGCGAAACAAGGAGAGACTGCTATAAACTTGGATCAATCCAACAATGGCCCGACAATCAAGGCGAATATCCATCTATATTCAATCTTACATATAGGAAGGTGCCAAATCAAAGCATGATCTTGTAGACAGGTCCTTCGTTACCGTCCTCCCAAATAGAAAAACATATTTGGCTCGGAGGGAGGAGCAATGCTTTTTTAGAGAGGGAGTCCGCCTCGTTGTTTTCCTCTCGGAAAATATGCTGAAAGGTGAGCTTTCTGAATAGTTGAGTAGCATCTTTGGTCCTATCTTTCCAGCAATTAAGGACTGCCACCCGGAAGTCGGCGAGTCCGTTCAGCCAATCGATGGTAATCTTAGAGTCACCAAGGAGTAGCAAGACATCGGTGTGACGGCTAGCCAGAACTAGAGAAGTCCAAGCTCCTAAAAGCTCTGCCTTTGTGTTAGAACCTTGACCGCAGTTCAATGTCCAACGAATGCAAGTGTGGGGGTTTAATGCTATTTTCTCCCCAGCTCCACAAAACGCGCCCCCTTGTTGTGAGGCGCTGTCGAACCAGGCCACTGCCCTATCGATTGGAATATGTGAAGGAAGCCGATCCGGAGGCTTGACCTGTAAAGACTTGTCAACTTTGTTTGCCTCTGCCAGAATGAGGGAAGAAACGTAGAGTAATGAAGGCTTCTTATCATTGAAAATTGTTGCGTTTCTGGACAACCAAACTTGCCAGCACAGGTGGATCGGAAGCATTGACTACTCGCTGTTATTAAGGAACCAATTTTGGAAGCAGGCTTGCACGTTGTAACCAGTCCATTGCGAGGAGAAATTTAGAGCGGTTGAGATGTATGACTAGATCGCTCGGGTGAATGGGCAAATAATAAATACATGCATAGTTGATTCGTTGTCAAGATTGCAAAGAGAGCAGCGATTCGGGCCCTCCCAGCCGCGCGCTTGTAATTTGTCCCAAAACAAAAGTTTATTTTCCAGTGCACTGCATCCTCTTAACCATAAAGATTCACACAATTCAATATGCAATCCAACATACAGATACAAGATGAAAAAAAAAATGTATTGTAACGCTGAATTCGCCACTCTCAACGCCACAAATTTAATGTAAGACCACCACTTTCAACACCAAAATCTTAGATGCTACTTGTAACCATCATTTTAGGGTCTTTCGAAATTTCTTTACGCCAATGTCTTTACTTAAGCACCATGCATCTTTAATCATTTATTCTGCAGGTATCCCGTTTACAATGCCAGCTTGTTTATTATGTATGGATACTCAAATAATATATCATTTATTACGTATGGGTACTCAGTTAATATATCATTTGATATGAAAGGATATATTGGTTGAAATATTTAAAAAATATTAAAGTATTTTATATATTATATATTTGAATTATATATATAAAAAATTAACATAACAGAGTTAAGATGTTAAGATATAATGCGTATAATGTATTTAGAATAATGCTTCATGTTAATGTTTTTCAGACAATATTTGTGAAGAGTAAATAGATTGCTGACGAGAAGACAAAATATCTAGAGTTAATTATGATTTTATTGTATTGATTCAAATTTCTTTGAACATTTCCTAGAAATAAGGTTTTTGACTCGTTAGGCCTATGTTTGCCGGACATTTTATTTTTTATTCGGTCAAACTTGTTCACACTAAAAATTATAAAAAAAGTTTGTATGTTTGAATTTTTAATATATTAAAAAGGAAAATTTTAAATATTTTATTTTTGAAATTTTTTTGTTAATTATTATTGGAATGAATTAGGTTATATAATTGTTAGTGAAATTATTTTTTTCATTGTTTAAATTGCATTTTTGAATATATAACTAAAATGAAATAAATTTATGAATAAAAATTGTGTTAATTTTAGCTATTTTTGAAGATGTGGTGTGTGCACTCCAAATTTTGTTTCAAAACTACATACATAGTTTTAAATTTATCTAATATTATGAATAGCCTTGAAAACCTACACACAAATGTATAAATAAATTCAGTACATCCAAAATCCTCTATTACTCTATTAAATGTGGATTATGCAATCTCAACAACTAATATCTACAATTCTAACAATTCTTTTAAATTTTTAACCCTAATTTGAACAAAACTGGTTAAAAAAATGTGCCAAATAAATCTAAAAATAAAATGTTTACATAGAAAAAAGAAAATATCTATATATTCAATATGCTACCAGAAACCATAAACAAATATGAAATTTTCCATGTTCTATATGGAAAATTGTTGGGTTTATTATTAAATAGGTTACTCATCAAAACAGACTAAACAGATATGAAAGCCCTTTGAATCAGCCAAAGGACAAGTGCGTGTTGCGCGTACGGACAGATGCATTTAGTGGAGATTTGAATAAAACTATTGTATATAAATATATTTTAATTTGAAAATTGAAAGATGTTTGATTTTTAAATCTTTTAAAACTATTGAAAATTCCATGGTTTATTTTGGGTTTACGTTGTAATTTTGGGATTTTATATTAAAGAAAGTGTTATTTTTAAAATTTATTGTTTTTATTTAAAAAATGATTTTGTTTTTTCAAATATTTTTATTATTATGGTATATTTATTATTTTCATTATTATTGGGTTTAAAAATATTTTTTTTGCAGTGCAATATTCAATACTAAGGAGATGTGTAATTCTTTTCGTGTAGTTGATACATGATATTTAAAAAATATATTAATAAAAAAAAAATCAATATAAGATATAAATAAAATATTTCAATATATATTTAAGTAAAACAATTCTATATCAACTCTATTAATAAGTGCTTTCCACTTATAGTGAGGGAGATGTTAGATGCGCAATTTCTTAGATGCTTAATATTATGGAGTTGACATATGATTAATTTCAATGTGGGGCATAATTACTTTTTTTTTTATATGCACACACACATAATATATTAAAAAAATATTTTAACATCTAGTTTAAGTAAAATAATTGTATATCAATCTTATATATAGAGAAATTGAAAGTAAAAAAAGTCTTATTGACACATAGGTACTTTGGAGTTATCCATATGACGAAGATGTGTAATTCCTTCAATACTTAATATGAAGTTAACACGTCATTAAAAAAATATTAGTTATGTGTTAAAAGACATCAAATCCTTTAAAATGAAAATATTTCTTTAAATTTTATATTTAAAAAAAAATACATTTCAAGAAATTTAATGCTTCTTAGTCCATAATAAATTCAAAATTAAAATGGGTTAGTATCGGTGGCCCATCCTAAAACATTTCTTATAATATTTATAATAAAATAATGAAGCTTACATATTCAACACGCTAATTTCTATGTGATAGCCCTTAATTACGTGTGGCACCTTCCTAAAACAATTTTTATAATATCATAAATAGAATAATCAAGTTAATCAATATTTTAATTTTTATGTTTTTTTAATGAAAAACCATAAAATTCGAAATCTATGTTTTTAACTGGTAAATTATCTAATATTTCAATAATAAACCTATCTCGACCCCGAATTCAAGTCTCTCTTAAAAGTGATTGCATACAATTAGGGTGAAGATTTTCTAAGAACCTCCCCTTCCCCATTATAAGGTTATGCACATTTAAATTGGTTTACACGTCTTTAATTATAAATTCCGTACTTGATTTGTACTTTTTTAAATTATAATATTCCTAAATTATAATGTTTATAATGTTTGAGGGTCATATTATAAATTCCGTACTTGATTTGTACTTTTTTAAATTATAATATTCCTAAATTATAATGTTTATAATGTTTGAGGGTCATATTGATGCACACGACATTCGATGATGTTATATTATTTAATTGTACATACTATATACTATATAATAATAATAATAATTGTACATACCATATACTAGTGGTGTATACATACATAAAATGCCAGCGCAAGTGGTACAACAAGTGTGGAAATCTACCAGAAGATCAAAGCGCTTGGTCCTGGGTGACGGTGTGGGTTTCGAAGAGCTCTGTATGATGTCTACATGTACACTGGTGGGACGTTTCTCCTACAAACGCCTGAGCCCTCAACCACTGGAGGACTGGTTAAAGAGTAATTGGTTTCCTGTCTTGGGTTACTTACCGCAAATCCAGTTCCTCAAAAAAGGCTGGCTTTGCTTTCACTGTAAATCTCCAGAAGATGCCACTCTTTTACTCTCTTCTTTGTGGGTCTACGGAGGAAGTAGCCTCATGCTAAAGCGCTAGAGACTTGCATTCAATCTAGACACAGAGTACTTCCAACTCAGACACCTCTGGGTTCTTCTCTCGGGTCTCCCTTTGCACCTCTGGAACGAAGAAGCCTTGACAGCTATCGGAAACTCTCTGGGGTCGTTCATTGCACTTGACACATAGTTGCTCAGTGGACCTTCGATAAAATTGGGAAGAGTGCTGGTAGAGATAGACATCACCTCTGGCCTGCCGAAAACTTTGGAGATTGATTGGAGAGGGCAAAAACTCATTCAGAAACTGGACTATCTCAGACTCCCTTTCCGCTGCAACCTCTGCCGTGAAACTGGCCATCTCCGCCGTGATTGCTCGGGTAAGTCACCTATAGATTCCTCTGAAGACAACGATCTTTTTCTCAACCCCCCTGACTATTTGGAGGCAGACCCTTCCTTGGCCTACCTAGATTCGCCCCTTTGTCCTGTCTCCCAGCCCTTACCTGGACAGCCTGAAGATTTGTTGTTTAAACTGAACTTACTATGCCCTTCCCTCTTTAGAACACTTTCTGAAGCCGAAAGGTTTCCTTAACTGACTACCCTTGGCTCTCTGCCTCTCGCAGGGATAAACTCCCCTTACCCGATGGCGAGGCTACACTACCCACAACCCTCAACATTCCCCCTGATCTCTGCCTACCTCCTTCGTCTGGCCCTAATGAGATCTCGGTTCCTCCTCTCATTGCAAACAACCATCCCCCTCCTCCCCCGACCAAGCTAAAACAACCTCTTTCCTCTTCCTTGAATGGGCAACAAGATCCTCCGTCCTCCCCCTTACTTCAAGATGCTTCCCCTCCTTTGCTTCCGGGTTACAGTCAACTTGAGGAAGACGACGTAAGCTTACTGGCAACGCTGAACTCCTCGACCTCTTCTGGTAACCTTCCGAACAACCTCTCCCTACTACCAGTGTACCGTGGTAAAGAACTCATTACTCCAGCCACAGAGCCAGGTTCTTCTTCTTCACTTCCTTCCGAAAAAGACACTAAAAATTTTGCTTGGTCGCGAGGCATCGCAGCGGAACTCTCCCCTCTCCAGACGCGAAGTTCAAGGAAGAAAAAAGAGTTATCCAGCACACAGATTTCTGCTTCTGACTCTCCCACTCAGGACAGAAAGGCCCTTAGAGCATTGAAGGCCTTGGCACGATCAAAGTAATGATCGTGCTCTCCTTAAACATTCGAGGGATCGGAGGCCCCCTCAAGGTTGCTTCCTTTCGAAGATTGCTGGAGAATTGAAAGCCGAACCTCATCTTTCTCCAAGAGACCCTCTTGTCCGATCAAATTTTCAGAGATTTTGTGCATCAATTTCGTCCCTCGTGGGTCACTGCGGCTGCAACCTCCCTAGGTAACTCCGGTGGATTGTTGGTGGCCTGGGATCCTGACCTCTTCGAGCTGAGACCTTTCCTGTCGAGCGGGGGCATTCTACTGACAGGCCGCTACTTAGCTACTAGTCAGGAGGTGGCGTTCCTAAACGTCTATGGCCCTTGCTCGAACATACCACTTTTCTGGAATCACCTGGCAGACAACGGTCTGCTCTCCTTACCGAATCTCATTCTCGGAGGATACCTAAACATTATCTTGACGGCGGAAGAACATTGGGGAGGATCCTTCTTGCCCGGTCCTACCGAAGCCTCCTACAGAGAGCTCTTCGCATCAAACAACCTGATTGATGTACAACCTCCCTGTCTGGTTCCAACATGGCATAACGGGCGTTCTGGTAAAAAGGCCATTGCCAAACGTCTGGATCGGTTTCTTGTTGCTGAGGCTTTCTTGACCTCTTCTACTTTTCCATCCTCGTGGGTGGAGTTTCCCTTCGTATCGGATCACGCCCCAATCATCCTCCAGCTGATGCCTCCTGCACTACACAGATCGAATCCCTTCAAGTTTAATCATCATTGGCTATTGCATGAGGATTACTCAGCCTTAGTCCACGACGTCTGGACGGACCATCGTTTTCTGGCCGAAGACAACCCTCAATGGCGACTTGCCTGGAAACTTAAAGTTCTCAAATCAAAAACAAAATCGTGGTTTATGGATTTAAAGCTAGCGGAAAAGGCCCGATTAATTGTGCTGGAGTCGGAGATAACAAAGCTCATCATTACATCTTCTATTTCTGCCTTATCAATGGAGGAGACAACTAGTCTATCGTCATTAGAATCAAACAGAGCCACCATTCTATAGAAGGAGGAAGATGCCTGGAGATTGCGCAGTCGCGTGACGTGGCTAAAGAGCGGAGACTCTAATTCAAAGTTCTTCCACAAGCTGGCTAGTTTTAACAGAAGCAAGAAAACTATATGGTCTATTGACAACAACAGAAATGGGATTGGGACCATTCGAGGGCAGGATGAGTTAAAGGCGGAGGCAGCCCTTCACTTTAAACAACTTTACAAAGCTTCCAGTAACTAAAATCTTCTTGAAAAGGCCTCGACAGCCGGCCTTTTCCCTCCTTTTATTTCCGTAGAAGATGCTTCTGAGCTTTTAAAACCTGTTTCACTTTCAGAGCTCAAAGACATTCTGATTCATTTTAAAAAAGAGAGAAGTCTTGGGCCGGACGGCTGGACACCTGAATTCTTCATCTTCTTTTTTGATCTTGTAGGCGAGGACCTACTTCAGATGGTGGAAGACTCTCGTATTAAAGGTAAAATTTCTGGAAGCCTAAATGCTACGTTCCTGGTCCTGATCCCGAAAAATTTCAACTCCCTCTCTTTCAGTGATTTTCGTCCGATCTCCCTCTGCAACCTCATCTATAGGTTAATCTCTAAAGTCATCTCAAACCGGATCAAGCCCTTCCTCGGAAGGAGTATATCGGCGGAACAACTCGGTTTCTTAAAGAGCAGAAGAATACAGGATGCTATCGGAGCAGCCCACGAGTGCATCCACAGCATCAAGCAGAAAAATTTAAAAGCGCTGGTCATGAAACTTGACCTCAAAAAAGATTTTGACAACATTGATTGGGAGTTCCTGAGGCTTGTGCTACATGTTGTTGGTTTTGGAGACAAGCTGACAAATTGGATTCTAGCGTGTGTCACTAGTGCCAATTTCGCAGTTATAATCAATGGAGAGGCCACAATTTTTTTAAAAGTGAGAGGCGCCTCCGTCAGGGATGCCCACTCTCCCCCTATCTCTTTATTTTGATCATGGAAGGCCTCAGCCTCCTTCTCACAAAAAGCTTCACTGAACACCAAATCTCCGACATTAAAGTTTCAAAGCTCATAAGGATCGTTCACCTTATGTTTGTCGACGATGTCCTTCTCATGACGAAAGCTGATCTAGCAGAGTGCACTGTCATCTAGGATGTGTTGTTTCGTTTCTGCTCAGTCTCGGGACTTTCCATCAATCACACAAAATCCTCAGTCCACTACTAGGGACTTTCGGAGCCAGAGCTTCTTATTTTCAAAAATTCCTTTCCCTTCACTTTTATTGACCTAAGTGAAGGTTTCAGGTACCTTGGGTTCCAGCTCAATATGGGAGCCTCCTCCCCCGAAGATTGGCATTGGCTTGTTAAACTATTTGAAAAAAAAATAGGAGGTTGGTGTAATAAATGGCTGTCACTTGGCGGTCGTCTAACCCTGGTAAAATCTGTGCTGGAAAGCCTGGCAGTTTTCTGGATGACCTTGGAGAGGATTCCAAAAAATACCATCATTACTCTTCGGAGACTCTCTTCCAACTTTCTGTGGAATGGCCATGGGAGTAAACATAGTTTTCACCTCTGTTGCTGGGAGATTTTGACAAGGCCTAGAAAGGCAGGTGGATGGGGCCTAAAAAACCTACTCACCTTCAACACAGCCCTCCTGGCTAGTTCTTTTTGGAGAGTTGTTACTCACGACAACATTTGGCACCGAATTTTATTGGAAAAATACCTTGGCTCCTTGCAACCCTGTGACTGGCTTCGTAAGCCAACTTTTCAGTTAAAGAGAGCATCCCCGTTCTGGAAGGGCCTGGTCGCTTCATCTCCTATAATTCTCCATTGGCTCCGATGGAAACCGGGCTCTGGCACTGAGATAAAAATCGGTAGGGATATGATTATTGGGCTGGAGGACATATCGCTTCTCCATCCGGATTTGTGTTCGAAGCTATGTTCTCTTAATTTACAACACCTTGCACAGGTCAGAATCCCGACTGGAACCCCCTCTCTCCCGGATAATTGGATGGGATGTAGTGAGCTGTCTTTTAGTGGGCGGTGGGCAATTGATTGGAACCGTTTACCTCTGATCTCAAAAGCGCTGGCATCTCCCTCGTTGAGGAGCTGGATTCTCTGTTGTGGGCAAGTGGGGATGCCTCAGGCATCCTTTCTGTAAAGAACATTTATGATGTACTTCTGAAACAACAAAATCTTGCTTCCGATTTGTCTTGGCGTCTTCAGCTTTGGAAGTGGAAGGTTCCCCTAAAATATAAACTTTTTGTTTGGCTTGCTGGAAAAGAAAAGATCTTAACTTGGGAATCGCTTCGCCGGAGAGGATGGGAAGGGCCCGGATTCTGCCCCCTCTGTCGCCACGTGCCGGAAGACATACACCATCTTTTGATCCACTGTGAGTTTTCGAAGGACGTATGGTACAGACTGTTAAAACATTTAAACCTTCCTTTCTCCTGGAGCGGAGACACAATCACTGATTGTTTCAACTCCTGGCACTTAATTAAATCCGCGCCGATTTGTTTGGCTGCCCACATCAGCTGGCAACTCTGGATCGAGCGAAACAGATCTTTGTTTGAGGATCGGCCTCCCTCAACGTTGGCTGTTTACTACAGAGTCTTGTCTACCTTCAACTGGCAGCCGACCACTTTAAAGCCCTTCATCCACAAAGCGATTGACCTTAGTCTACCAGAAGGGTACACCTTGGCATGCTTTGACGGAGCTGCCCAATCCAATGGTTTCTGCTGTGGGGCTAGAGGTTTTTTCAAATCTCATCCGTCGAGAATCACAAAGTGGTTTATCAACTGTGACCCGGGAACAAATACGAAAGCGGAGCTCATGGGGCTTTGGGCTTCCCTCTCGCTTGCTTCTATTTGGTCCATCAATCTTTTGCTCGTCCGCGGCGACTCGAAAGTCATCATCGACTGGATTACTCAAAAATCCAAGATCCATTCAGTCCACGTCGAATGTTGGAAACAAAAAATGCTGGATCTATCTAAAGGTTTCACTAACATCAGCTTCCAACACATTTCTAGATTCTACAACAGTGAGGCGGACGCTCTCTCAAAGAGAGCGTTAATTGAGGAGGCAGGGAGACTCTCGATCTTCCACTGCGATAGCGGGATCGAGAGTCCTATCTCCTACTACAACATCTACTGATCGATGAAAGTCGTCCTTCTTTTCTCTGATAGTTTTTGATAGCTCCTTTTTTGCCTCTGGAAATCATTTTATGGTGATGTTATCTCACTGTTCTTTATAGTATTCGAGGGTCTTGTCTTGAAGCAGGTCTGTTTTTAGTGTGTTTGTATTGATCGTTCTGTTTTGCGTGGCTGTTTTCACTGCTTCTGTGCGCCGACCACAACCCATAGCTCACCGCTATCCCACTGCGGTTTTTGCCTTGTAAATGATTTTATACCTTATATAAAATTGAGAAAAAAATTTCATGGAAAAAAAAGTGGTACAACATAGTAATCGATTGAATGAAATTTGTAGTGATAATATTAAAATATAATGTTACACCAAGGAGTCATAAAGTTATATATATATATATATATATAATAAAATAAAATAAATTGAATATTGAGATGTTACAATGTAAGTAGTTTAATATTTATTAAAAAATATGTATTTTTTAAAGTTAATAGTTTGAAGTTTAAAGGAATAGAGTATGTATACTTTTATAAGTATGTTAGGTTTTAACAACTTCTCATCTCCACATGGTTGTGGAGATTTATGAGATGAAATTATATTAGCAAGACATCCTTCCATAATTGTAGTTGCTTAAAGCTCGAGTATAATGGAGAGCTTAACAAACTTAGCTTTAGATAATGGATTTTTAAAGATATCAACAATCTGATCATTAGTTTTATAGTAGACAAGAGTGATAACCTTCTCTTGAAATAACTATCTCAAGTAGTGAGCATGAAGTTCGGCATGCTTCATTTTATTGTGTGCAACATGATTATCAACAACCTAAATTGCACTCTGATTATCATAATAGATAACAGTCGAGGTCTAAACATGAAATCCAAGTTCACCCAAAAATCGGTGAATCCAAACATCTTTTGTACCTGCATTAACAACACCTTGATACTCAACTTTCGTAGACGATAGAGATGCTACCATTTATTTCTTGCACAACCAAACAAGAGGTTCAATGCTAAAGCAAAACACATAGCCAGAAGTGGACTTTCGATCATCATTGTTGCCTACATAGTCGGAGTCGGTGAAATCGACTAATGGATCAGAACTACAACAATACTTGATACTAAGATGAGAGGTACCCTTGATGTAATGAACAATTCATTGAGCATATTTCCAGTGATTGGCATGCAGATCTTGCATAAATCGAGAAACCACACTAACAACAAATAAAATATCAGGTCGACTGTGAGTTAAATAAATAAGGCTATGGAGTAGTTGTCGATACAAAGTGGCATCGACTTTAGGAGACTCACAGTCTTTGGTCAAATTAACCCCAAAATGGAAAGGAGTAGCAAACAACTTACAATCGGTCATCTTAAAATGATGCAAGAGATCCATTACATATTTAGATTGAGAGAGAAACAAATCATTAGATAGAGGTAAAACTTGAAGATCAAGAAAATAATGCAGAAGACCAAGATCTGTCATATCAAAGGTGTCAACAAGTTGTCTCTTCAATGGAAATAGTAGAGTAAGATTATTGCTAGTTATGTCCAAATCACCAACATATACGACAACAATTAAGGTATCACCATTATCATGTAATACATAAAGACTGTGATTAGATTCACAACGTTTGAATCCAAGATTGAGAAAAAAATGATCAATCTTAGCATATCATGCCCTTGGAGCCCCTTACAAACCATAAAGGTACTTCTGCAGTCGACAAATAAGATTAGAATGTGTCACAAAACTAGGGGATTGTTCCATAATTATTTCTTCAGATAATTCGTCGTGAAGAAATACATTTTTAACATCCATCTGGTGGATTTCCCATTCGAAGCAAGAAACAAGGGGAAGGATTAGTCAAATGTTAAAATAATTAAATAAAAGTACCAAGGACAAGTGTTTCTCATCACCTAGGCGCCTTGGGGTGAGAAAGTGTCCAAAAGAGGTCTCTAGAAATTAATTTTATGAGAGATAAAATTAAATGTGACTTTTGGAATTTTGTGAGGGAAAATGAAAAGTCACGACTCTTCAGTTTCCTCCACCAAGTCTACTTAGAGACTAAGGCATCCTCATTCATTCATTCCAATCGTTTGAGAGAGCAAGAGCTTGAGAGAGTCGAGCTGGGAGAGAGACCACATGAGCAGATTGTGGCATGAATTCCAAGGCAGTTTCTGAGCATAGAAATCGAGGCAAAGTACAACAACAACAATGAGATTGTATTGTATGGATTTATGGGCACATAAATCGAGGAGCAATTTTGGCACTATTTTCTATGCTAAGATTATGCATAGAAAACAAGATAAGTGTGTGTATTAATTACTGAAGATGACTGTTGTAAATATCTCTCATTTCTTTGAATAATAAAATCCTCCCCTCTCTCACTGGTTTTCCCCTTTGTGGGTTTTTCCAGGGTCTGAATTTGTAGACCAAATCTCTATGTTGAATTTTATGTGTGTGTGATTTATTTCTAGTTAAAGTGTTGTAGCAAACTTCTTGTGTTTTAGTTTTGAGCATTTAATTTCATGCTTACTAATTTGCGACAGTAAATGTGCAATGTGGGTTGGGAATTTAACTATGTGTCTCAGTGAGACTTGAAACCAGGTTGGGGTCTGAAAATTTTACATGGTATCAGAGCTAGTTAGAGAAGAAGAATAAAAATATTTCAGCCATTAAATTCAGAGATTTTTCTGAGAAGAGGAGGTACTTCACCTGGCAAATTTTTTTGTTGGACTTGAATTTCAGTTGAGAAGGTCATGGCCACCAATTTGAGGTTTGAGGACAGATTGGATGGGGATGTTAATTTCATCCCATGGAAGGAGAGAATCACAGTGATATTGCAGGAAAATGAGTTGTGAGATATTGTGGAGAACACACAAATGAGTCTTGTGACTGTGCCTACATATGATACTCTTTTGGCAACTTACACCAAGAATAATATCAAGGCCAAAAGAATTATCCTTGATTCCATCAAGGACCATGTGATTCCACATGTGACCGGGAAATCCAATGCCTACGAGATGTGGGACTCCTTAACCAAGCTTTACCAGAGTTCCAATGAAAATAGGAAGATGGTGTTGAGGGATAAACTGAAGGGCATCAAGATGACCAAAGATGAAAATGTCATCACATACCTTACTAAAATTACTCAAGTAAGGGATGATATTAGAGTTGTTGGGGAGGTTGTTGCTGACAATGAACCTGTGAGGATTTCTTTGAATGGGGTGACCAAACAATGGATTGTCTTCGTTGAGGGCATTGTGGCAAGGGAAAATCTTCCCAAGTGGGATCGTCTTTGGGATGACTTCATTGAGGAGGAAACTCGGAGAGGATATGTGCTTGGTAGTTCATCCATTGGTAATGAGGAGGAGAATGTGGCTCTTGCAGCTAAAGGAAAGAGCATGTCCAAGAAGGGTTCCAAGGGAGGGAACAAGAAGAAAGGTGAAGGTAAGAAAGACATGAACAAAGTCAAGTGCTTTGCTTGCCATCAATTTTGGCACTATGCTGGATAGTTCCCTAAAAATAAGAAGAAACAGGTTGCAACTTCAACAGAGCTGGAGGAGTTTACTCATAGTTTCGAGAAGGAGTATTCTTTGACTGTTTGCCTCATCTAGAGCATATTCCACTTGTATTTGGTACATTGACAGTGGTGCCTCCCGCCATATGTGTTCAGGGGATCAAATTTTTCTCAAAAATTCAAAATGCTCGGAATTGCTTCAAATTGAACGAGAGCGTAGGCCTCATCGTTACGAACCCAACGCAACTCGTTTGGGTTCAAACGGACGTCGGGAGCGAGAGATATTGCGTTCTGTTCAAAATGACAAAAAAAAAAAAAGGGGTGCTAACTGTACAGTCCATACAGACGCTGACGTGGCAGGCCGTACGACATGTGGCAGGCAACTATTTGCACAGTTGGCAGGTGACATGGCTTGTTTGCAATGAATGGAATGGCGACACGTGGCCCAATCAATGACCGCCACATGTCCCCTATTTATTGGTTTAAAATTTATTTGGAGTCCACCAGAATCGACCCCGTGACCTCCACCCGCGTGCAAAGCTTTGGAAAAGACCACCAACCAACGCACCACCATAGTGTTTCTTAACACCATATGGTGCGTATTTTATTTGAATTGAAATGTTGTATGTTTGGGCGTGGGGTCGGGCTGGGGCCTAGCCCCAGCCCGTGGTTATGTTATATTGTAATATGGCCACGGTTTAAAACCTTTGCGTGCACATTCAAAACTAAACCCCAGTCGTATGTTATATTGTAATATGACCACAGGCGCGCGTATGTGTTTTAACATGGCCCTTTTAATATAGCCCGCAGTCACATATTTGTTGCTATAGGACCATTTACGCGCGCGCGGGTATGCATTGGTTTGAATTTGGTTCAAATGGTTATGGCCCTTACTTTTAAATGTGCGGTCACATGGGTCATATGACCTTGCCATTGACGGTTAGGGGCTAGGTGCGCCCATAACCATCCTACAGTTTGCACGGTTCACGTGGTTGCTCCCGGTGCTAAGTTTTTACACTTAAATATGCGTGTGGGCTAGGTTGAGCCAACAAAGGGTGCGTTTTGTAGATGCAGAGACAACAAGCTTGAAGGGGGGACTTCCAGGAAGCCTATCTTCTTGAATTTTTGGCCAAACGAGGTGCTGAAAAAGCACAGCTAGGGGTTTTTGGACGTTCTGAAGCCATTGAAGCAGTCTATTTGGCATTTTGAGCATTGTAAAGAACATTGTTGAGAACTTTTAGAAAATAATACAAATGATCCATTGGAAGCTAGACCAGGAGATGTAGCCCAAGAGAGGGGTGAACTCCTTTATCATTTGCTGTGTTATGTGGACCAGGAGATGTAGCCCAAGAGAGGGGTGAACTCCTTTATCATTTGTTGTGTTATGTGTTTTATGTTCACTGATTATGTTGCTGTTTATATATATCTTGAATGAGTAAATCCTTTTAAAGTTGTGTTGCAAAGTTAATCCATTTGCATTTTAACACATAAAATTTTAGCTTGCAAATATTTTCAAGAATACAAGTCTTATTCATTTTTAGATCAAGTTGGTATTAGAGCATTGGTTTTTGAAGACTTGATTATTCGTAAGTGTTTTGTTTTCTAATGCTCACAAGGTTGAAAATCACAAGAGGTGAAGGTCAACTTGTAGAGCCAAGTTCTCATCCTTCAAGAAGGAAGCTTATATCATCACCGCAAGTTTCAAGGAGGCATTCACCAAGTATGGCTCATGAAGAGAGTCATGAACATGTTCTTGCAGAAGATGAAGATCTCAGAAAGGCTGTCATGGAAATGAGAGAGACGATGAAGATCTTGATGGAAAGGAATACAAGGTTGCAAGGTGAAGGCTCCAACCCTTCAAAGCACAAGGGAGACAGTGGTGATAAAACTCCAAATGGAAATGGAGGGAA
>ML791709.1:0-35184 GCA_009831015.1 Picea engelmannii | reverse complement strand
TTGTTAATGTTGAGAATTTGAAATTGTATGAGCCTCCTTTGATTGATGATCAAGGAGAGCATGTTCAGATTCCTTCTATATATGATTTTTCCCCAGAATATCTTACAAAACTGCATGAAGACACCATCCTTGACAGGAGAATGTGAACTTCAAAATGAGGAAATGTGGAGTATCTTCGAGTTGGTCTTAAAGGTACAAATCCAAGAAAATCCAAGTGGATTGAGGTTGGAAGAGTGAGGGAACTATACCCTCATCTTTAGATAGATTGAAAATAGTCTTTTGGAGGTCCAAAAGCTTTCCGATGGGGAGGTGTGATCAGGGGATCAAATTTTGCTCAAAAATTCAAAATGCTCAAAATCACTTCAAATCAAACGAGAGCGTAGGCCTCATCATTACGAACCCAACACAACTTGTTTGGGTTAAAACAGACATCGGGAGCGAGAGATATCGCGTTCTGTTCAAAATGACAAACAAGCAAAAAAGGGGTGCTGACTGTACAGTCCGTACAATCTGTACGGACGCTGACATGGAAGGACGTACGACACGTGGCAAGCATCTATTTTCATAGTTGGCAGGTGACATGGCTTGTTTGTAGTGAATGGAATGGCGACACGTGGCCCAATCAATGGCTGCCACGTGTTCCCTATTTATTGGTTTAAAATTTATTTGGAGTCCACCGGAATCGACCCTGTGACCTCCACCCGCGTGCAAATCTTTGGCAAAGACCACCAACCAATGTGCCACCATAGTGTTTCTTAACACTATATGGTGTGTATTTTATTTGAATTGAAATGTTGTATGTTTGGGCAGGGGGTCGGGCTGGGGCCTAGCCCCAGCCCGTGGTTATGTTATATTGTAATATGACCACGGTTTAAAACCTTTGCGCGCACATTCAAAACTAAACCCTGGTCGTATGTTATATTGTAATATGACCACAGGCGCGCATATGTGTTTTAACATGGCCCTTTTAATATAGCCCACGGTCACATATTTGTTGCTATATGACCATTGATGCGCGCATGAGTATGCGTTGGTTTGAATTCGGTTCAAATGGTTATGGCCCTTACTTTTAAATGCACGGTCACATGGGTCATATGACCTTGCCCTTGACGGTTAGGGGCTAGGTGCGCCCATAACTGTCCTACAGTTTGCACGGTTCACGCGGTTGTGGCCGGTGCTAAGTTTTTACGCTTAAATATGCGCGTGGGCTAGGTTGAGCCAACAAAGGGTGTGTTTTGTAGATGCAGAGACAACAAGCTTGAAGGGGGGACTTCCAGGAAGCCTATCTTCTTCAAGTTTTGGCCAAACGAGGTGTCGAAAAAGCCCAGCTAGGGGTTTTTGGACGTTCTGAAGCCATTGGAGTAGTCTATTTGGCATTTTGAGCATTGTAAAGCACATTTTTGAGCACTTTGAACAAATAATACAAATGATCCATTGGAAGCTGGACCAGGAGATGTAGCCTAAGAGAGGGGTGAACTCCTTTATCATTTGATGTGTTATGTGTTTTCTGTTCACTAATTATGCTGCTGTTTATATGCATCTTGAATGAGTAAATCCTTTTAAAGTTGTGTTGCAAATTTGATCCATTTTCATTTTAACACATAAAATTTTAACTTGCAAATATTTTCAAGAATACAAGTCTTCTTCATTTTTAGATCAATATGACAGGAGTTTGTGAGTACTTTACTGAGTTTGTAGTGATTGGAGACCAGGAGGTGGTACTTGGAGATGATTCATTGGTTAGAGCAGTTGGGTGTGGGACAATATCATTTTAGAGGGAGTCTCTACCTCCCATGTTGTTGAGAGATGTCCTATATGTTCCAGGACTGAAGAATAACTTGATGTCAGTTTCCACTATTGAGGATAGGGGGCATGCGATATTGTTCCATGATGGGTAGGTGCTCTTGTATCCTAAGGGATCTCCAGTCACTTCGGCCAAAGTGATTGGTATTCGACATGAGAAGTTGTACAAGTTCATGTTTCATCCTTTGAGAGCATTGTTTCATGGCACCAACACCAGTGACCTTTGTGAGTTATTTCATAGGAGGATAACCCACTTGCATCATGGGGCATTGAGGATCTTGAGAGAGATTGTGTCTGGAGTGCCAGAGTTCAGTACAGAGCACCAAGAGGTGTGCTCTTGGGAGGTGCACCAAGACTGCTTTTCCAAGCAGTGATAATAGAGCAGCAGGTATCCTTGATCTGATTCATACTAATGTGTGTGGTCCTATGTCTTCTTCATCTTTGACTGGGTTCTTTTATTATGTCTCTTTCATTGATGATTTCTCATGAAAGTCTTGGATTTTCTTCATGAAGACTATTAGCACTGTCATTTCTCTTTTTTAGTAAGGGTCGGTCTTAGTCGAGTCAGGGTCCGCATGTCAAAGCATGTGAGGCCAGATACTGAACAATAGAGAAGTCGAGGTCAGCAAGTGGCCAGTTGGCCCTTGTTGTCGGGAAGGGATGTTAGAGTCAAAACATGTGTAAATGGTACGAGTTTGTTCCCAAAGAGTCGAGTCCTATCAGAAATGAAGTTTTACATGCTGAGGGTCGAGGAAAGTTGTTAAATAGAAGTCACATTAGCAAGTGCAATGACCATCATCAGCTCATTATGAGCGATGAAAGAATGAAAAATCACAGTGCTCATATCCCATATGATTTGCAACCCTTATCAGTTGTACTTTACATGCCCCAAAGTGTACTCGTCAAACGAATGTGCTACGAAAAATATTTAGTTCGCTTCGAAACATCTAATTGCCATGAATTCAGTGTTCCCTAGAATCATTCCACCTCCCACCTGCTCTATTATAAAATCTGGATGTTCTGCATGCATTCTATTCACTAGTCAAGCTTATGCATTGTTTATAGTTCTTCTCGCAAGACTAGGTTGATCAAGATTGTTGCCTTCGGCCCATGTCAAATCCACTGCGTGTAGGACAAATACACATTGCACTATGGCAACCTCCCAAAACATAAGGAGGGGCGCGTGAAGTGGCAGAAGCACTGGGCTCGAGCCCCAAAAATTGACGTTGATCAATGAAGATCTAGAGGTCAGGACATCCTTTGAATAGTTTGGGTGCATGGCCTCTTACAGGAAAATCCAAGGATTTAATATGAGACTAGCCGAGTAGTTCACCCTCAGTTTTGATGGTTTCTACATGGTAATTGTGGGTGTCACTATCCATGTAACAAAAGAAACCTTGTCAACCGCGACAAAGATCCCCCTGCACGGCGAAATATGGTTTAAAGGTATGCCCTTAGATGCACAATTCTATGAAGACTTCATCAAGTGAGATTGTTTAGATGGGAAAGTTAGGACAGGCGTTTCGAGTAGATATCTGCAGGAACCTTTTCAGAAGCTACTTGGAGTAATCAGGAAATATTTCACCGGTGAGGGGAGGTTTGACCAGATACATTCGCATCACATTATATTTTTGATGCACTTCACAAGAAGGAGATCGTTAAACCTACCCTTTTTCTTACACTAGAACCTCCGAGAGATGGTAGACAATGCCCAGGCTGAAGCAGATCAATCGAAAAGGAAATTTTCTCATGTCTCATTGATTAAATTGCTGGTAGTTGAGTAATTAAGACGGTTGGGAAGCAACTAAGATTAATTCTTTCTCACAGCGGGCATCCCCAAAGATCCAAAAGGAGATTTCCCTCTACTCGTGGAAAGGGTAATATCACACCGCATAGAGGCTGAAGTGGGAGAGGCTGTGTAGGAAGGAAAGACATTGGAAGCCCTATCCCCCCAACATTAACTACCCCGGAGAAGGGGCAGGCAAAAGAAGAACAAGGAAGTCGGTGAAACCCGAGTTCGAAGTGAACCGCGCACAAATTCAGTCGCTAAAGAATTACTTATGCGCGCCATTCGACTGGAACATGTCCAAGGTACAAATCAAAAAAGCCGGAGCAAAATGAGGAGGATAGATGTTGAAGGCACAGATGTTCGAGAGCCATCTCAACAGTTGAAATAATCACAGCTCGCTATCACCGAGCTTTACCAGAAAAAAAGGGAACTAAGACAATAGTTAGCAGCAAAGACCCTTGAGGTGTCAACATTACAAGGTCACGAAGGAAATGTGACATGGCTCAAGAGATAGTTCAGGGAAGCGTAGGATACAATCGTACAGCTGCACGAAGCACATAGGATGTTGGAAGAAAGGAATGTGAAGCACTTTAGAGAATGTGAAGCGGTCAGGGAGAAAGTTCGTGCAACTTTTGCCAGTGCATAGAAGAAACATGATTAATTGGGTCTATTCTTGTATTTTCAAACATGGCATAGATTTTGATAGTTTTGAAGAAGGCGTCACCCTTAGACGATTTTGTAGCGCCCTATGATTCACGCCATTTAGACAAACCGTCTTTCCTCTAAGTTAAATCTAAATTCATCCTCAGCAGTGCTCCGAGTTGCTTCATGTATTTTTCCCCTCGCCACACACAACGATTTTAAACTGAAAATTGTTGCTTACTTAGCCTTTATCCTCTTAAATCCAGTTACCGAGTCATTTGTTTCTATCGTTTTCTTAAATCAACTCCATAGCTCAAGGTCTTACTCTCTTTCGCCAATAGAACCAGAACTTATTATTGAAAGGTGTTAAATCTAGCCAACAACTTAAATCCATATCCTATACCGATACAACATCTCCCGAGAGATCCCTCTCCAAGTTCGAAAGGCTAGTTTCGGGTCTCAAAGTTGGTTTGTAGGTTTCCTCTGTCATTCGTTTCTCACTTGAACGAAGTTTATAGAGAGCTTACATTCTAGTGTCGCTGCCGGGGATGGAATTGAATAAATTTTCCCTGGGAGAACGACTAAAGTTATAGTTTTGACCCCTGAGGGTAACAAAGGGACAAACATCTATATTGGCTGAAACCTTAACCTTGGTGAATCCATTCAAAAGACCAGTAAAACAAAGTAGCGTGATTCAGGAACCCTATCTTTGAAGACGATCTATACCAGAGAAAATCCTGACCCAAACCCTTTAGAGCCTGTGTGCAATCCTGAGAAGCTTCTGCAGAGGAATAGGGAGCAAGCGTCCGAACCTTTCTATTACCTGGAAATAATATTGTACTTACCCAAAGATGACACACAAAGCATTGGCGACCTTGATTTTGACGCCCTGTTTGAGCAAACCTTGTTCAAGTCTAAGTGGGAAACCAGTTTGGACGATATATTTTTCGACTAGAAGAGGATTTAAGCTCTGATACCCAATAACATCCCCTAAAACCATAAACATCCTAGAGCCATGGCTACCAAATTCCCCCCCCTCATTCTTCCAGCCCAACTGCATGATTTGCCCCAGAATTACAGCCAGAGGATCAAGCTCTACGATGCTGAAGGGAACGTTTCAGGCCAAAAGCATCTAGATTGGTTCAATGATTTTGTCGACCTAGAGGAGGTAGACTATGCGGACGTGAAATGAGGTTGTTCGCAGAGATTCTTTCGGGGGAGGTGAGGAAGAGGTTCAAATCCCTCCCAACAACAAGCATTCAAGACTTCACTGCATTCGAAATATCTTTCATTACTAGATGAGGAGACAAGAAGAAATCCTTGTAGTTGTTGACACATTACAATAACATGAAGAGGGCATCAGAGGAGACGGTGCAAGAATTCTCAGCCCGTTTCATGAGGGTTTATAACTCAATTCTCACAGAAGTCTAGCCACCTTTCAGGGCCGCACAACTACAATATGTTGATTCCTTCGACAATGATTTCGCCTTGCTTTTGAGAGAAAGAAGATCAACAAATCTAGACGCCATGATGAGAGACGCAATAGAAGTTGAGGTAAACCCGATGGCGTCAGGGAAGATCAAACCGAGATTCAATAAAGGTGATAAGAAACCCCAAGGGGAAGCACAACCATCGACATCTTGGTCCTCAGATGAAAAATTTGACTTGATGATGAAGATGATGGAGAAACTAATGGAAAGAATGTCCATGGGAAACAGACCTACTTCCCGAGAACAACACGACCCCCAGCCCAAAAATCAGAACCTCAGAAGGGGTCAGGTCCCTCAGATCAGATAGAGAAACCAAGGTGACCTGAAAATGAGGCATCCATTCCAAAATAATTACGTAGACGAGGATTTTGATCATATGTTCCAGGACCAAATGCATTTCTGCAACGACAAGGAAACACGTGTGTTTTTGATGAAGGGAGAACATGATAAATACATGAGCAAGAATGACGATGTTATGCTAGAGATAGATGACACACTCTCCTAGGAAACAAAAGAATTCAGGAAAGGTTATCACAATGCCATCATGCAATTTCATAAACAATACAACCTCAGGAGAAAGAAGGCGCCTAGCGAACCTCGGCAAACATATCCCATAAGGAAACCTCTGGTGGATACCCCTTCCACAAGTTGCTCGAAGCCAGACAACCCGACCAAGGATGCGGCTGAAAAGGAAAAGTCAAAGGAGGAGACCCTGAAGAAAATGTCGGAGACAAGCCGGGAAACACATGGCAAAGAGGTAGATAATGTCTCTCCCCCCTTTAACTTCAATAATGAAATGGCCAAGATTAAAATCTTCGTCCCTTTCAACTAACTCATAAAGAAAGGTGAATATTGAGAGAAGATTATTAAAATGCTAAAGATGGGGGGAAACCCCGACACTCTAAATGTCTAGGATGATCACCTTGCCATTTTGTTTGGTCCACGCGTGGAGGAGACGGGCGAAACTGAGGACATCCCCCCATTCTATGTTAGTTTTAAGATTCATGACATGACGTTGCATAATGCCATGATGTTGCATAACGCCATGCTATATTTGAGCGCATCGCACAATCTCATTCCCAAATTAAAGTGATCATGAACGAGTTGGGTGTGGACATCACCAGACCCTATAAGGATATTTTTTCTTTTGATTCAAGGAAATTCAAATGCTTGGGTCTGATCAAGGATCGGGTTGTGTCGCTGGCCCAAATACCCTCTAAAAATATGGTTATGGATGTGGTTGTGGCCGATATACCCCCCAAATTTGGCATGTTATTATCCAGGTCATGGGCCGCAAAATTGAAGGGGACTCTATAGATGGACATGTCATATGCCACCATCCCTATATTTGGCCAAGAAAGAAGGTTATATAGAGAAGTGTTGTTGAAATACATGGTGAGAAGTAAGATGTAGCCGAATAACCACCCCATCTACTCCGTCGATACTGACATCGACTCTTCCATTTTTTACAATGACCCGAGTTTCGAAGAGGAAGAATCAATAATTGTCATGACTGTTGATGAAAAAATTGCGCAAAGTGCAACAGAGTGCACAGGCTCGAGGAATCGTGCGAAGAACGAGATATGGAACATGAGTTTCGACGAAGCCGTCAGTAAGGAAGGGTCGGCGTGTGGATATGTCCTCCTAAGGTAGGTTCAAAACTTTACTCATACAATCTTTCTTTCGATTGTACAAATAACATGGCTGAGTAGGAGGCATTGATTCTGGGTCTGAAAGTCTTGAAAGAATTGGGCACAAAGAGGATATCGGTGCATGGGGACTCCAAGTTAGTTATAAAAAAAGTAAAGGGCATATATAAATCCAAGCACCCCAGGCTGAGAACATACAGGAAACTAGTACTAGACCTCCTCGAAGAATTCCTGGAATATAATTTATCAACCATCTCGAGGGAGAAAAATCATATTGCGGATGCACTAGCTACCTCAACCTCAGTTTTTAAAATCCCCATTTTTCCAAAAATAAAGTATGAGATCGAAGTCAAACACAGGTGGGCGGTGCCCGATAATGTCAAGTATTGGCAGGTGTTTGAGGATGACAAACAGGTGGAGAGATTTCTCCTGATGAGCGACGAGTTTGCCAATAATAACATTGATGACGAATGTTGCTACGACGAAGATGAAGGCGAAGATGCATGTAGTAACAATGACCCTCTCCAGAACCATATAGTTGGGAGGGACATAATACAACTAAAGAATAATGTCATCCCAAAAGGATTGGTTCCGTTGGAAAAGTTGTTTGATGAAAACGATGTGGCCAGGAACCCCAAGATCACTGCAAACGAAGAAGATGTTGAGGATTGCAATATCGGGACCCAGGAAAATATGAAGATGGTAAAATTATCAAAGACGCTTAGTCCAGAGGTGAAACAAAACTACATCAAGATCATTAAGGATTTCCCTGATGTTTTTTCTTGGAGTTATGACGACTTGAAGGTTTATGACACTAAAGTGATTTAGCCTGTCATTCCACTCAAAGAAGACCAGAAGCATTTCAAGCAAAAGATAAGATGGATAAATCCATTGCTATTTTCTCTAATTGAGAAGGAGGTAAAGAAAATTTTGAAGCCAAAATCATCGTTTCTTTGAGGTTTTCAAAATGGGTGGCCAACCTGGTGCCTATGAGGAAAAAGAGCGGCAAAATAAGATTGTGCGTGGATTTTCGAAACTTGAACAAAGTATCCCTCAAAGACAACTACCCACTCCCTAAGATGGACTACATCGTACAGAAGGTAGTTGGATCCCATAAGCTGTCTATGATGGATGGTTTTTCAGGTTATAATCAAATCTTGGTACACCCGAGCGACCACGAAAAGACGGCTTTCATGACACCATGGGGGACATTCATGTATGCCAAGATGCATTTTGACCTGATGAATGTGGGAGCTACTTTCCAGAGGGCGATGGATATAGAATTCGCCGAGGAAAAGGACAAATTCATTGTAATCTATCTGGATGACATCACTGTATATTCCAATTCCGACGAACAACACCTCGAACACCTGAAGAGGGTCTTCCAGAAATGTAGGAGATTTGGCATATCATTGAATCCAAGAAAGTCACATTTTGGGATGTAAGAAGGGAAGATGTTGGGGAACATCATCTCAAAGGAGGGTATTAATATAGACCCCAACAAGGTTGAAGGAATCCTGAAAATTGACACTCTGCGCAGTAAGAAGGAGGTGCAATCCTTCCTGGGAAAAGTAAATTTCTTGAGAAGATTCATCCTAAACTTGGTGGAAATTATAAAACATATCACTTGCATGCTCAGAAAGGGGAACACGATTAAGTGGAACCCAAAAGCCACAAAATCATTTGAAGATATCAAGGTAGCGCTGACTAAAGCTCCTGTGCTAGCCATCCCATACTTCACGAAAGACTTCATCTTGTTTTCATTCACCTTAGAGCATACCATTGCCGACGTGATGTTACAAAAAGATGATCAGAAATTTGAGAAGCCTATAGCCTATTTTAGCAGGACGTTGAGTGACTCTCCGCTAAGGTATGACATTATGGAGAAACAAGCATACGCCTTAGTAAAAACCCTGAAGGAGTTCAAAACATACATATTACACTCCCATGTTATCGCTTACATGCCCAACAACTTAGTCAAGGATATCCTGACTCAGCCTGACCTCGAGGGAAGAAGAGGTAAGTGGATAGTGGCCATGCTAGAATACGTCCTTGAAATCAAGCCCACAAAGTTGATTAAAGGTTAGGGCCTTGCAAAGTTGATGGTGCAGTCAGACTGCGATGTCTTGGGAATAAACTTCATCATTGATCTGTTAGAGAACCCTCACGAAGAAACAACTGCGCAGGTGTCTCAAAAGTTCGTTGATTCACCATGGTATACATACATCATCTATGTGTTGATAAATCTGCAAGCCCCTCCAGGTTTAAGTAAGACCAAGGCCAGATTCTTAAAACTCAAAGTTGTTAAGTTCTGCATCTTGGATAACTCACTGTACTGGAAAGATCCCAGAGGGATATTGCTGAGTCGTTTGCTAGAAAACAACGCAAAATGAGATATCGGAGAATTCCACAAAGGTGACTGCGGAGGACATCATTACTGGAAAACCACTGTGCATAAAATCCTAAGAGCGGGATAATATTGGCCTAGCATCTTTGCAGACGTTTACAAAGAAGTTTCTAGTTGCCACGAGTGTCATATTTTCGATGGAAGGAGAAATCTACAGTCCCTGCCCTTGAAACCGATCTCGGTCGAAGCGTATTTCATGCAATGGGGCTTGGATTTTATAGGGGAGATCCATCCTCCATCCTCAGCGCAACACAGATGGATACTCATGACCACAGATTACTTCATGAAATGGACAGAAGTAATTCCAATGAAGCAGGCTACTGACACAGTCATCATTGAATTTCTAGAGACAAACATCCTGTCGAGATTTGGATGCCCTATCAAGATCATAACAGATAACGCGACCGCATTCAAGTCCAAGAAGATAGAGAAGTTTTATAAGGATTACAACATAACCCTGGGAGATTCTACAACGTATTAACCATAGGGAAACATGTTAGAATAATCGTCAAATAAAAGCTTGACCAGGATCATCAAATGACTCCTACAAGACAACAAGAAGGCCTGGCATAAAAGGCTTATTTACGCGTTGTGGGCGGATAGGGTCACTACCAAGAAGTCCATCTCAAACTCTCCATTCCAAATCATATATGGTGTAGATGCGGTTTTCCCCACCTCATTGGGGTTACCCATCAAAAAGTTATTGCAGGAGCAGGAATCCGATCCAGATGACGCCCAGAGGAGGATAAATCAGTTGATTCACACACAACAGATGAGGGAGCATGTGTACAATCGATCACAACTCCACCAGGAAAGGATAAAGAAAACCTTCGATAAGCATTCTAAGCAGGATAATTTTCAGATGGGAGACCTGGTGCTAAAATGGGACGCGAGGAACGAAGACAAAAGAAAAGCATGAAAAATTCGGTCATCTTTGGAAGGGTCCATTTATAATCAATGCATATCATGGGAACAAAGCTTATTTTCTAGAAGAGCTTGATGGAGAATGCGTTGGTTGGGGTCCTATAAATGGAAGGTTCCTCAAACACTATCTGGTGCAATAAATTCCGTTTAAGTGACATGTCATTGTAAATAGTCATTTTATTTTGTTTTCAAGTTAGCCATTTTCAAGTTAGTATGTCAACAGAAAATTGAAGCCCGAAGCGAAGGCCTTGAGGTTATGTTGATTCTGTTAGAAGTTGTGTCAATAAGTTTATGTTGTGTTTTGTTTTTCACGTTTCAGTGTTTGAAAGTCGAATAAAGCGGTTAGACACCTGGTCTACTATTCTTTTCTACCTCACAGGGAGGATAGCATCCATGTTAGAGCCAGCTATTAGCGTCGTCATTTCTCTTTTTTAGTAAGGTTCAGTCTTAGTCGAGTCAGGGTCAGCGTGTCAAATCATGTGAGACCAGGTACTGAACAAAAGAGGAGTTGAGGTCAGCAAGTGGTTGGTTGGCCCTTGGATTCGGGAAGGGATTTCAGAGTCAAAACATGTGTAAATGGTACGAGTCTATTCCCAAAGAGTCAGGTCCTATCAAAAAGGAAGTTTACATGCCGAGGATTGAGGCAAGTTGTTAAATAGAAGTTGCGTCGGAAAGTGCAATGACCATCATCATCTCATTATGAGGGTTGAAATAATGAAAAATCACGATGCTCCTATCACATATTATCTATAGCCCTTATCAGTTGTACTTTGCACGCCCCGAAGTGTACTCGTCGTGTAGATGTGCTACAGAAAATCTTCAGTTCGCTTCGAAACATCCAGTCGCCATGAATTCAGTGTTCCCTAACACGATTCCACCTCCTACCCGCTCTGTAATAAAATCCGGATGTTCTGCATGCATTCTATTCACCAGTCAAGCTTATGCATTGTTTGTAGTTCTTCTCGCAAGCCCAGGTTGATCAAGATTGCTTCCTTGGGCCTGTGCCAAATCCACCGCGCGTAGGAAAAATACGTGTTGAACTATGGCAACCTTCCAAAACATAAGGAGGGGCACATGAAGTGGAAGAAGCATTGGGACCGAGCCCCAAAAATTGACATTGATCAACGAAGATCCGGAGGTCAGGGTGTCCTTTGAACAGTTCGGGTGCATGGCCTTTTGCAGGAAAATCCAAGGATTTAATATGTGACTAGTTGAGCAGTTCACACTTAGTTTTGACGGTTTCCGCATGGTAATTGCGAGTGTCACTATCCATGTAGCAGAAGAAACCATGTTGACCGTGACGGGGATCACTCTACGCGATGAAAGATATTTTAAATTCATTCCCTTAAACGCGTAGTGCTATGAAGACTTCATCAAGAGAGATTCTTTAGATGGGAAAGTTGGGACATGCATTCTGATAGATATCTGCAGGAACCTTTTCGGAAGCTACTTGGAGTAATCAGGAAATATTTCACTTGTGAGTGGAGGTTCAACATAATACAGTTGCATCACATTAGATTATCGATGCACTTCACAGGAAGGAGACTGTTAAACCTACCCTTTTTCTTACATCAGAACCTCTGAGAAATGGCAGACAACGCCCAAGCTAAAGAAAATCAATCGAAAAGGAAAATCTCTCATGTCTCACTGATTAAATTGTTGGTAGTTGAGGAATTAAGATGGTTGGGAAGAAACTGGGATTCATTCTTGCTCACAATGGGAATCCCCAAAGATCCAAAAGGATATTTCCCTCTACTTGTGGAAAGGGTAATATCACACCACACGGAGGCTGAAGTGGGAGAGGTCGTGCAGGAAAGAAAGACATTGGAAGCCATGCCCCCCCAACAAAAAATGCCCCGGAGAAGGGGCATGCCAAAGAATAACAAGGAAGTCGGGGAAACCTGAGTCCCAAGCAAGCCGCGCGCAAAGTCAGTCGTCGAAGAATTACTTATGCGTGCCATTTAACTAGAACCTGTCGAAGGTACAAATCAAGAAAGTCAGAGTAGAACGAGGAGGACATATGTCGAAGGCACAAATGTTCGTGAGTTGTCTCAACAACTGAAACAAGTGTAGCTCGCTATCATCGATCTTTACCAAGAAAATAGGGAACTAAAACAACAGTTAGCAACAAAAACCCTTGAGGTGTCAGCATCACAAGGTCGCGAAGGAAATGTGACATGGCTCAAGAGACAGCTTAGGGAAGTGCATGATACAATCGTACAACTACGTGAATCACATAGGATGTTCGAAGAAAGGAATGCAAAGAACTTCAGAGAATGTGAAGCGACTAGGGAAAAAGTCCGCGTAGATTTTGTCAACGTGCAGAAAAAACATGATTAATTGGGTCTGCTCTTATATTCTCAATCATGGTGCAGATTTCGACAGTTTTGAAGAAGGCGTCACCCTTAGATGGTTTTTTCATTTTGGTAATGAAAAAGATAGTCAGCAGCCACTCACCACGCATGCACCCCAACAGATGAGAACGCGACAGAAAATCAAGGTCGTTACAGTGGATGGTGGGAGTCCGACAGAGCATTTGATCATTCAGATACCCTGTCAAAGGAAGGCATCGACACATCACTCTCCCCATGACGAGACCCTGCTGATAATCGAACCCCCGTGGCAAAGACAAGCAGTTATGATCCGATCAAATACAGTTGGTTTCTATTCATGGAAGGGTGGCATACGAAAGGACATTTAATAGAAAACAAGTAGCTTCCTAAATACTAGGGATAGTAGCTAGAGAGAAGGTCAGCCCAAGTGGTGCCCTAGCATATATATATTTTTCTTTCGATGTAAGTTGGGTTGGTTGGAAAACTAGTGTAGACAGTGACTATTGAATGTAGTTTGAGCTTGATCGAAATTTAATGAAAAAGTCCCGAAGCTTTGATGAAAATATTCTACTTGTAGCAGTTGGATGTATTGTTTCCTTTCTTTGCGTATGTACTTCCTGTATTCTTTATTCATCTCTATTTCTATCCAAATAGGAATGTAATTTCGAACCTGGGATTCGCTGCACAATGTGCTAGGATTCGCTCCATTTAGACAAAACATATTTCCTCTAATTTAACTCTGAATTCATCCTCAACGGTGCTCCGAGTTGCTTCATGTGTTTTTCCCCTCGCCACACACAATGATTTTAAACTAAAAATTGTTTCTTACTTAGCCTTTATCCTCTCAAGTTCAGTTACCGAGTCATTTGTTTCTATCATTTTCTTAAATCGACTCTATAGCTCGAGATCTTACTCTCTTTCACCAATAGAACAAGAACTTATTATTCAAAGGTGTTAAACCTAGCCGTCATCTTAATGCCATATCCTATACCGAGACAACGTCTCCTGAGAGATCCCTCTCCAGGTCTGAAAGGCTAGTTTCGGGTCTCAAAGTTGGTTTGTAGGTTGCCTCTGTCATTCATTTCTCAGCCGAATGAAGTTTACAGAGAGCTAACAAAGACCAAAGGACATGTCTTCCAGCGGTTCCAATATTTCAAAGCTCTTGTGGAGAACCAGATAGGGAGAAAAATTAGAGTGTTGATATCTGATAATGGGGGTGAGTATACCTCCAATGAGTTCAATGACTTTTGTGCTCGAGAAGGCATCAGAAGAGAGTTTATAGTTCCATACACCCCAAAGCATAATGGAGTGGCTGAGCGGAAGAACAGGTCTATTGTTGGGGCTGTGAGAACCATGTTACATGATCAGGGACTACCAATTTTTCTTTGGGATGAGGCTTGCAACACTGCAGTTTATCTGCAAAATAGGATTCCACACAGAGTCTTGGGGGAATTAGACTCCCGAGGAGGCTTTCTCTGGGAAGAAGCCTGATGTTGGGCACTTTAGGATTTTTGGGTGCCTTACATATTCACATGTCCCTTCTAAGAAGAGGAAAAATCTATAATCCATGACAAAGAAGGGGATCTTTGTTGGGTATAGTGAGAGTTCAAAGGCTTTCTGCATATACATCCATTCCTTAAGGAAGACAATTTTGAGAAGGGATGTGATATTTAAAGAGAATGGAGCCTTTAGGAAGTCATGAGGAACTGAGAGGGGTGAGTAGTCATCACCTCAGATTCAGGTGAGTCCACAACAGACTTTAGTGACATTGAATTCAAGTCCACCAGTTTCGGTGATGACTGGACCACAAGTTACAGGGCCATAGATGTTAGGATCACAGGTTACTAGTCCACAAGTTTCAAGATCGAGTTCTCCAGATTCTACTTCAGGTTCACAGCCTTCAGGTGATGGGGTTGAGTAGAGATATTCCCCTCCACGGGACACTACTTTAGAGAGGAGGAAGCCCAAGTGGTTTCAGGACACTTTCAAGGAGGCACAGGGTTCAATGAGGAGTCCCAGGCAGGTTGCGAGGGAGAGTAAACCTCCATGGAGGTTTTGCAGTTATCTTGCAATGGTGATAAACCTTAGAGAGTCTGAGCCTTCCACCTTTTATGAGGCATTTTATTGAGAGGTTTGGAGATATTCCATGATGGAAGAGTACAATTCCATCATGAAGAATGATGTTTGGGAGGTGGTTCCTAGACCTGAGGGGAAGTCAATGGTGACTTCCAAGTGGTTGTACAAAATCAAGTATGATGTTGATGGAAACATTGAGAAGTACAAGGCTCGGTTCATGGCTCGGGGATTCTCACAGGTAGAGGGAGTTGATTATGATGAGACCTTTGCTCCAATAGCTAGATACACCTTGATCAGGCAGTGATCTCCATTGCGGTAGAGATGGGTTGGAAAATCCATCAGATGGATGTGAAAACCACATTTCTGAATGGTCTCATTGAGGAGGAGGTTTATATTGAGCAACCACATGGATTTGCTGTGCATGGGAGTGATTCTCATGTATGCATACTGAAGAAGGCCTTGTATGGGATGAAGCAAGCTCCTAGAACTTGGTACTCTAGGATAGACACACACTTGCAACACATGGGTTTCGTGAAGAGTGAGGAAGATCCCAACCTGTAATTCATTGTGGTTGGAAGTGTTCCTCTCATTCTTGTGCTATATGTGGATGATCTCTTTATTACAGGGGTTGAGAGACTCATAGTTGGTTGAAAGGAGAGCCTTGCTTCATAATTTGAGATGAAAAACATTGGGTTGATGAACTACTTCTTGGGGTTGGAGGTTTGGCAGGAGGATGGACACATATTTCTGGGATAGGGTAGATATGCATATGATATTATGAGGAGATTCTGGATGGAGGATTGTAGACCCATGTCCACACCTATGACAACCAAATGGAAGAAGCTACATTCTTCTGAGACAGATTTGTTTGATCCCACGTTGTATCGTCAGTTGATTGGTTCGCTGATGTATCTGGTCAACACAAGATCAAATCTTTTTTTTGTTGTTAACTCTCTAAGTCAGTTTATGGTGGAGCCTTGGAGAGTACATTAGATTGCATCAAAACATGTTCTCAGGTACCTTAAGGATATGGTGGATTTTTTCCTGAACTATGTGAGAGGGGATGGAGTTCAGTTGATTGGCTATTCAGACTGGGCAGGATGTGTCAGTGACAGGAAGAGTACCTCAGGGTGTTGCTTTGGATTGGGATCAACAGTGGTGTCTTGGTTCAGTCGGAAGAAAAAGTCAGCGGCTTTGAGTTCTGTTGAGGTTGAGTACATGGCAGCCTGCCAGGATAGTTATGAGGCCATTTGGCTTTGCAAGTTTCTAGTTGTATTATTTGGTGTGGAGATGAGACCCACAATGATCTACTGTGACAATCAGAGTTGCATTAAACTCTTTGAGAATCCAATTTTCCATGACAGGTATAAACACATTGAGATTAAATATCACTTCATTTGGGACCATGTTCAGAGAGGAGCAATTGAGCTACAATATGTTTCCACCGATGAGCAAATGGTAGACATCCTCACAAAATCTTTGGGGAAAGGAAAGTTTGTGCCTTTCAGAGATAAGCTTGGGGTGGTGAGGAAAATTTTACTTGGTAAGAGGGAGTGTTAAAATAATTAAACAAAAGTACCAAGGACAAGTGTTTCTCATCACCTAGGTGCCTAGGGGTGAGAAAGTGTCCAAAAGAGGTCTCTAGAAATTAATTTTATGAGAGATAAAATTAAATGTGACTTTTGGAATTTTGTGAGGGAAAATGAAAAGTCACGACTCTTTGGTTTCCTCCACTAAGTCTACTTAGAGACTAAGGTACCCTCATTCATTCATTCCAAGAGTTTGAGAGAGAAAGAGCTTGAGAGATTTGAGCTGGGAGAGAAACCACATGAGCATATTGTGGCACAAATTTCAAGGCAGTTTCTGAGCACATAAATTGAGGCAAAGTACAACGACAACAATGAGATTGTATTGTATGGATTTTTGGGCACATAAATCGAGGATAAATTTTGGCACTATTTTCTATGCTGAGTTTATGCACAAAAAACGAGATAAGTGTGTGTATTGATTACTGAAGGTGACTGATGTCAATATCTCTCATTTCTCTGAATAATAAAATCCTCCCATCTCTCACTGGTTTTCCCCTTTGTGGGTTTTTCCAGGGTTGGAATTTGTAGACCAAATCTCTATGTTGAATTTTTTGTGTGTGTGATTTATTTATGGTTAAAGTGTTGTAGAAAAATTCTTGTGTTTCACTTCTGAGCATTTAATTTCATGCTTACTAATTTGGGACAATAAATGTGCAATGTGGGTTGGGAATTTAACTATGTGTCTCAGTGAGACTTGAAATCGGGTTGGGGTCTCAAAATTTTACATCAAACATAATTCATCTTTGTAACAAGGAAAAAAGTCTCTATGTAGTATATGCCTTCTTGTTGAGAAAATCCTTTCGCGACCAAGTGAGATTTATGATGCTCAACAACCCCTTTAGAGGTAAATTTGGTCTTATAAACCCATGGAAATTTCACAATGTTCTTCCCTTGAGGTCGAGGAACTAAATACCAAGTGTGATTCTTCAAAAGAGAGTTCATTTTAGCTTGCATAGCTTGCTACCATTCAGGTTGTCCTTGCGCGTTGACATAGGAAACATGATCACAAGTCTTAAGAACATGAGTTATCAAGGCAACACTGGCTTGTTGCTTCTAACTCCAAGTTTGTCAGCCTGAAAATACATTACCAATATTAGGTCCAACAACTTCATTTGTTTTAGAAACCCACTGAGGGATACAAGGGGACAATGAATTGTTAAGTACTTCATAAGGCCGATTAGGAGAAGTGATTGTTTCCATTGGAATCGACTAAGAACCAGTCAACCCATAAATCAACTCAGTAACAACATTTGACTGTCTAGTCGAAATGTTGAAGAAGAGAACAAGTGATTGACTGTCAAAAAATTATGTCAAAGGGGCCATCCTGTGATAGACTATAGGAAGTATTCAACAACTTAATTCTTGAAGACTTCTCATCAAAAAACACATTTCTCCTGATAATGATCTTTCGTTTGACAAGGTAAAACAATCGATATGCTTTGGATTCTTCGAAGTATCCCATCATGATGCAAGCATGAATCTTTGCATCCAATTTATTCCTTCAATCATCTAGAATATGAGCCCAAGCAATACATTTGAATACTCTAGGTGACCGACTGGGGGATTCTTTCCACACCATCTCTCGACTAGAGTCATAGAATTGATAGCTCTATTTGGAATATTATTTAGGAGATAATTGGCACAATAAACAAATTCAACTCAAAAACTATTTGGAAGGTCTTTGGCTTGCAAAAGGCATCGAGCCGTTTCGACCAAAGTCTGATTCTTTATTTTTGCTATGCCATTCTGTTGAGTATGAGGAACAAACCTTTGCTAGAAAATACCAGATCAAGCAAAGTGTTCTTCAAATGGTCGATTCACATACTCTCTACCATTATCAAATCTCAAACACTTGATAGGTCAATCGCATTGCTTTTCATCCAATACCCCAAATTCCTTGAACTTTCAAAGATGTGACTCTTATTTTTCAAGAAATAGACCCAAGTAAATATAGAGAGATCATCGATAAAGGTAAAAATATACTTTTCACATGATAATGAAGGTTGATTGATACAATAAAGATCACTATGAATAAGTTCCAGTGGATTCAATTCTCACTACGCTTTGCCAGATTCGAAAGGTACCTATTGATGCTTTCCCAACACACATTCTCTATAGACTCCATTAGGTGGAAGAACTTTAGGAAGACCAGAAACCATATTTTGTGTGGTCATTGACTTCAAACTTCAAAACTTGAGATGTCCAAGTCGTTCGTGCCAAATTATTCTTCGCTTGTTGGTTTGGGAAATGAGGACAATTGGTCCAGGATCTGGTTGAGGTAGGTCACATAACTTATACATTATTGATGTAGGAGCATCTTTCCGACTCGAAATATGCGTTAACAAATCAACATGTCAGCACACATTTGGAGATAGGGAAAGGTGTCAACCCTCTCGTTTTCAAAAATTTGAATTATAAAATCAAGTTAATTTATGTGTAAGGTAGATAAATGCCAAAGCCATGCCTTTGGACAGGTGTGGATGGGTTCATCGAAATAATCGACTGTAAGTAGGTCTAGATTCATGTCAGGTCTGGATCTCTGTTCAATGTAATGAGTCATAGGGCTAAGGTGTCTTAACGAAAATTTTGATGGCATTAAGGCAGTGGAGAGGATAAGTTCATAGAGCTCTCTTTTGTAAAATAGAGAGATATTTTTGTATAGAGATGAGTTTTTTTATTAGATTAGGAGATCATGAGATAGAGATAGAGATCATTAGAATGGAGTAGAGTAGAAGAAAGACACAGGAAAGAACTGCAATATTATGTAATTTGTTTTCATGAATGAATAGAATAGACAGAATAGTCCCGAATCCTTGGACTGTGTTCATTTTATGTGTGAATGAATGAATGTTATATTCTGTGTATGTCATTTATTTCATTTCGTTCATGTGTGATTGTTCAAGAGTTGATTGTATGAGTTCGTGACGAAACTGGATAAGTTTCAATTATTTCTCTTCTGAAACTCGTATGCAAGGTGTACATCTCGAACGCAAGGAGTGTGTCGATTGAGTCTCAGATTGAATCAGAGGAGTTCAGAGAGAACAAAGGAAACTTAGACTAGGTGCAAGGAGTGCACAACTTCAAGAAGCGACCAAGCATCAAAGAACCAGAATAGAGGAACGCCAGGTGGGTGAGAAGAATTTCTTTTCAAGAAATCCTTCGATATGAGTTATCAGAATCCCAAGAACGCAAGGAGTGCGTGGGAAGTTGGAATCTTTTAAGGATAAAGCTCAGAAGGGATAACACTTTTCAGAAGTGTTGACGAGATCTAAGAGTTGGACTCATAGGAGGAGCAAAGATTCGAAACCTTTGAAGACTGATGAATCTTCTAAGTCGGAAGAAATCAAAAGCTTAGGAGGAGGAGCAACAATGGTCGTTGGATCATAGAGAAAAGGAACAACAACCGTTTGATATGTATAAGGTGCATGAGCCTTAACGATTTGCATGCACAAGAGAGAGAACCTATCAAGGTTTGAGACTTGAGATTTCCGAAGCCCGAAGAGCCAGAAATACGAAGTGAAATCTCAGGCGTTCGATCATCCGAAGCAGACCTGAGCCATCGAATCATTTGAAGTGAACCTCAGGCATCGGATCGACCAAGTGAATCTGAGTTGTTAGATATCGTAAGCTTAGGAGGAGGCAAGCTTGAAACTTGATATTCTGAAGCGCAAAGAGTCAGAGAGATGAATAAAATATGGACCGTTAGATCCAGAAGGGTATGTGTCGACGGGTCGTGAGATCCAGAGGAAGGCAAAGGTGAAAGGTTGAAACATCCGAAGCTCGAATATCCGAAGAGCCGAGAGATGTCGATCTGCAAGGGGACACTTGTCAATAGATCACGAGCCCCAATTAAAGTGTAGCAGGGTTTTAGTTGAGATTTGAGATTGTTGAATATCGAAGATACGAAGTAAATCTGGACTGCCAGATCTAGAGGAGATGTGGTGTGAATTCGTGGAATCCGGGTAAAGTCCCAAAGTGATTCATAGCCGTCGGATGTAAGAGAGACGTGGCATAAATCCATGCACTCTAGGTAAAGACCCGAACTAATCCTCGATCATTAGATCAACAGGACACACATGAGTGGATTATAGCCTTCAGATAAAAGGCATTGGGAAGAAGGGTGAAGTTTAAGATTTGAGATCTCAGAAGTTCGAAGACCCGAAGGAGATTTAGACCGTTGATCGAGAAGAGGGTCGTAGGACCGTTTATCCAAGTTGAAGGGTCAAACACCTAAAGTGAAGGTAGGACCATTGATTGGAGGATAGGTGTCCATAGATCGTCAACTCCGAAAGATTGACATACGGAGGAAAGCGAGGTTTGAGATTTCAAGAGTGCGAAGTCCGGAATTGCGAAGGAGATCACAACTGTTGATTTAAGAGGGACATGTATGGTCGGTAGATTTGAAAGGCACATATATGAACCGTCATTTCAGACAGTACCGTCAATATCGGGAGATTGACAGTCCCGTAACATTGCGGGGACAGGAAGTGTGTGGACATTAAAACATTGAGGGCGGGTCGCAATCCATACTGTGGTTTCACCAAGAGGACACGTGAAGGTTCGAGGAGAATTGCGGGTGGAAAAGCAGTTTGATCCCAAACCATTATTGGCTGCACCCGCAATTGCGTGGTCACGAGAGGCCACCGCCTAAGGTCATATCAAGAGGGGGTTTATCAGAAAAAGTGCTAATGCTCAGTACTCTGAGATTTCACAGAAGAGCGAAAGGGAAGGTCGCGAGTGCTATCAGACCTACACCAAGGCACTGAAAGGGCTTGTGTTTAGATACATAAGGAAACCATTAAGGTTCCATAGAGTCACTTGACTCAAGAATCAGAGATCCTAGATCGGGAGGCGATGCAGCCCTTTGGGGAGAAGGGGGGGTCTGCATCAGGTGGTATCAGAGATGATATTTTTCTTGCATACAACAGGAAAAAAAGTGAGGAGGTGAAGAAGATAATATGATAACGTTGAATGATATTAGAAGCTAAAGTTTGCCTGTAGACAACAGATGAGAAGGAGACAGAGTATTGATGCTTTATGTGTGATTTCTAGCAAGGTGTGCAGTAAATGGTAGAAAGATAGATGAGCTGAAAACAGAGGTTGGAAAATGGCTACTGAAGGCCATATGGGTGGTCAGGGCAAGGAACACCAGTAGAAAAACAAAGTTGAGATAGATAAAGAGCTCACAAAAATAAGAGAAAAGATGGAGAGGATAACATTGAAGATGCAGTAGGATGCAAAGGTACACTGGACATATGAATGGCCTTTGAAGAGGAAAGTAAAATGACATGTCCATAAGTTGATGTCCAAAAGGAAGCAACAAATGTTGAAAAGGTGGCTGAGGCATGCTAAAGACCTCAGTGATACAAAGGAGGAAGTGGTTCACATCTGTGAGCCAGAAACTGGGAAGAGTCCTAGTGATAATGAGGATAAGATATCAGTGGATGATCTCAAAGACTACCAGAAGGGAAACAATGAGCTATCAGATTGTCAGGTGGGAAATGACATGAGATTAGTAGAGGATTTCATAAACTGCCAAGAGGGAAAAAATGGACTTTCAAGTTTCCAGGAGGGCAATGGAAAGAGATCAGTGGGAGGTCTCATATACTGCCAGAGGAGCAGTAATGAAAGTTCAGATTGTTAGGTGGACAATGCGATGGGATCATTGGAGGATCTCATAGACTGCCAGGAGAGAAGAAGAAAAATCCCAAGTTTCCAGGTGGGCAAGGGAAGTGAGAGGAGACTGTTTGAAAGTCTCATGAACTCACCTGAGAGTTCATATCAACAAGGAGAGCTGGTGGAGGTGGATTAGAGGAGTATTTTGATCATGGAGGAATTGAGATATTCCTACCAAGTAGCCCAGTTCGGGCTAGACCATGTGTTTCAGGAGCAACAACAGAGGGACAACCAACAAAGACTCTCAAAGAGGATAAAGAACAAACACTGATGTCTACCCCAGTAGAAAAAGAGGAGAATTCAAATGAATTTCTCACTCAATGGGAGCAAGAGATGAAGATGTTGGAGGATTTGGTTGGACAATCCAAAACCAGAAGATGGATGCCAGAAGACAGTCACAGAGATTGAAAGAGAAGAGATTTCGACATAATTTCTTAGAAATTTCAGCCGGGAAGTTGAATAGATGATGATTGCAGCACTGAAGCATGCAACATAAGAGGGAGCATAATTCTAGCCAGAGGAACAACTGATAGAATATGGAGATATGCCAGCACAAGAGGAGCTGACATAAACCAATATGTCAGAGGAAGAAGATGAGCAACAATTCAGTAAGGAAACTGCAGAATTGAAGTCTGCAGCAGAGTGGAAAACTAGTGCCACAAGAGGAAATGAAGACAACATGAGAGATCAAGTAGATCTACCCATTGATAAGTATGGAGAGGAGGAAGTGCAACAGAGAAGATTGCATAAGAAGAGCCAACCACTGGAGCAGCTAGACAGGGTGATAGAAGAGATCAGAAATATGATGTTGAGGTTAGCAAGGAGAAACTGAGTAGAAGAGATCCTTCCATAGTAGCAGGGAAGCAACAAAAACAACAACAAAAAAGTAGAGGAGTAGGTAGACATCTCCAAGTCATAGTTTGGGATCCAGGTGGATTTCAATAGAGCTAGAGAGCTCATGGGCAGGAGCTCATGATTTTTTCATAGCAGTGGAGTATGATGTAGGAGAATATTTTCGACTCAACAGATGCGTTAACAAATCAACACGTCATCATGCATTTGGAGATAGGGAGAGGCACCAACCCTCTCGTTTTCAAAAATTTGAATTATAAAATTAAGTTAATTTATGTGTAAGGTCGATAAATGCCAAAGCCATGCCTTTGAACAGGTTTGGATGGGTTCGTTGAAATAATCGACTGTAAGTAGGTCTAGATCCATGTCAGGTATAGATCTCTGTTCAATGTAATGAGTCATAGGGTTAAGGTGTCTTAACGGAAATGTTGATGGCACTAAGGCGGTGGAGAGGATAAGCCCATAGAGCCCTCTTTTGTAAAAAAGAGAGATCTTTTTGTATAGAGATGAGTTTTTTTATTAGATTAGGATATCATGAGATAGAGATAGAGATCAATAGAACATAGTAGAGTAGAAGAAAGAGGTAGGAAATAACTACAATATTATGTAATTTGTTTTCACGAATGAATATAACAGACATAATTGTCCCGAATCCTTGGACTATGTTCATTTAATGTGTGAATGAATGAATGTTATATTCTGTATATGTCATTTATTTCATTTCGTTCATGTGTGATTGTTAAAGAGTTGATTGTATGAGTTCGTGACGAATCTGGATAAGTTTCAATTGTTTCTCTTCTGAAACTCGTATGCAAGGTGTGCATCTCGAACACAAGGAGTACGTCGATTGAGTCTCAGATTGACTCAGAGGAGTTTAGAGAGAACAAAGGAAACTTAGACCAGGTGCAAGGAGTGAACAACGTCAAGAAACAACCAAGCGTCAAAGAACCAGAACAAAGGAAAGCCAGGTGGGAGAGAAGAATTTCTTTTCAAGAAATCCTTTGATCTGAGTTATCGAAATCCTGAGAACGCAAGGAGTGTTTGGGAAGTCAGAATCCTTTAAGGATCAAGCTTAGAAGGGATAACACTTTTCAGAAGTGTTGATGAGATCCAAGAGTCAAACTTGTAGGAGTAGCAAAGGTTCGAAACCTTTGAAGACTGATAAATCTTCTAAGTCAGAAGAAATAAAAAGCTCAGGAGGAGGAGTGACAGTGGTCGTTGGATCATAGAGCAAAGGATCAACAACTGTCTGATCTGTGTAAGGTGCACGAGCCTTAACACTTCACACACATAGGAGAGAGAACCTATCAAGGTTTGATACTTGAGATTTCTGAAGCCCGAAGAGTTGGAAAGCCAAAGTGAAATCTTAGTCGTTCGATCATCCAAAGCGGACTTGAGCCGTCGGATCGTCCGAAGTGAACCTCGGGCATTGGATCAACCAAGTGAATTTGATTCATCAGATATCGTAAGATCAGTAGGAGGTAAGATTTAAACATGAGATTCTGAAGCGCGAAGAGCTGAAGAGCCGAAGAAAATATGGACCGTTAGATCTAGAAGGGTACGTGTCGGCAGGTCGTGAGATCCAGAGGAAGGCAAAGGTGAAAGGTTGAAACATCTGAAGCCCAAATAGTTGAAGAGCTGAGATTCATCGATCTACAAGGGGAAACTTGTCAATATATCGCGAGCCACGGGTAAAGTGTAGTGGGGTTTCAGTTGAGATCTAAGATTTTCGAATCCTGAAGATCCGAAGTAACTCTGGACCGTCAGATCTAGAGGAGACGTGGCATGAATCCGTGGACTCTGGGTAAAGTCCCAAAGTTATTCATAGTCGTCGGATCTAAGAGAGACATGGCATAAATCCATGCACTCTGAGTAAATACCCGAACTGATCCTCGATCGTCAGATCAACAGGACACGCGTCAGTGGATTATAGCCTTCGGATAAAAGGCATTGAGAAGAAGGGTGAAGTTTGACATTTGAGATCTCAGAAGTCCGAAGACCCAGAGGAGATTTCAACCGTTGATCGAGAAGAGGGTTGTAGGACCGTTGATCCAAGTTGAAGGGTCAAACACCCGAAGTGAAGGCAAGACTGTTGACTGGAGGACAGGTGTGCACAAATTGTCAACACTGAAACATTGATGTATGGAGGAAAGCGAGGTTTGAGATTTCAAAAGTCCGAAGTTCGGAATTGCAAAGGAGATCACAGTCGTTGATTTAAGAGGGACAAATTTGGTCCGTAGATTTGAAAGGCATAGATCTAAACCATCAGTTTAGACAGTACTGTCAAGATTGGGAGATTGACGGTCCTGTAACATTACAGGGACAGGAAGTGCGCAGACTTTAAAACATTAAGGGTGGGCCACAATCCATAGCATGGTTTCGCCAAGAGGACACGTGGAGGTTTGAGGAGAATTGCGGGGGGAAAAGCAGTTTGATCCCAAACCTCTATTAGCCGCGCTCACAATCGCGTGGTCATGAGAGGCCACCACCCAAGGTCATATCAAGAGGGGGATTATCAGAAAAAGTGCTAACTCTCAGTACTATGAGATTTCACAGAAGAGCGAAAGGGAAGGTTGTGAGTGCTATTAGACCTGCACCAAGGCGTCGAAAGGGCATGTGTTTAGATATGGAAGGGAACCATTAAGGTTCCAGAGAGTTACTTGACTCAAGAATCAGAGATCCTAGACCGAGAGGTCACATATCCCTTTGGGGAGAAGGGGGGGTTTGCACCAATTCTATCCTTTTTTTAGAGAAACCCTTCGACAAAAATCAAACTATCATTCTTTAGATCCCGAACAAATAACTGATATGGCCAAAACTCAACAATCTTACCAGTCTCTGTCAACTGGGAAACTGACAAGATATTTGCACTGATATTGGGTACATGATAGACATCGACAATCTATCCATGTTGAAAAGTAACATCACCATAACCAACGATGCCAATAGAAAAATCATCAGCTACATGGATATTTCGATTAACAACTTCATCTATGGAGGAGAATGGAAAAGGGTCTTTAGCCATGTGATAATTGCACCCATAATCAACTACCCACTCATTCATCGAGGTGTGAGCAAGAAATGCTTGAGAGGTTTTGACTTGGAAGGTGAAATTATTGGTCCACCAACGTACAACCAACACGTCTCCTTCAAGCTTCTTAACCTTCACTTCTAAATCATCATTCTTCTTCCAGTAGTTTTTCTCCACATGTCTAGTCTTTCCACAGTACATACATGTTTTATTCTTTTGATTCTTCTGGGTGGATGTCAGTTCATCAGTATGCACTTTAGTTTTTTGGTCGAGACATTCTTATCTATGAATAGGATCATCATCATCCTCTTTCCTTATAATTTAGTTTGCATTTATAATGCAGGAGCATCGCTCCCACTCAACAACACATCGGCAACCAACACAACAACACATGAGGGATGGAGCAAATCCTGGGGAGAGAGAGGCACAACCCTCTCATTTTGTTTTAAAATTCTCTCATTTAATGTAATTAAGTGATGGGAGGCTTGAGAAGCCAAAGATCCATTGTATGGGTCAAGCTTGTATGTAAGTCGCCTTAAATGGATAACAGGTAGATGAATCCAAATCTGATCTAGATGAGATGTAAATTAAATGTAATTTAATGTATTAGGTGAGGAAGGCTCAAGAAGCCCCTCTTTTGTATGAGGATTAATGTATTGAGGATGAGGATCAAAAAAATTCTCTAGATAGATAAGGAGAATTCGGATATATTAGGAGGAGAGGAGAAGAGCTGAGACTTTGTTGTAGTCCAGTCTTGTAAACACTGTAAACATTGTAAAAGGCATTTAGATTTAATAGAAAAACATATTTTCCTGCATATTTATCTCTTTGTGTATTATCTGTGTGATTGTCCCGAATTAATCTCAGTCGTAGATTGGTATTGTAGCGTGGGTCGATGATTGTTAAGCCATTCGACCCTTCAACTACCCGAGAGATTTTGGTAGTTGTGTTGGAGCTGCGGAGCCTCGAAGCTTTGAAGCCTGAAGTAAATCTTAGTCATTGATCATAGGAGAATGAGAACCATTAGATCCCTGAGCATTATGTTTGTGTGGGGAATTTGTTAAGAAATTTTTGGAAGAGAACCATTAGATCATAGGAGAACGAGAACCATTAGATATTGCTAGAATATTTTAGGTATTGGGAATGAATTCACATGAGCTCTTGGCACACATAGGAGACATGCACACCATGCATATGATGTCAGCGTGTCTCCAACTTTCATGGGTTGATAAAATACATAGACAAATTACTTATAATGTCCCCATGTCTCCCTCAGATGTCAAGCTGTGTTTCTTAGAAAGCAGGTAGATCGTTCCAAAAGACCATGTGGAGGTTGATTGTTCTTTTTGTTCAAGATACAAATGTTACATGGAGAGCTTCCATGTGTATTTCTTGTCATGAGGTAAAAAACACATCATATACTATCTATATGAACATTAGGAAATATGTATAAATTTTACATAATGCACTGCAAAAAGATTACAAGGAAGCTCGCAGTTCCCTCCCTCTAGTCAAGATACAAATACCACATGGAGAGCCTCTATTTGTATTATGTGATATACTAATATATGGGCATCTAGACCTAGTGTTATTCTTCACATTATGCTCTTCAATCCTTTAATTATAGCCCTGACCTGATCCAAAGCATAGTGTTGTTGACCCATAGTATATCAATATGGAGTGTAAAATGAGATGATGAAGGAAATAAGTTATATTGTTGATACAAGTGTGGAAAATAATCAAAAGTCTCACTTTGAGGTATCACCACTAATGTTACTTGATATTGAGTAGTAGCTAATCCTGTTGCAGAAGCAACTAGGGTATGCCATGGCCAAAGCAAAGTTGTTGGATTGGTCCTAGATTTTTTTTTTGAAAAGAAAAATATCTCAAAATTATATTAAAATAATTTCATTTACAACACAGATCCACACCAAAGGGAGGTCTAGAACTTTCTGTTATGGCCAAAAACAACCCCCAAAACAAGAGAAAACTAAGCTGTAATCCATAAACTTTTCAAGTCACATTAACCTTGAAATGAATAGTTGAGAAGTGGAAGAGCAACCCTAACTCTAAAACACCTCTTTACAAATAAGACCCTACACAAACTCTTCTAAGTTTGGTCTTCAAAGATGTTTAGAAAGGAGTGAGAGCTTTCTTTTCCATTTTCCCATTAGAAAACTGATAGTCTACCTTTCATTTCTTTTTGTGCCCTCTTTGACAGAAAATCAACCTCCTTATTATTTTCCCTATAGATATGCTGAAAGCTGATATCTCTGAAATTACTTGCCAGATCCAAAATTTTTAATTTCCAGCCTTCGATATTCACTGAGTTGAGATGGCCCTGCTGCTTTATCCAATCGATGATCACTTTCGAGTCACCCAAATTTTTTATTTTATTTATCGACCAGAGCGTAGCCAAAAGGAGCATCGCCCACAAACCCAAGAGCTCTACCTTGGTGTTGGTACCAGCTCCGCAATTAAGAAACCATTTTGTAATTTTTGAAGAATGCACCTTGAAAATACCCCCTGCTCCACAACACTCACCATTTGCTAGAGCGGCTCCATTGAAGCAAGCAAGAGTGTAGCCTTCTTCCAGAATAATGTCACATACTCTATTTGGTAGAAACTTTGGTATTGTTGGCTTCCAAGTGAAGACACTTGAAATTCTATGCACCACTGTTCGGTGGGAAGGAGTGCGCTCCTAAAAAAGGACCTTATTCCTTTCGATCCAGATATTCCAGCAGGTGGTTGCTTCCAGGTTTGCTGGAGCCAAATTGTCTTTCAACCAATTCTTAAAACACTCGAAAACCGAGTTGGCTATCCACTGAAAATTATAATTATACATAACAGATAAGTGATGCCACACCGACTTCATGAAAGAACAATGAATCAAGAGATGGTCAATGTTTTCTGAACTGCTGTTGCACAATTTGCATATCCCCGGACCATGCCATCCTTTCCTTTGCAAAGAATCCCTAGTAAGAAATTTGTCCTTTGCTGCCAGCCAAATGAATAATTTAAGTTTGAGTTGTATCGACCATTTCCAAAGGAGTTTAAACCACGAATTGTCTATTTGTAAATCGAAAGACTTTAAAAGTGCTAGATATAAATTCTTTGTTGTTACATGACCAGTCGAATCCCCACCAACCCAGACCAGAGCGTCGGTTGAGTTATGCAGAGAGATGTCGGCATGTCTTAATGATGAAGTGAAGGAATCCCATTCAATTTTAAATTGACCGACCAATCCCAATGAATCGCTTCTGCGCCACTAGTCTGGGAAGACTGATATTTCTTTTGTGACTCTTGCATGGGCAAGAGAGAAAAGTTGAAGGCTTGACAGGTGCGCTCGCAGGGGCTCGGAGAGGATGAACTGATTATCCATTCCACTAATCTTATCCTTTCCCAAAACAATTGAGTTCCCATCCCCAGGAAGGCAACAGATCCAATGCAAAATAACAAACAAGTTATTTAACCAACCGTTCCAGAAATAAGATGCCAACCGGTGCTTGTGGAATGGCTTCCGCAGCCAAGTAGCGATCGATGTGTTCCCCAGGTATTTTCCAATCATAATTTTATTTCATATGCTTCCATGGTTTAAAGCCCTCTAATACGTGTTTGCTATAAGTGCTAAGTTGAACAGAGGGAGGTTTTTGAGCCCCCATCCTCCACAGGATTTTGGCCGAGCCAAGATGTTCCATCTACAGAGATGGAAGTCAAACTTTTCCTTTTGTCCGCTCCATAGGAAGGCATAAATTAAACTGCGAATTTTATTTAAAATTGAACTGGGGACCACCGCCAAGGGCATCCAGAACACTGCAAGGCTTTCCAGTACAACTTTGACCAATATAAGTCTACCACAGAGTGAAATCCATTTGTTACACCACTGCCTGACCTTTTTTTCGAATTTGGCCACCAGCCAGCTCTAGTCGGTGGATTTTGAAGGTCTCGGCTTAAGGTAGTACCCAAGGTACTTGAATCCATTATTTAAATCTGTAAAGGTAAATGGTAAAAAATATTTGAAGGACGCCATCTCTTCATCCTTTAGTCCCCAATAATGAACTGTATTTTTTTGAGTATTTATGCAAAGACCAGAAGCGCTACATAATAGGGTGAGAAGGTCCACTATCAATTTCCATTTCCTCGGATCAACCTTAGACAAGATGAGAACGTCGTCGACACACATTAGATGGACCACTGATAAAAGTTTTGTAATTTTAATACCTAAGATACTGTGGTCAGTGCTGCTGTTAGATAGCATAATACTTAGCCCCTCCATAATCAAAATGAACAAATATGGGGACAAGGGGCAGCCCTGACGAAGTCCCCGCCAAACTTTGAAAAAATCCGTTGCTTCCCCATTAATCAAGACTGTGAAGCTTGCACTTGTTACACAGGTCATTATCCAATCTATAAGCTTGACTCCGAAACCAATGGTAAGAAGAACTAACCTGAGGTACTCCCATTCCACATTATCGTAGGTTTTTTTCAGGTCCAGCTTCAGTACCAAAGATTTCTGGTTTTTCTTTTTTATGCTATGGAGGCTTTCATGGGTAGTCCCGATAGCATCCTGAATTCTCCTACCTTACAGAAAACCCAACGGCTCTGAGGAGAGACACTTCGCCAGAAAGGGTTTTATCCTAGTTGCCAGGATTTTGGAAATAATCTTATAAATTAGATTACATAGGGAAATGGGATGGTAATCATCAAAGGAGGTTGGTTTGTTGGCTTTCGGGATGAGAGCCAGAAAGGTTGCATTTATTCCACCACTAATATGACCTTTTAATCTTGGGTCCTCCACCATTTCCAAGAGATCCTTCCCCACAAGATTGAAAAAGAAGAGGAAGAATTTCGAGGTCCATCCATCAGGGCCCGAGCTTCTTTCTTTTTTGCACAATTCGAGAACTGATTTTAATTCTTTCAAGGAAACCGGGCTATACAATAATTCTGCTTCCTCTTCATTTACCATTTTGGGGTACAGGTTGGAAACCCTGACCACATCATTTATATTGATTCTCTCTCTTACTTTATAGAACTGTTTAAAATGATTTACTGCCTCCTCCTTGACATATAGCGTTCCTCCACTCTCACTTCGAATACCAAAAACATGTTTCCTATTTCTATCGGAACTAGCAACCTTATGAAAAAATTTAGAATTGGAGTCACTGCTTTGGATCCAAGTCATTCTACTTCTTAGTCGCCAGAGATCCTCAGTCCTACGGAGAATGGAGTCTCTAAAAGTTTCCAGCGCACCCAGCCTACGCTCTTCCTCCACAGTTAAAGGAGTCCCAACATTTATATATAAAATCTGTGCTATATCAGTTTCCAGCTTTTCTAAAAATAATAGCTCAGACTGCTTGAAGTCTTTTATCCATCTTTTTGTTTGGAGTTTTAATTCTTTTAGCTTTTTCAATAATCTAACTTGCTTGTTGTCTTCCTCCTGGAACTTGGGGTCGTTCCAGACCGAATGAACCAGATTCACATAATCGGGCTAATTTAGCCAATGCGCATTAAATTTAAAAGGGAATGCCTTATACACCGGAGCTTGCTCTAATTGAATGAGCACAAGGGTGTGATCTGATACGAATGGGTATTGCACCCACAACCTGAACATGTCAGTTGTCAAAAGACTTTCTATAACAAAACATCTATCCAACCTTCTGGCTATAGAATCAAGTCCAGATCGCCTGTTTTGCCAGGTTGGGACTATCTTGGGGGGTTTTATGTCAATCGGTTTTTTGGAACTGAAAAGTTCTTTGTAGAACTCCTCTGTCGGACCTGACAAGTAGGAGCCCCCCTAATGTTCATCAGAAGATAAAATGAAGTTCATATCTCCTGCCATAACAAGGTTTGGAACGGAAAGAATACCACTATTGGCTACATTACTCGAGAAGTGTTTGCCATCCTTACATGGACCATAGACATTTAAGAAGGACAGTTCCTTTTTTGAAGAGATACAAAAACCTGTTAGAAGGATTCCACCCACCGTTAGAACAGGGTTTAAATCCAAAAAGTTTGGGTCCCAAGAGACTAATAAACCGCCTGAGTTCCCAATGGAATTAACTGTCATCGCTGCCCAGGAGGGGCGGATTCGAAGTAAAAAATCTCTTGCTTTATTTTCAACAGCAAGTGTCTCTTGTAAGAATACAATATTCGGGCGAGTACGGTCCAACAATCTCCAAACCGAGGCAGCTTTGAGGGTGCCTCCGATCCCTTGGATGTTCAAGGAGAGCAATAACATCACTTAGCCCTCGCCAGGGCCTTCATTTCTCTAAGGGCCCCCGAATCTGGGGAGGTTGGGACACAATCAATGTTTTGTAAACTTAAATCCACCTGTTTCTTTCGAGAGCTCCGTGTTTTGACTGGGGAGAGTTCCGAACCAATGCCTCTAGACCAAGCAAAGGCTTTGCTTCATTTGACCAGAGCGCAAGAGGAAGGCGTCCCTGCCCAAAACCGTAGGAAGTGGAAATGAGTCGAAAGGGGCTGTAAGGGATGACAAAAGGGATTCGAGTGCTGTCGAAAGACTGGAATCGCCTGCTTCTGCCTCTCTAAAGCCTGGTAGAGGCGGAGGCTCCCTTTCCGAGTCTTCCGAGGACTGTTCGTTTGGTCTGGAAGGGATGGCTTGAGGGAGAAGACGAGCAGGGTTATTCTGGCATTTTAACAAACTTTTCTGTGTTATTCTGTTGACTGCAACCTACCAAATTTTTGGTACAAACTAATAAATGGATAAGTTTTAAGAGTTTTAAAGTTATTTTGTGCTTAGCATATTTAAAATTATTTCAAACTACTATATCAACGTATAAGGGAGCTACTTGAAGCTTCGCTTTTATAAATCTTACCTTTATTTAAGTAACCAAAATTTAATCTACTTTTGATTAATAAACTATATTTTAATATACTTCAAAATAAGATTTTACCAATCATAATTATAATGATAAAAAAATTAAAAAAAAAATCAACAACCATTCACATTCATATATAATAAAAATATCACATTCATATTGATATATATAATTAAAAATCACTTCTACTTGTTAACGATCATTCATATATATATATATATATATATAAAAGAAAATCACTTCTATTTGCAATAAATAATAACCAATAGATTTGACTCTTTAAGTGTAGGGAGGTATCCTTTCTAGATTTAAATTTGTAACATCGTAAACACATATTTTTAATTATTAAGCTAATTCAAATTATATCAAAATATAATGATAAATTATATAATTTAATTAGTGACTAAATTATTAAATATAATATTTGTTAAAAAATAAATAGTTTGAAATTGTTTAATTTTTTACCTTTATATAAAAAGGGTGGTTTTATATAAAAAAAATTATATAAAAAAATGTGATTTTAAGTTATTGGATCAATTAATATTATATTAAAGTGGGTTTTTGATTCCATTAACTTATCACTATTATGGAAAAAACTAAACAAGTGTGTGGTCAAAGTTTTTCATGACAATGGAAGAAAAAACAACCTTAATGAGTCCTTTGCTCGCAATTCTAATGGAAGAAAAATGGCTAAGCAAAGGGAGCCTGGGGATCATTAATTAAGTTCATGATGAAATGACAATGTTTTTAGACCTCAAGGAAGAAAAAATTGTAAGCACATGCCAAGTTGTTTTTGGTTAAGATCTTCAAGTTGGAAATGGTGTTTAGTGGGAGAGGAGACTACATGAAACAATTCAAGCAAGAATTATAAATAAGAGAGCAAGAATTATAAATAAGAGAGTCAAAGAAGAAACTATTTTAAAGAAAGTTGATAAAATCTTAAGTTTTTACAAACACTATCATTCTACTAGGAATTTAAAGAATTTTTAGAAGATGTGATATCCATTTTTAAAATTAAGTTTCAGACCAAACTATTGTTGTCCATCCAAACTATTTTAAAGAAACTTGATAATGAAATATGATACTATCATGAGAAAAACAATTCCATACGATTTCACACCCAAAGTAAAAGTCTTGTTATATATAAGAAGCTTTGAGAGTGTAAGATAACTCATATTTTCCTACTTCAATTTTGTACTCAAAATAGCACCCTCCACACAAGAAGACACATATATATCTTGATAACATAGGGCACAAAAACCTTGTACCTCAAGCTTCCACAACGATTAAAGATCCACTCCCTTAATATTAGGCCTTAGTAACCCTAGCAACACAACATTATTTCAAGGCTTCCATAACATTTTTATTTATTAAAAAATATCAAAGTCCTTGCAAAATGAGTTGAATCATTAGAATGGTTACCATTTTCAATACCTACAGAAAATCATTATTTCAAAGACCACACATAATTCTTCCTTTTGATAATAAATTCATTTTCAGCAATGCACATCTAATTTTTTTATTATTATATAAACAATGTAAATATGACAATGATATTGTAGATACAAATTTTCACACTATCTAACATCCTTCCTATACTACCTATACTAGATAAAAAACTAAAATGATTTGCAATAAACCCTTTCCTCCTTCCTATACTAGAAGAAAAGTTAAAATGATTTGCAATAACCTCGTCCTTCCTATACTAGAAGAAAAGCTAAAATGATTTGCAATAACCTCCTCTTTCCTGTATATCTATCTACACTCCCTCATGGAGTCATCTTCAAGAAACCCACGTCTGGTAAAGGCAGGAATTCTTATAAACCCAAGCACTTTTATCCCCTGGAAATGTAAGAAGTGAAGGCCAGCTTTATCATTTTGGAAGAGGCGAAACCAGTACCTCACCTACATAAATATACAATGTGAAAATTCTTTTAACTTGGTACAGAATTCTTGTTTAGTGTGATAGAAGCACATTCCAAAACCTCTACTCTTGCAGAATCAATGACCTGTTCAAAAATCTATTCTCTTTATAACAGAATGATAATCATCAAAACCTATAATTCGTTATTTCAAAAAAAAAA
>ML791708.1:196386-226955 GCA_009831015.1 Picea engelmannii | reverse complement strand
TTTTTTTTTTTTTAAATCAAATTCAATTTTCTTTCAATAAACATTAAAAACGAATCACTAATGATTCAAATGATTTTATCATTCAAATTAAAAAAAATTAAAAGTGATTCAATCGAAACAGGGGTAGGAATACTCTGTTTCACAGTTACCATAAAATCATGTCGAACAGTAACAAGACTGTCCCATATCCAATTAAAATAAAATAGGATCAAAATCCAATAACCAAATAGAGAGACAAGCATGCTCTGTTTCGATTACCATCATAGTCGGGTAGACAGAATCGAAACCAAACAATTTTACAAATCGTTTCACATCTAATCCGAAAGTAGTGCAATCAAACAAATCATATGCAATGTTGTGTTTTTCCAAAATAGAAGATACGATCAGATCAAGATAGAATCGTTTTACATTTGTTATAACTGTTATGAAATTAAACGGTTCGCACCATAGGTAAATTAATTTAGACAAATACGAGGATCAATTCATACAAAATCATAACCAGATTGATTCGGATTTGACCACAATCAGGATAGAATTGACATAAGTGATAATTGGTAAAATGTGCATATAAGCTTGATTTGATTTGAACGAAATCAATAATTCCAAACAAATCACAACTGGGTTTAATATAGAAACAAATCATGAATTCAATCTCGTTTGACAAAACCAATTGAAATAGCATATCCATCGCAAATACGAATCCAATAGATAACAGGGTCAAGCTGACAGTAAACCAATATGAAGTAACCGGCTGGGTTTTTCATGTAACCGTTTATGAATTGATTTGGATATATTTTAACAGGATCATATTGAGAATAATCCGAATTGTATCCCTGTTGATCGAAGGCCATATGGGACATGAAACTGTAACAATTAACCATACCACAATTGTTGCCAATCATAACTTATACATTATAATGAAATCGAAACGACATACGATTGTGTTCAAAATTGAATATGGGAAACAACTTGTGTCTAGAATAGATACAACGACTTCAATTGACAGCAGTCATTTTAGCTAAATTAAACCAATCAAATCCACACTAAGATCCAATCAAATCGATGAAAAATCCAATCGAAGCTAGACTGGGAAAACGAATTTCATTAATCAAAACATAGCTATGTCTAGAATGCATACTTATGTGACAGAGCAAATCCACGCTGTAAACAGAGCTATTTGAAACCGAGTTCGAGATTGTTATATAAACAAGTGATAGACATACCAGTGAGGCTGCTCAAGCTATGCCAACTTTGAATTCACGACCGTTGTAGCTGATTCCACATTTTTAAACAAAATAGAGCCTGTCATCCTCTGTTTCTTATCAGTGGCTTGCAATTTAGCCTTTTGAATGGTAAGCCGTGCAACTTGGTCCTCCAATGAATGAATTTTGGACTGTAGCATTGGCACATCAAGATAATACCTCTCTAACCACGAGCTACATTGATCACAGGGTGGCACTGTAGGTTGAGGCAGAGCAGGAGAGGGTTTGGATGAATGACCGGGGGTGTCACAAGGCAGCTTAATGCCTGGGTAGTTAGGGTTGTTTTGTAGGCAAGGGGGTAGGTTTGTCACAAAGTCATATGAGGGTTTGGCACACAGACCTTCCGAATAGGGGTATTCACTAGCCAAGAAACGCTCCACTTCTGAGTCAGAGTCTTCACTCACCACGATAGGGCTAGGATTGACTGGAGGTTTTGGCTTGTTCCTCGCCATTCGAGAAATTAGACGGGCATTCTTTTTGCCTTTGGCGTTTGCAGTGGGTTTGGCTTTAGGCTTCTTTGCCACAGGCTTAACAGTCTCGACATCCTTGGTTACAGAGTGGGGTAGGTCGATAGGTGAGTCGGGAAAGGGTTTAGGTAAAAGGATGTTGTAGGGTATCGGGGGTACAACCTTGTCCTCGGTCACCACAGGTTTGTCAACCTGTGGAGGATTCGAATCCTCAAAATCATTGCGAGCAAGGAAATTGCTCCAACAATCTCCGTGTAACACCAAATGATAGACAATAATAATTTTAACCAGCCCATAGTGAAAAAGGCTGCTATCGGCCTGGTTCCTTTTGTATTTCTTAGACATTTTAAACAGGCTCCTAAGAAGATAATAGGGCATATTGAGCTGATATCCCATAAAAACCATAAGCAAATGAAGGTGGTGTAAGAAAACAAAACCGTACCGACTTTCGCAGGTGATAAACTGTTTGATAATCATCAACAACTCATGCCAACGCTGTTTCAGCATGGTCACGGGCAAACCTTTGTCACAGGAGACAACCTTACGTGATTGGAAGAGCAGTGTCCAAGGGACTTCTTCCACTTTGCAATTTTTGGACCATCGTTTTCCGGTGGCAGGCAAACCCGTAGCAAGGCTGATAAACTGCTCGTCAATTTGGAACATCACCGACCTTGGCTCGACAACCATCAAAGGTCATGGTGAATTGCCTAATAACGCAGAGGTTAAAACTCTCGAATTTCTGTATGAACGGGAGCCACCCATTGTCCTCGAGGTCACTGCGGGCACTGTTGAACATCAACAGAGCCTGGCTACCATTGGGTTCAGCCCTCACGACTGGAGCCATGGTGCGAGCACATGGTAAGGGTTTGGTTGAATACACTAACGCATAGGAGCAGAGATGTCCGGTGTAACAACAATGAACGATCAAAGGGGGAGCATTAATGTGCGCATGCGAGGGTGGTAGAGTTATCCACCGCCATGCATAATAGTAATGGCAAAGTACAACCGCCAATTAATCCTCTGTTCAATCAATCATAACATAGTTCAAAACCAAACTATTTGGCCAACCAACAAATTAAACGATGAGTGATATGCCAACGCGCCATTAACTATAATCTTTCAAACCATGAATATTCAATGTGAAAATAAACTCAAATGTTAACCACGCGCCATTGCATAAATGTGTAATCAAACGTTTTTAAAGCCTTGTGACCATCGATTTTATAAAATCGACAAACCAAGAGCTATAACAATAAGGATCACATCATATAAAAACAAAATAAACCATGACCCCTATGCAATTTGATGACTAGGCAAGTCCCAAACAATATAAATCTATATGCTCAATGCCTTACCAGTTTAATAAAATCAAGTTATGCAACCAATATAAAAGTGTCCAAATAGGCATAGTTTGAAAATTCCTTTTAGCCACATAATGATAAACCAAAGGTAAGCGCCATTTAGAATATCAATGAAAAGATCATGAGAGTTCAAATAACGATGGAGGAGTTTTCACGCTTACAGTCGTGAAAACTAAATTGAGACCAATTTGCAAGTGTTGCAAGAAATGAAAATATTGTCTATTTGCAAAAATGCGACGACAATTTGAAGTTTAGAAGACATAGGTGTAGGCAGCTTATAGGGCAATAGAAAAAATTGAATTGGTTGCCAACACCACTCACACCATAGTGATTAATACGGTAGGTCAACTAATGAGAGGCATAAATTTTGTGTATGAACTCTGATCAAGGAGATTCTTGCACCATTGGAAATGTTTCAATGTGTAGAATATAGCTGCTTGCTCCATAGTAAGTTTTGGACCATAAAAACATATTTTTTTATGCCTAAAAATGGCTCCGAAATATTTCAAAAAAAAATTGGATCCAAATTTCCAAATTGGGAGTAGTCGCTAAAATGTCTTTCGAAGTTGATTCCTCCAATTTTTTCACCCATAAAGCACCAAAATAGATGAAAAATAATATAATTATCCAATCCATATCATTAAACCTTTTCTTTACTTTTTTTCTAAGCCTTTTGACGTTGGAATTAGTGGGAAAAGAGAGATACATGGGATTCTTAGGAAGGCATGTGGTCTCTCCCATGCATGAAAATATAATATGTGGATTTTGGGCATGCAAGGGGGATTTCTAGGATAATGACATTGATTCTTCCTAGAGTTTTTTCTCTCAGAGTGTGAGAAGTATATGAATGAAAAGGAATTTACATTCATTCTTCCCTAGGAGTCTTGTATTTGAGCTTAAGCTTCCATAGTATGTCTATGATAGAATTATGGAAATGGTTGTCATGAAAAATATGTGGAAATTATGCCTATGTGTAAGAGAAATTAGTATTTTCATTGAGTAAGCTTAGTTATAGTTGAAAATACTTGTAATTTCAACAGTGAGATATCCTAATTGGTCTATGATAGAGCCCTAGAGGGAAGTGAGATAGCTCGAGGGACTACATGGTGGAGAATGGTATCACATTCCTTGGTTTGTGCAGGATGATGGGGAAAGAGAGTGGGTTAATTCTGCTAGATATAGGAGATAACAATCTATTAATTATGACTATGTGTATGGGAAGTGGTTATCATTGAGGAAACTTAATCACAATTGGTAATCCCTAGAATCCCCAATAGTGAGATTTCCTAACCGCTTTGTGTTGGATCCCTAGAGGGAAGTGGGATAGCGTGAGGGAGTGTGTGGAAGTGAAGGGAATCACATTCCTTTGGTTTTGCATGATGATGGGGAAAGAGAGATGGTGGATTGGGATAATTGTAAGAGTTTAGAAACTGTAAATTCTAGGAATTGGATTTAATGAGAGAGTTAGAGCTAGCCATAGGTGATTTTTTTCTATGCAAATTCATAGACTTATCTCAAGGATTACCCTATTGTAGAGATATAAATTGCAATGTAGAGTATATGGTTGGGTGGAATGTCCTTCAACTACATCTAGTGGGTGATTAATCCATAAAAAGACAAGTTCTCATGATTTATTTATGATTATGTTAAATTAATATTTTTTTACGTTATGAAAGTATTTTCAAACTTTCCATTATATCATATGAAAAGTAAAGGAGCATTGGGTGGGGTCTGCTGCTAGGGTTTTTCCTAGCTGTAGCCTGCGATGGATATGGTCGAGGAGTGTTTGCAGGTCATGCAGTGTTCGTCTGATTATGGGTGCACTGAATCTGAGCTCGAGGTTGTTCCCTACTCCATTTAGTTTCTGGTTGCTAATCTCTTCCATTTCATTTTTGCTCCCCATATTTTCGTTTGGAAGAGTCATATCTCCATTTGTGGGCTGTGTGTGCTTGATTTGTTTGGGAGGGTTTTGTTCGTCGTCATTTTCTCTAGCTTGGCCTCTCTCGGCCTACCTTTGAAGTCTCTTCTGTATATCTAGTTCAGTTTGGGCTTCCCTATCGCGCCACAAACTCTTATGGCTTGTGGTGGTCTCCCTTCTTTGGTTTTTTCTCTGCTCTGTTGGTTTGTTCAGGGTCCGATGCATTATCAGAGATGTGTTTTCCCCTGATGCTTTGGTGGCTAGGGTTTGGGTCTCTTCTTATATATTGGGATCTGGAGATTTGTGCAGAGGATGATGGGGTTTCTCGTATGTCTCTTTCCATTGATCTCTCTCTTCATCTGTTCAGTGGTTGGGTCAGAGCTTTGAGATCCATCTTTTGGGCGTGCAGTGTTGATTTGTGGTCTGGGGTCAATACTTTGAGGTCCTTTGTTTGGGCGTGCAGTTTCTGGATTTTCTCCTTTGGATGAGGGGTGGTGTATCGTTGTTTGTGGATGTAGGATTTCTTGGGTTTGTCCCTCTGGTCCTCGATCATGCGAGGTTTATATGTCACTCTAGCTTGGTTTGTCGAGCCTTTGGAGATTTTTTTGGGGTCTTCCTTTGTTGTGCTTTCTCAGCAGAGTTTTGGTGTTCTTTCATGACAACATGCCTCCTCCTTATGATGCTCATATTTGGATGTATCTTTCTTTCCTGAGGTTTTTAGTCTTTTTGTTGCTAGTTTTTATCATGTTGATGCTCAAATACAAGGTCCTCCTTGTACAAGGCCTACTTTTAGTGGGCCATTTTACTTGTGGCTTTCATCCTTTCTGGTTGAAGGGTTTAAGGACCAAATGCATTTTTTTTCATGCACTCTCCAGAATGTAAATTTTTATTTATCTTAATAAAATTTACTCTTTTTTTCTCTGGAAAAAAATATTTTTTTATGTTATGAGTTGAAGGTTGTTCATGTTTGCATGTTTAATCCTACATCTATAACTGTGGTGTCATTATCCATTGAATGATTTAATTGTCTATAATTGTAGTGTCATTATCCATTAAATGATTTAATTGTCTATAATTGTGTTGTCATTATCCATTAAATGATTTAATTGTGTTTGGATGAGCCTGCATTGTCATGTTTTCATGCATTAATTAATTAATAGTTTGAAAATGGTATTGAATGGTATTAAAGTTATAAAATGTTGATTTCAACCTAATTATATGGTTGGGTATGTTACAATATTGTATAAAGAAACAAAAAAATGGAAATTTGGGATTTTAGGAAGTACCACATAGCCTCAATAAAGTACATAGGGTACTCGGTATGTTACATATAGGGCCTAAGGAAGTTGCTTCATCCCACGACCATGAAAGAGCCAAGGACTTAGGTCCTAATTGTTCCAAGTAAGGATCATGGTCCATGTAAGAGGCCGCATAGCATCATTAATATTCTTAGGTGATTAGAAGACAATTAAGAGGTAACGTGTGATGGTTTGAGGAGTTTTCATTCTCCTTGGATTCCTACAAGTCGCTTCCTATAGGGCCTAAGGCAACTGTTTCATCCTGCTACCTTGCCTATGGCCCTGAGAACCATACCTAGTGTTGAAAATATCTAATTAGGATATGGTTAGGAGTGTTACATCTTGTGTTGAAAGGATGAGTCTTGTGGTGTAGGCCATGGTTTAGGACCAAAACCTAAATACATAGGCCCTAAGAGGTTCCTATAGGGCTCATGTCTTATGCGTGAGGTCCTAAAAAAAACAAAGGCTCTATCAAGTGAAACATTTGTACCTATGAGTGGTATATGGGAATATCTTAGACAATTGGTATACCTTGGGTGAGTCTGTTGAGGATTGAGGGCAAGGGAATTAGGTCCTAATTATTCCAGTAAGGACCATGATCCATGCAAGGGGCCTAATAGCATCATTACTATTACTAGGTGACTAGAACATAGTTAAGAGGCAATGTGCAATGGTTTGAAGAATTGTGATTTTCCTTAGATGCCTACAAGACTCCCATAGGACCCAAAGAAACTCTTTTATATCGTGACCATGCATACAAACTCAAAAATCATACATGGTGCTCAAAAAATCAAATTAATATATAGTTAGGAATTTGACTTCTTGTGTAGCAAGGATGAGTCTTGTGGTATAGGCCATGGTTTAAAACCCAAACCTAAAGACATAGGCCCTAAGAGGTTCCTTTATAGCTCATGTCTCATGCATGAGGTCCTATAAAAACAAAGGCCCAATCGAGGGAAATATTTGTACCTATGAGTGGTATATAGGAATATATTAGATGATTGTTGTACCTTGGGTCGGTCTACTTAAGAGTAAGAGACAAGGAATTAGATCCTAATTGTTCCAAGTAAGGATCATGGTCCATGCAAGAGATCGTATAGCATCTAAGTTACTATTCCTAGTTGACTAGAAGACATCTAAGAGGTCATGTTTGATGGTTTGAGGAGTTGTCATTGTCCTTGGATTCCTAAAAGCATCCTATAATGCCTAAGGAAACTATTTCATCATGTGGCCATGTGTATGGCCTTGACAACCATACCTAGTGTTGAAAACATCTAGTCATGATATAGCTAGGAGTTTGACGTTTGTGTAGCAAGGATGATTTTTGTGGTCTAGGCCATTGTTTAGGACCAAAACCCAAAGACATAAGCCCTAAGAGGTTCCTATAACACTCATGTCTCATGCACAAGGTCATAAAAAGCCATAAATGCCTTATCAAGGGAAATATTTGTACATGTGAGTGATATATGAAAATATATTAGACGCTTGGTGTACCTTGATATATGAAAATATATTAGACGATTGGAAATATTTGTTCATTGCTTTGCGTTTTTCTTCGGTAACGTCTGCTGGCATCTAGCTTTGTTATCCTTCATTCAATATCGATCATGGCCCCTGCGTCCGGTATGTTCTCGAAGCTTCCAGATGAGTTACTGTGCTTGATCCTTTCACAACTTCCCATTCAACGGATCATCCATTTTTACTGGCCGGGTTGCTGCAGACTACCCCTCTTCTTGAAACCATGGAACTCCGAATACCACGACGTATAGTTAGGAATGGAGAAATATACATGCAATTTTTAGCAGAAGTGCTGGATTTCAGAAGAACTTCCTCTCAAGCAACAATAGTTGTTAGAGAAAAGCTTCCTCTCAAGGAAGAGCATTTCCATCCATTTGCACAGGCGTGGTTACAAATTTGCCTACCGATAAACACAGATTTTGCACAGGAGAGCTAACAATTTTTTGCTAATTTCCTCTCCATTTGCACAAGAGAGTGATAAGCATAGATTTTTAGGCAGGTCCTTCTCACTTAAAATTATAATATGTCCTCACAGATTTTATTTTAAGTTTCCTTTTTAAATAAGATACAAATAAAGATGGAATATGTTAAATTATTTTTAGTAGTTGAAGGTTTTATGATATAAAGAAATAGGTTTTAGATTCTAGATTTAAAGAAGGCAGGAGTGGGAATTTATTCTATCTGTTTCTTTATTATTAACAAATTATTTTTAGGTATTAGTTTTGTTTACAAATAATGATGTTGCTGCATGTCTATGTTTTCAGATTCTCGGTAATGAGAGCAGTTTTTCAGAAAAAAAAAGGGGTATCATAACATACAACTTCTGGATAGATGGTTATGAGGTCCCCCCTCTTTTTCTAACATTTTTTTAAAGATCAGTTCTTCTCATCTCAGTGGACTTTTATGATTTGAGAGTTGGAGTTTACTCATAGTCTTTGAATTTTATTTTTGAAGTACTTGTTTGCTAATTTTTTTAGAGACTTTTAGCAACATACTTTGCCCTTGCCTTTTCTTTTTATGAACTTTCCCCCTTTGCTGGCCGAGAGACCAGCATAGAGGAAAGTTTTCATATGACAGTTGCCACTACAACTGCCATTGTAAATTTTCTGATTTGAAAACACATTATATATCAATATAATTGAGAAATTTTCCCGTTGGAAAAAACGATTCTAGATAATAGTCATCAGTTTATCTTAAATTTATTCAATTACATGACCATATAAATAAATGAGTTTTTTTATATTAACTGAAGTTACGGTACGGTAGCAAACAGTTATCACTTTATCTTAAATCTATTCAATTATGATCATGTAAATAAGTGAGAGTTTTTTTAATGGTGACAAATAGTTGTCAATTTATCATTAGTTTATCTTAAATCTATTCAATTATGATCATGTAAATAAGTGAGAGTTTTTTATATTAACCTAACTCAAGGTGACAGAGTTGTCAATTTATCTTAAATCTATTCAATTTTGATCATGTAAATAAGTGAGTTTTTTTATATTAACTTAAGTTATGGTTTTATAAATAAATAACTCCTACCCACCAATGATTTTTTTTATGACATTTTCAAAAGTGCTCTTCACATAAAGATTTATATTTATTTTTTTGGGTCACTTAAATATTGTGTTGGTTGAGATCTTTTAGAATAAAAGAAGAGACAAATCAAGTGCGCTCATATAATATGTTGTTATAGGGTCACAATTTCCAAAACCTTCATATAGTTACAATTGTCATTCAAACAACAAGAGCATGGCAATGCTCACTTCAAAAATCATAGTGCAATTGCAATTTTATACCAAATATTCATGAACCTTACCTATTTCAGTTTCAAAACAAATTTGGGCAGTTACATGTTGGTATCGGATAATATTCTTGAATCTCAATCTTATCTTTTTAACATTTTGTTTTTACCTTGTGGGATTGCAGATGTGACGAAGATGGGATTTTTCTAGTGTTCCCAAGACCCATTGTGGTTGGAACATGTGCCTTTGTGTAGTGGGATTCGGAATTTGTAACCCCTAGGCCCCGATATTTTCTCCCCTCTCACACTTCAGGGTGTAGGCTACAGGATTGCATCATCGTGGATCGAAATGAGAAGAGAGTCTATGAACAGTTGACCATATATTACTTGGAAGGGGGTCACTCCGAAAAGAATAAGTGAAGAGAAATGAGAGAGACTAAACATATTGGAATATCCCCTCTACCTTTATTCCACTTGAAAGTTTCATGCCAATGGCAGTCAATTAGCCTAAAAAAGTTAGTTGTTTTATTTAACCCTCCCACTACATGCTAGATTGAATTGGTGATCTAGTTCTCTGGATTATTGGCTGACCAATGGGAAATAAAATACACGACACTCATCAACTTGTGCATTCGATCAAGGCACACATAAGTGAAGTTAAGCTCGAAGAATACAAGACACTCACAGACTTGTGCATCTAATAAGGAACACATAAATGAATTTAAGCTCAAAGATCACATCATTGATTTGATGAAGAAAGGGTTAACTAGAGACAATCTAAATTTCAATCACATGATTAGATGAATTAGCGGAAGACTGGATGTGCTAGAAAACAGATGCAAGTTCCAATTTTCATTATGGTCATGTTGCATTGTAAATCATATGATAGGGACGAGCGGATTTTTCCAGCACACAGTATACCCAAACACTCAACATGCAGTGACACAACATTCTGTTTGTTGACGGGGTGGAAATTCCCAACAACAGGAAGGGGTAATCCCTTGTACACAGTCCTAATTAGACTATAAACTATTTAGTTTATGACTCAGGAGACCGATCTGGATTCTAGCTCGACTGCCATTATTGGTTGTGAGGGTGAAAAGATCGATGGTTATGAAAATGAAAGATGTAGATGGAGAGTATGTAAATGCATAAAAAAGAAACAAAACTAGTCTACTATATCATATCCTATCTAGAATCAAGTTATATTAATCGAATTAGTTTAAATGGGACTAAACTTTTCCAAAAATACTCCCATCATATAGTTGTCATAAAGGTGCAAAGTTAGAAACACATGCATACAAATACATAACCAGAAAAGTATAAATCATATTTTTTCATACATCAACAACTCATATGAACAAGACATTAAATATGAGAAAGAATAACAAGACTACAAGGATAACATTTATAGCATCAGAAAAGTCTATAAACAAAGTATGTTCTTACAACCCATGTGGACAACAAACATTTTGCTGGAAATAGTTCACATCAAACAACAATACACATAAGTTTTTCTCTCTGTCAAAAGTTGGCCCCGAGGGCTTCTCAATATTAATTAACACAATATACTTCTTTGAAATAGTTCTTGAGTTTAAACAATGCTTCAAGACCCCTTTCAAAGTGGGTCTCTTCCCTTATTTATACAGTTATTCCTAACTCCTAAAAATGACTTCTTGTATTCCTCAAGAAGTTGCTACAAAAGAAACCTTTCAGGTTCCTTTACTATCTTTGTGACACATGTAAGGGAAAAGACAAAGATAAAATTGGTTGGAAAAATACAGAATAGAATACAATTAACATCAATTTCGAATTGCTATTTTGTCTTATTCATGGACTCTTGTCTGTGATGTATGTTGTCCATATTTCCAACTGATCGTAAAGTGATATTATTATACAATATGCCAACTCTTCAAGGGAAGATGCATACATGTCCGTGTTGTCATTGAGGGTATCCATGTCTTTTGATAACGTATCCATGAATGCCTGAATCATAGTATGGGCTTTAGTTGGTTATATAAGATGTTTCTCGATTAAGTCCATCATTACCTTGGTGGATAACTCAGTGATTTCTCTCCCGTGACTTGTGTTGCTTTGTATTTTATTGACCAGTCCTTCTATTGCGAGATATTTCCCAAGCTCTTCTAATCGGGGGGATTCGACACTTTTTGATCAATTCTTTTGTCACTTTGTGCAGTTGTGAACATATCGCCATCAATTTGGTTGTCTCTATGTCTACCTTTTGTCTAACTTCTTGGAAGTGATCCAATGAATAGAGATCAATCTTTCTTTCCATGCTCGAAGGATGAGGAAGCTCGACTAGTGCATATGGGTTCAATGCGATCCATCTATCCACACCATCCATACTCTCCCAGATAATGTTTAACTATGTATTCTTGGCCTGCACTCTTCTATGTTGATCTATGATGGTGGCAGATGTTTGCTGAAATAGGTGCAGGTGGGCATACGTGTCAACGATAGCCTCTTCTAGTTCTGTTCTGACCTTATTTGCATTATCCTTGAAGCTTTGCAAGTTTCCTTCATTTATATTTACTAGTTGGAGATTTTATTCCAACTCTCTAGTTTTGGCCTCCTCCAGATTTTGGCACCATGAATTATGGACATTGTATTCTATTTCTCTTGTGAAGGCAGTGCCAACGGAAGCTATCACAATTGGGTCTTCACTGATATTTTTTTTCATAAGGGTGTGGATGAGAATTGAAATTGGATTCCCCCCTGTAACTGACACTTTCTTTACATGTTCATGTACAATCCTTCTCGTGAATTTTTCATATGTAAACTTATTTAGATTAGGAACTTTGCTCGGTTTGTATGGGGTGTGAAAACCCAGGTCTAGGCCATCGAACGAATTGCGACTGTTAGCACCTCTTGTCAATGTCTCTGGAATATTTGTGTCTATTGGAGTTTTCTTGTTATTCCAGGATTTTTCATCCCTTTTGAGTTCTTCTTCTTCAACTGATTTATCTGTAGCTTCTTGTGTTGTTTTTTGTGTTTCCTTTGTTGTTGCATCTATTGTGATATTTTTGGTTGCTTCCTTTTGTTCAACTTATCTTTCAGTAGCTTCTTTTTCCTCTGCTTTTGGTTTTGTTGTTGCTGTTGCAACTTCCATATCCACATTAGCCTTGGCTTTGGATTCGTTAGTTTTCCTTTTCTTCTCCGCTACATCCACCTTTTTCTTATGTGTTTTTTATTTCTTTCTCCACTCTTCTTCTTCTACTAATTCTAATTGCACTGATGTAGTTGCAGTTGATGCCTTTTTTGTTGTTTCTTCTTCTACTTTCTTATGGGCCTCTTAGTGGGCTCTTTCTTTATCGACGATTCTATCGATGGGTTTTCCTTGCCTCTTGGAAATGACTTCATCATACATTATAGCACCTCAATGTACTTCCTATTCTTCCCAAAGTTTTGATGTATATTCCCAAGGCACGTCGAGCTTATTAAAGTTTTCCTCAATGACTTTCTTTGGGTCATTCCTTTTAAATCTATCCTCCCCAAATTGGTATGAGATAAATTTATCCACTTCCTCTTGGGATTGATTGGCAGTTGTAAATGAGTAAGCGCCAATCCATAATGGGAGCGGGGGCCATATAGCTTTCTTATCTCGATAGAGTATTTCCCTCACTCCATTGATCACAGTCTGGTAAGTCACTTCTTGGTGCACTAATTTGTCTGGTACAAATTGAGGAAGCAGATGTGGGGCTTTAATGGCTCTATATATTCTAATGTATGTGCCATGTTCCATCAGATACCAATCCCCTATTCTTCTTATTACAGACAATGATTTGTCAGTCATACATGGGGATGGTGTGCATAAAATGAACTTTTACAATGGAGCTAGGAAGTGCTCCCATATTTTTTGATACATAGTTCTATATTTATGCTCCCAGAGCACCTTGTGATATATGTGGATTTCCAGGTCTGTTGGATTCCATGTCCAGGCCATCTTCGGGTATTAGTGCATTATGCACATGATGTCTATGAGATATGAATACACATGGAAGTCTGAAAAAGTTCTGATATGTGCTTCCATAACTAATGTGATAGCATGTAGGCTACGAGATTGCATCATTATGGCTCAAAATGAGAAGAGAGCCTCTAAACACTTGACCATATATTACTTGGAAGGGGGGCGCTCCGAAAAGAATAAGTGAAGAGCAATGAGAGAGATTAAACCTATTGGAATATCCCCTCTATCTTTATGCCACTTGAAAGTTGCATGAGAGTGGCATTCAATCAGCCTCAAAAGGTTAGTTGTTTTATTTAACCCTCCCACAACATGCTAGAGTGAATCGATGATCTAGTTCTTTGGATTATTGGCTCGCCAATGTGCAATAAAATAAAATCCACTCACAGACTTGTGCATTCATTCAAGGCACACGTAAGTGAAGTTAAGCTCGAAGGGTACAAACCACTCGCATAATTGTGCATCTGATAAGGCACTCATAAGTGAAGTTAAGCTCAAGTACCAAATCATTGATTTGATGAAGAAAGGGTTAACTAGAGACAATCTAAAGTTCAATCATAGGATTAGGTGAATTAGAGGAAGACTGAATGTGCTAGTAGACGGATGTAACTACCAATTTGCATGATGGGCATGTTGCATTGTGAATCATATGATATATATAGGTGGCTTTTTCTAGCATGCAATACGCCAAAATAACCAACATGCAGTAACATGACAAGCGGTCCAAGTTATGTGTGTGTGTGTGTGTGTGTGTGTGTGTGTACATACATACATACATACATGTATGTATGTATGTATGTATGTGTCTGTGTGTGTGCGCATGTACACAGGTAAATTTTCAACTTTCCCATCAATATGATGATTTAAAAAATTATGTGGACATCACTATTGACATGTAGATTTTAAAATTGCCAATATTTGGTGGTTAAAAAGGGAAAAAACAGGTATTTTCCCGTCAAATTTAACCATAGATTCGACCATTAACATATTAATATAATAAAATTTATTCAAGAATTAATTAGTTTTAGATAACTTATATAGATGATAACATTAACGGTGTGTTTTTGCATGTTGGGCCATATAAAATGATAGAAAAGGATGTGGGGAAAACCAATGATATATTAATATGAATAATTGAAGTATATCAATACAACACCTCTTAGTGCAGATGCACTCCTCTTTACCCCTTGCTCCTTGCTCCTCCTCAGCTCTTCAACCAAGCTAGGCAACCTGACTGCAACTGATTTAGATGGAGAAGCACCTCTTAATTTTGGTAGCATAGATCTATAAATGATTCTTCATCCACATGCTCAATACTATCCTTCCTTTTATAGATTCTTGGAAGAGGCTTGAGAGAGCTTCTATATCTTCTAGATACCAATGGGGGCTCAAATGATGTGAGTTCCAAGGTTCATGCCATGAAAAACCAACTAATCATTCGCTTACCTCTTCGAAACTCCACTAATATAGAAGGTTACAGAGGGTGTCATGGGTCTCACTATAGATGACCCATGACATGCCACTAGTTGTCCATGTATGAAAAGTGACACCCTGCAAAATGATCCAAATCTTGAGTGAGACTTGTGTCTTGGCCTTCTTCTTCTGTTGTGTTCCCTTCTGACCCTGTAGGGTGGAAATTAAGGCTATAACAAAAACAATAGAGACAACCTTACCACTTGATTCAATGGGTAAGGTGGTCATAGTCATCTGGGGCTGGAACATATGTTCATCAAATTATTTTAGTAATGTGGCATAGGTGTTGAGATTTGGAGAGTTGAGGGCCTCCTAACATGACATATACATAATGAAAGTGGAGGCTCCTTCATCGATCACAATGCACAATATATTTTTCATCATCGTTCTCACTTTGATATGGAAAACAATTGATGGGAGATCCTATGATGAACCTAATCGGAATCAAAGGTTATCAAACTTGACTTCGAGGGATCAACCCCACCTATTAAAGACAACAATTATTTCCATTGTGTTCAACATTTTTGGAGGACTTCAAGTGTGGACATGTCACATGGTGCCTGGGCCAAGTCTTCCACAATACTATATTTGTGGGTGGCCTCTGTATTTGGGTTATGCGTCGTTCATTGAAGAATGCCCTTCAGGGGGCGAAGCAGTGTGTCAAATGATTTCTTCTCAATATGAAGAGGGGCACTATGATGGGAAGAAGATGTTGGCTCTAGAACAATAGGTGCAGGCTCAGAATTTTCATCTTTCTTTGCTCGAGTATTCAAATTGAATGCCTAGTCACACAAGAAAATGAAATCATTTGAGGATGACCCCACATGATGAGGGGTACCTGTCATGCTCCCTTGTGGAGGGACACGATTTTTTGCAACCATGTGTTGAGTTTGAGGGGGGAAAGGATGAGTTAGGATAGTAGGTTGTTGGGGGGCCTTTTGTTGAGCCAAAAATTGATGTACCTCATCCTCCCGAGGACACTCATGAGTAGGATGGTCCTCCCCACAGATTGTGTAGGGGAACCAAATATTATTCTTCTCTTTAGTGTCTCCCTTGATTGTTTTGGGTGTGAGCGGTCCCTGAATAAATAATATAGTTATTCTTTTTGTTCCTCTTCTTTTTCCCTCCAGGTTGTCGAGGATTCTTCGGTTGCATGGAATGCACCGAATTCACCTTGGAGGTTTGAGTGGGAAGTGTAGCAGTTTGATCATTAGGACCAATAGATGATGGGTGTGACAAAATAGACATGTGACCCATATGGTCAACTAATTGGTCCATAGAGGCATGGGATACATAATCCACTGCATCATCGACGTGGGGTCTTGGGTTTGGCTTCTTGGGATCTATCGACATCTTAGGAGCATGTGGGATAATATTATATAGATAGACACCCCTACATCTTTGGAAAACCAAGGGTTTGGCTTCGATAGCCACCCCTATGTCTTTAGGAATGGGTAGTAAGAGGGACTTTACAAACCATTACATTAGGATTTTGTCTTGAATATGGGTATTGATCATCATACATTTTCATCTCCACTAATGTATATGATTGTGAATGTGGGTGGAGGTATCCTATCACAGATACATCAATATCTCTATTCGAATCTGATACCATATGGGCACTTGGTAATGCGTTAGAAATGCCATTTCCAATTCATTAAAATTTTTAAAGGAAGCACCTTGTAATTCAATATACCATTTGGTAGCACTTTCGGTCAAGGATCTAAGGAAAAGACGCAACCTCATAGTATCATCCATAAAGGAATTGGATGAGAACCACAAATGATATGTCATGATGTGTGTGGAGGGGTATTCTCCCATATTTCCATCAAATTTGGCCATATCTAATGGTAGCTCAGCAGGCATGACTGACCATAAAGGGTTGTGGGAAATAGGGTCATTTTTTCACGGACAATGCTGATTCCAAATGATTATTGGCTTGTCCTGTAGGTTTATCATGTTATGAAAGAGGAGATCTAGTAGCTACCTTCCGGTTGGATTTGTTTGATCCGTTTCCATATCCCATTTCCATTGACTCACTCTCATGAAGTTGATCATCCGAACGAGTACTTTTGCTTCCCTGGTCTCTGTAGATGGCATACAATATCAACTACAGTGCTCCCAAAAAACATCTGAATCCATTGAGAACCTGTTGTTAACAATGACAAGAGACCCACTTATCAGTCAAGTTGTTAGACTATGAATCAAGACAACGAATGTGCTTAGAAAGCCATGAATAATACTCACAACAATGAATGGATCATGGCCAAGGAGGCCATAGATGAACCACGATGTCCTGCACAGGAAAACGAAAAGAGAAAGGAAGAATGACATGTACTCCATGTTTTTTTGTCTTGATCACCAATCTCTGAAACGTTTGTTTTGTTTAGTTGATCAATATGCAGAATTGGTACAAAATAATTGGAATTCGTGCATGAACAACTTTGCTACAAGAGAACCCATGCCATATAATGCCAAATATGATAGAACATATTCAATAAACAAAATAGAATGCCTGGAGTAAAGGCTGTATAATTCCTTCCATGAATATCTATTGAACGTACAGTATGTTCATTTATGTTACTGGTAGATCACGAGCATACAGGAGACCCGTGATCATATGGTACCAGAGGTTTAGACTGCAATATCGGTGATCAATTATACTTGCATTATTTCCATACCAGAGAAAGGAGAGAAGAGAAACCTAACCTTCTAGCTGAGTTTTATCCCATAAGGGTTTCCAAAAGAAAATATTTGTGTTATCTTGTGGATGGTGTGTGATTGTAATTTACTTTTCTCTATTTTATGCATTTTATATATTTCATGCATAAGCAATATGTCAGTAACTAAATATTCTGGAATCTAAAGGAATTTAACCTTCATAGTGTAGATTTCAGTTTTATTTGTCAGATATTTTGTGATGAACTGTTCCAATGGAATATCAACATAAGTTTACATATTAGTGGTCTTGAAAGCATGTTTTCCAACTTGTTTGTGATGCCCTTCTTATACTTGATGACTAGATGAAATTGTTGTAAAAACCTCATCCACTTGTAATGCCTTGTTTTTGTAGCTTACTCTAGGCTTGCAAATATTGTAGCAGTTGGTGATCTTTGTGGATTATGGTCTCCTTTCCCATCAGATATTTCTTCCACTTCTTAACAACTTGAACCCGAACAAATATTTCCTTGTCATATGTAGGGTAGTTGGGAACTGCCCCATAAAATATTTCAGAATGATAACATACATGCCTCATCCTTGCATCAGAACTACTCCCATGGCATAACCACTTGCATCCATCTCCACTTTGAAAGTCTTTTGCAAGTTTGGTAATGTGAAAACCGGTGCTTGATTTATTTTTTTCTATCTTGTTGAAAGCCTTTTGTTGATTCTTCCCCCACTACATACTTTTACCACTTGCTTTTATGGCATGGAGTGGTGCAACTACCATTGAAAATGAATCTATGAACTTATATAAGTATTTTTCTACCTCCTATCTTCAATGACATTTGCAGGAACTAGCCATTTCATGATGGCCTCCGTCTTTGTGGGATCTATCTTGAGCTCCCCTCCACCGATCACATATCCCAAATACACTAAAGAATCCTGAGAAAAATCACATTTCTTGAGGTTAGATAGCAGTTGGTGCTTCTTTAGAGTCTCTAACACCTGCATGAGATGTCAGATGTGCTCCTCCCAGGTAGCACTATAAACCAATATATCATCGAAATAGACTATAACAAATGAATCTAGATATGGGCATAATACATCATTCATTAGTCTCATAAATGGAGATGGTGCATTACATAAACTAAATGGAATAATTGACCATTCATACAAACATTTCCTTGTATTACAGGAATTCCTCCAGGTGTCTTCTTCATTAACATGTACTTGGTGGTCAAATATTTTACGTATTGCAACTGATATAATGGATCATTGATCCTGGACAGAGGGTACCGATTTTTTAGTGTAATCATGTTCAATGCTTTGTAGTCGATACACATTTTTCATGTCCCATCCTTATTTGGTAAAATTATGATAGGTAGCCCACAAGTTGACATTCTTGGTCAAATCACACCCTGCTCCAACAACTACTACAATTGCTTCTTCACTTCATTTTCTTCGATAACATAATGCATATAAAACCCCATATTAAAAAATGGGGATTTTGGAAATAATTGTATTTCATGCTCCACTTCCCTCTTGGGTGGTATCCTTTTAGATTCTTGGAACAATCCATTGTATGCCTCTAGAAAATCCTCCAAAATTTGTTTTTTCTAACCCTCATTTTGATTTTATCTTAAGAAAAGTTAAACATATTTCTTACTGGAACTAATCAACTTCTTGGCTTGCTTGGCACTTACCAGTGAGATATTTGATTTTCCTTTATGTGTGTTGATGATGTAGGGCTTCCTATCCTTGATTAGTTGATATTGGTTGGCTCTTTGCATGAAAATTTCATCCATCATATACATGTAGGGGCTTCCAAACACTACTCCACATACATCAAGGGGTACCACATCCATTTCCACTTCATCAATAACATCAACACTTACATGAAATTTAATATTACACTATCTTTTTACCTTGATATATGCATCCGTTTTTACCCATCCCAATGGATATGGTGTAGTATGATTGTGAACTTCCAATAAAATCTTATTGACTATATATGATGCTATGAGATTGGGTTGTGAACCAGAGTCAAACAAAGCGTCTATCTTGTTCTTCTTGACCTAGATCTTAATGTGGAAGATTTTGGTCATCTCCTTCTCTTCCTAGTGATGAAGGATACTCATATTCACCTCCTTTTGCATTGATGGGAAAATGATATTCTCATACACATTGGAGATTCTTTAAACATGATTTCTCGAATATGTGGCTATAAGATTCTTTTTGTTGGCATCCTTCTTGCAATTCTTCAGGTTCAATTATGGATGTAGTTTCTAGCAATTTTCCTTAGTGTGCCCATCAATATTGCAATGGGTACAATGGTTGCTAGGATCCATATGTTGATGTGTAGTGGCTGTTGTCTTCTTATCCTTTCCCCCTTTCCACTTCTTCTTCCCCTCCTTGGAATCTTCCTCATGATCTTTCTTCTTATAACTACTTGGATTCCCTTTATTGTGCCCTACGTTTTCCAGATACTATGCTCCTACACATGCCTCATCCACTGTCCTTGGCTTGAAAAGTATCACTTGATTTTGTATATATGTATGTATACCCCCCATATACTTGAGGAGTACAATTGGGTTCTTGGAAGGTATACCCAACATGATGGCCATCTTTCAGAACACAATGGTGTACTCCTGTACACTTTTACCTTGCTTCTTCCTGAAGTAGTTCCACTAGATCCATTGGTCCTCTAAATACTCGATAGGGTAGAATTGGGACTTGATGTGGGTTTTGAAATACTCCCACCTAGTTACTGGAAAATCACCCTCCAGACTAAGTGTTTCCAAATGGATTTCCCACCAGGTTAAAGCATGGCCCTCTAACTTTAGTCTGGAAAATGATGCCTTATGTTATTCTTCTATACGGTGAGAAATGAAATAAGCTTGCAGTTGCTACAACAAATGATGCAATTTTAACGCATCGATCTCGCCTCAGTACGAATTTATGTCCACTTTTTCTTCCATCTTGAATAAAGACTACAAAGGGTTTATGGTACTGGAACGCAACTTCTCTTTCTCGAGTTCTTTTTGTGACTCATTTTTTGGGTCTTATGTATCCCTTGGTTTCCTATATGAACCGATATTTGAGTTTGATCCTCTAAATTCTTCTTTCAATCCGATATTTATTGCTAGAGATGCCATGAGGAGGGACATATTGCAATATATTTCAAGGAATTTCTCTTTTATCCCCACAAATATCTACTCTGTTGGATCTTGAGGGTTATTATTAATAGAATCATCGGCCATGGCTAGGGTTATGTAACTTTTTTTTTAAACTGATTCATGGATCCTTGCAACTTTCAACAAATACCCCTACAAAACCTACTATGACATCAATATGATCTCTAAACTTTCATGGATATCCCACTAGACATTTTGTCACAACAAACCTAATAAAATATTGAAATTTTTATTGTGAAGGTTAATTTCCTTTAGATCTCATATTCTTTAATTACTTTTTTTTTCTTAAGATGTATGAAATAGAAGAAATGTGAAAAATAGAGAACAAAAATAAATACACACACCATCCTCAAATAAACACAATACATGACCTAGGAAACCAAATATGGGAGAAAATCCAGCTAGAAGGTGAGGCCACTCTACGCTCTTTTCTTCAAATGCATGTACAAAGAAAGAGACACTCTTTGTGGAGTTTTGTTTGACACTATGGCATGTATGGATACTAAAATATCTCTCCTCCTTTGGTTTTCTTTTACAACACCAATCCTACATGCTCTTCTCAAATATGGAAAAAAATACAATGCTCAATAATGGAACCCCTTCTGCCCCTAGTGGCCTAGTATTTAACATAGCTCAATAGTCATCCAGGGTTAGGGTATTGACTTCCTCAACCCTCAATTAGTGATCAGGTTTGGATCTTCTAGAATGTTCTAGAAAATATAATATGTGGCCCTCCCCACATGTTTAAGTCATGGGGACTAACCTGGCATCCACTCACACCATGGTGATCAATACGGTAGGTCAACTTATGAGAGGCATAAATTTTGTGTATGAACTCCAATTAAGGAGATTCTTGCACCATTGGAAATGTTTCAATGTGTATAATATAGCTTCTTTCTCCATAGTAAGGTTTGTACCATAAAAACATACTTTTTGATGCCTAAAAATTAATCCGAAATATTTCAAAAAAAAAAATGAATCAAAATTTCCAAATTGGGACTAGTCGCTAAAATGGCTCTCTAAGTTGATTCCTCCAATTTTTTCACCAATAAAGCATCAAAATAGATGAAAAATAATATAATTATCCAATCCATATCATTAAACCTTTTCTTTATTTTTTTTCTAAGCCTTTTGACCTTGGAATTGGTGGGAAAAGGGAGATACATGGGATTCTTAGGAAGGCATGTGGTCTCTCCCATGCATGAAAATATAATATGTCGATTTTGGGCATGCAAGGGGGATTTCTAGGATAATGACATTGATTTTTCCTAGAGTGTTTTCTCTCAGAGTGTGAGAAGTATATGAGTGAAAACGAATTTACATTCATTCTTCCCTAGGAGTCTTGTATTTGAGCTTAAGCTTCCATAGTATGTCTATGATAGAATTATGGAAATGGTTGTCATGAAAAATATGTGAAAATTATGCCTATGTGTAAGAGAAATTAGTATTTTCATTGAGTAAGCTTAGTTACAGTTGAAAATACTTGTAATTTCAACAGTGAGATCTCCTAATTGGTCTATGATAGAGCCTGAGAGGGAAGTGAGATAGCATGAGGGACTACATGGTGGAGAATGGGATCAAATTCCTTGGTTTGTGCAGGATGATGGAGAAAGAGAGTGGGTTGATTATGATAGATATAGGAGCTAACAACCTATTAATTATGACTATGTGTATGGGAAGTGGTTATCATTGAGGAAACTTAATCACAATTGGTAATCCCTAGAATCCCCAATAATGATATTTCCTAACCGCTTTGTGTTGGATCCCTAGAGGGAAGTGGGATAGCTTGAGGGAATGTGTGGAAGTGAAGGGAATCACATTCCTTTGGTTTTGCATGATGATGGGGAAAGAGAGATTGTGGATTGGGATAGTTGTAAGAGTTTAGAAACTGTAAATTCTAGGAATTGGATTTAATGAGAGAGTTAGTGGTATCCATAGGTGATTTTTTTCTATGCAAATTGATAGACTTATCTCAGGGATTACCCTATTGTAGAGATATAAATTGCAATGTAGAGTCTATGGTTGGGTGGAATGTCCTTCATCTACATCCAGTTGGTGATTAATCTAGATAAATACAAGTTCTCATGATTTATTTATGATTATGTTGAATTAATATTTTTTTATGTTATGAAAGTATTTTCAAACTTTCAATTATATCATATGAAAATTAAAGGAGCATTGGGTGGGGGCTGCGGCTAGGGTTTTTCCTAGCCATATATTGCGATGAATATGGTCGAGGAATGTTTGCAGGTCATGCAATGTTCATATGATCGTGGGTGCACTGGATCTGAGCTCGAGGTTGTTCCCTACCCCATTTAGTTTTTGGTTGCTAATCTCTTTCATTTCATTTTTTCTCGCCGTATTTTCCTTTGGAAGATTCCTATCTTTGTTTGTGGGCGGTGTGTGCTCAATCTATTTGGGAGGGTTTTGTTCATCATCATTTTCTCTAGCTTGGCCTCTCTCAGTCTCCCTCTGATGTCTCTTCTGTAGATCTAGTTCATTTTGGGCTTCCCTATCGTGCCACAGACTCTTATGGCTTGTGGTGGTCTCCCTTCTTTGGTTTCTTCTCCACTCTGCTAGCTTGTTCAGGGTCTGATGCATTATTAGAGATGTGTTTTTCCCTGATTCTTTGGTGGCTAGGGTTTGGGTCTCTTCTTATATCTTGTGATCTGGAGAATTGTGTAGGGGATGATGGGGTTTCTCCTATGTATCTTTCCATTGATCTCTCTATGCATCTGTTCAGTGGTTGGGTCAGATATTTGAGGTCCTTGTTTTGGGCGTGCAGTGTTGATTTATGGTATGGGGTCAACACTTTGAGGTCCTTTTTTTGGGCATGCAGTTTCTAGATTTTCTCCTTTGGATGCGGGGTGGTGTATCATTTTTTGTGGAGGTAGGATTTCTTGGGTTTGTCCCTCTGGTCCTCGATCATGCGAGGTTTATATGCCGCTCTGGCCTGGTCTATCGAGCCTTTGAAGATTTTTCTGGGGTCTTGCTTTGTTTCTCTTTCTCGGCAGAGTTTTGGTGTTCTTTCATGACGACATGCCTCCTCCCTGTGATGCTCATATTTGGATGTATTCTTTCTTTCCTGAGGCTTTTTAGTCTTTTTGTTGCTGGTTTTTATCATGTTGATGCTCAAATACAAGGTCCTCCTTGTACAACGCCTAATTTTAGTGGGCCATTTTACTTGTGGCTTTCATCCTTTCTGGTTGAAGGGTTTAAAGACTAAATGCAAGTTTTTTCATGAATTCTCCAGAATGTAAATTTTGTTTATCTTAATAAAATTTACTTTTTTTTTCTCTGGAAAAAAAATGTTTTTTTACGTTATGAGTTGAATGTTGTTCATGTTTGCATGTTTAATCCTACATCTATAACTTTGGTGTCATTATCCATTGAATGATTTAATTGTCTATAATTGTGGTGTCATTATCCATTAAATGATTTAATTGTCTATAATTGTGGTGTCATTATCCATTGAATGATTTAATTGTGTTTGGATGAGATTGTATTGTCATGTTTTCATGCATTAATTAATTAATAGTATGAAAACAATATTTAATGGTATTAAAGTTATAAAATGTTGATTTCAACCTAATTATATGGTTGGGTATGTTACAATATTGTATAAAGAAAGAAAAAAATGGAAATTTGTGATTTTAGGAAGTACCACATAACCTCAATAGAGTACATAGGGTACTCAATATGTTACATATAGGGCCTAAGGAAGTTGCTTCATCCCATGACCATGAAAGAGCCAAGGACTTAGGTCCTAATTGTTACACGTAAGGATCATGGTCCATGTAAGATGCCCCATAGCATCATTACTATTCTTAGGTGATTAGAAGACAATTAAGAGGTAATGTGTGATGGTTTGAGGATTTTTCATTCTCCTTAGATTCCTACAAGTCATTTCCTATAGGGCCTAAGGAAACTGTTTCATCCTGCTACAATGCCTATGGCCCTGAGAACCATACCTAGTTTAAAAAAAATCTAATTAGGATATGGTTAGGAGTGTTACATATTGTGTAGAAAGGATGAGTCTTGTGGTCTAGGCCATGGTTTAGGACCAAAACCTAAATACATAGGCCCTAAGAGGTTCCTATAGGGCTCATGTATTATGCGTGAGGTCCTAAAAATAACAAAGGCTCTATCAAGTGAAACATTTGTACCTATGAATGGTATATGGGAATATCTTAGACAATTGGTGTACCTTGGGTGAGTCTGTTGAGGATTGAAAGAAAAGGAATTGGTCCTAATTATTCCAGTAAGGACCAGGATCCATGCAAGGGGCCTAATAGCATCATTACTGTTACTAGGTGACTAGAACATAGTTAAGAGGTAATGTGCAACGGTTTGAATAATTCTGATTTTCCTTAGATGCCTACAAGCCTCCCATAGGACCCAAAGAAACTCTTTTATCTCGTGACCATGCATACAAACTCAAAAATCATACATGGTGCTCAAAAAGTCAAATTAATATATAGTTAGGAATTTGACTTCTTGTGTAGCCAGGATGAGTCTTGTGGTCTAGGCCATGGTTTAAAACCCAAACCTAAAGACATAGGCCCTAAGAGGTTCCTTTAGAGCTCATGTCTCATGCATGAGGTCCTGTAAAAACCAAAGGCCCAATCGAGGGAAATATTTGTACCTATGAGTGGTATATAGGAATATATTAGATGATTGTTGTACCTTTGGTCGGTCTATTTAAGAGTAAGAGACAAGGAATTAGATCCTAATTGTTCCAAGTAAGGATTACGGTCCATGCAAGAGATCGTATAACATCTAAGTTACTATTCCTAGTTGACTAGAAAGACATCTAAGATGTCATGTTTGATGGTTTGAGGAGTTTTCATTGTCCTTGGATTCCTAAAAGCCTCCTATAATGCCTAAGGAAACTATTTCATCATGTGGCCATGTGTATGGCCTTGAAAACCATACCTAGTGTTGAAAACATCTAATCATGATATAGCTAGGAGTTTGACGTCTTGTGTAGCAAGGATGATTTTTGTGGTCTAGGCCATTGTTTAGGACCGAAACCCAAAGACATAAGCCCTAAAAGGTTCCTATAACACTCATGCCTCATGCACAAGGTCATAAAATGCCACAAATGCCTTATCAAAGGAAATATTTGTACATGTGAGTGATATATGAGAATATCTTAGACGATTGATGTACCTTGGGTGAGTTTACTTAATTGTAAGAGCTAAAGACTTAGGTCCTAACAATTCCAAGAATCATAGTCCATGTAAGATACCCCATAATATCATTACTATAATGACTGAAAATTAATTAAAATATTAAATATTACATGAAATATAAGAAAAAATAAACATATGTATCCATTTTTAATAAACTTTTCTAAACCCTCAATCTATAACTAGCTGTATTTTAAACAAGTGTTGCATGGTAGCGTAGTCCCTGCCAGGTTGGTATGGGAGTAAATGTGACCTAGTACAGGTAGGTGGCTAGAAAGTTGAAATACATGTGGTTTGCGTGCAGAACATAGTATTCCGGAATGAGTTCTTCTTGAAAAAATATAAAAAATTATCAATGTTTGAATGGTTGTTGGACGCAAAAAATTTAGCATTACCGAATTGGTTATTTTTAAAACTAGGACATAGAAAGTGATCAGAAATAAATAAATTATACATACGAAATATGTATCTGTGTAAAGTAGATATTTAGTAAATAAATTATACACACGAACAATGTATTTGTATAAAGTAGATATTTAGTAAATAAATTATACATACAAAATATGCATTTGTATAAAGCATATTTTTAGTTTTATAGATACAAAATTTGTATCCCTCATTGCATACGTAGGCAGTTTTTGTATCGCGGGTTCTCGGGTTGGCGCGTTGAAAATTGAATGTCTGATGTTCCATGGTCTACAAATAGCACCGACTATTCCGCGATATAAAAAATGAGAGGCGTAGTTGTGGACCATAGAAATTTACCAAAAATTAATAATGTCTGTTATATAATAGAATAGTAATAACATCTGTTGCACCAAATTACTTTGCTTTAAAACTAAGGATTTTTTTTGGAAAAAAAAGATATAGCATTGTCGGATTAGTTTTCTTTGCACAAGTTTTATAGAAAATGGATGGACTTCTCATTCCATAATTAGTGAGTCTTTGGATCATGGGTTGTCGGGCTGACGGTTTCAAAAATGGGCCTCTGTTGTTCCATGCCCTACAAAAACCATCGACAGTTCTACGATATACAAATTGAGAAGCGGGATTGCGAACTATAGAAACTTATTATAAAATAAATAATGGTTGTTACATATATCATGAAATTACATCAATGTCGTTGAAGACCCAAAAATTAGCATACAATAGGAGACAAGAAATGTAGCATATCCGAATTAGTTTTCTTTGGAACAAACAAGAAGGTTCCTGGAAACCCAAAGTTTAGTATACAATAAGGACATTTTTGAATCAGTTTTCTTTGAAATTTAACAAAAATTAATAATGTCTGTTACATGTTTATGGAAATTTAAATGCATTTGTCATATAGACTGGGATTGGGGCTCCCGCGGACCATAAAAAAAAATAATTACAAGAATTAGGAACGTCGAAAGAAGTGTGCGATGGTAGAGAGGAGGACCTGAAAAGAAGAAATTGGAACTTTTGAGTCTTTGGTTACAGTTTTCTATTTAAAGAGGACATAAGTGGATTGATAAAGAAAAGAACATGACAACATAGACTTAAAATGGAATGATAAACAAAACAAGATGGCAGTATAGACTTACTATGAAGCCGATGCATTTTTGTTGTTGTCGTCGATGGGCAGTGGACTCCTATTAATCGATTGTTGCCCTTCCTGGATGAGGCTTTCCATTCTGAGTTGGAACCATTATTCGATGTAGATTTTCATGGGGGTTGTGTTGATTTCATCCCATATCTCTATGTCGTAAAGGTCGTTTTCTAATTTCCTTAGATCCATTGAAATACTATGTAGACTTTGTTCAATTTCTTCATTGTGTGAGGCATAGTCCAGTACCCAGTGCTCGTGCTCATCTAGACGATGTTCAAGTATGCTGTAAAACTTTTCAAAAGACAACCCCTTTAAAATATCAACTTGTTCCTGGAACGCTTCTTTGGTGACTGACAAGGATTTGAGAATTAAGTTTGGATCTTGAACCTTGTTGGTAGTTCCAGCTAAGTCCATCTGGAGAAGGCTTGTGAATAAATTTTCCTTTTTTGATATGACTTGTTTACATGATTTGACAATGAGGTGCAGGTTCTCAATTTTTTTTTGCCAGCATGCTTTTACTTTTTTGGTGCGCTTTGGGGAGGGGAGTTTCTCCTGTCTTATTTTTAGTTCTGATGTGTTCAGGGCATAGTTGGAAAAAGGGTCCAACACCTGATGATAGAAAAGCTATTCATTTTTTAAATTCGCCTCCAAATGTTCAAGAAAATCATTGGCCTTCTTTCCGAAGGAAACTAAATTTTGCGATGTTTCCCAGGCTTCAGTAACTAGCTGCATTCTTTTGTTGATGTTGTTCTCTATAAGGGCTTTGGAGCATGCAAGGAGGGTAGAGGATACTTTCATCTTCGCTGTAATGGTAGAAGGCATGATTTTTTCCAAAGGACTGGAAAATTCTGGTGTTGAAATGAAAGCCTTTTCAAATTCATTGAGGCGGTGTTTCATATTGGCATAATTCGTCTCCATTCCTCCAATGGAATCGCGAAGAACGTCACCAGTTACCTAGTGAAACAAGCAGATTTTGGACGGGGCCATTTGGCTAAAGTCAATCTCTGTTCGAGATTTGACTTTCCTGTTTGTTACATCTCTCTTTTCAATGACCATACTTTTAGATTAGCTGTCAAAAATGGCGCTCTGGATTACAAAGGATTCATCTATGTCAAAAAATTTGGTGTCAGATATGTCCACTGCGGACGACCCAATTTTTTGCATTTGCTCAGCTTCAATTTCAATTTGCAGTTTTCCACTGTCAATTTCGGGTTCCTTCGCATGGCTTGCATTGTTTTTTATCTTCTTCGTCAGTGGAACTTTTTGAGAACTATCAATATTTATGAGAGGAGGGTTCTTATCTCCTCCTCCATTCGAAGATTTCTGGGTTGCTTTCTTACTGGGATGGACTGTCAAAGAGACGCTCCATGGTGTCGTTCTCTTGGGAGTGATGGCGGGGGACTGTGTACTCTTCTCACCAGATACTTTACCATGTTGTATGTACAATTCAGTTACGCTTTGCAATGTCTTTGCATCACAATGGGTAGAAGCAAGATTGTTGTCGACACTGTCCCTGTCTTGGGTCAGTTTTCTATGGATAAAAGAGGTGTTAAAGCCAACACCCAGTAAATGTTCTCCAAAAATTCCATTGGGGTCGAACCCTTTTAGCCTTTCAGCGTACGTTAGGTTCAATTTCTTGAAATGGGTGGCAAACTTGTCACTCTTGTTGATGTTTCTGCACACGAAGTCTCCGACTTTACAGGGCAGAGGAATGAACTGTTTTTTTTTCTTGTCATGGAAAAAATGCAACCAATGGTTGTATTGCCTTGCTATTTCTGTAACAAACATCTTGTTCGTGATGTGGCATGGAAGGAAGGCAGGATTTTCCTTAGAGCCAAAGATCATGAGGAGACTATGATTTTCCTTTTGCTCAAGTGTGCCCTTTTTGTTCAAAAACTTGCTTGCATGGCCAAACATCCACGAATCATCCTTGCCCAACAGTAAATCTTTGAAAATTGAGACAAAGCCATTAAAAAATTCATAAAAACAATGGGAGGCCTTGTGTCTCTACAGGGTGTCGTGCCAGAATGTTACTGGGTCGAATCCACAGTTTATTTTATTAGAAAGAGAAAGTTTTGGAAACGGGCAACAATACACAATTGCGAAAATCAAGTAGGATGACATATAAAATTTATTCGATTCTTTGAATCGTGACAACTGGGAACAGAGTTCAATGGAGATTAGCTTTCCCCAATCGAAAATGTACTGTTCCTTGACTGTGAAATACAAAATATAAATAATTATATGGGAAATGCTTGTTGTGGATGCCTGTCCCATTATTCTTGTAAACAACCAAGCAATTTCCCGGAATGGATTTGTAAAGGAACCTACCTGGAGCCTTGTGATATCTTCAGGAACTGTAGTCGGGTCTTCGAGGAAGTCGGCTAAGATGTACAACCCATTATGATATTTTTCTAGAAACTTCTTGCAGTCTTGTCCTCTAAACTCTAATGTTGGTTTCGACAATTTCAACATTTCGCAGAAGAGTTGAGGTGACAAAGAAATAGGATAATGGTCGCGCAGTGGAATAATTCTTTGGCCCAGAATATATTTTTCAGCGAACCAAGAGACCGCCTCCTTACAGTCAAAAACCTCAGGGACGCAGCTTGCATGAGCGATTCCGGAGGTCCAAATCACTTTGTTCTGGGCGGAACGAGATGAATAGTAAAAGTATGCCCTAGACCACTGGAACCTTTGGTCCTCTTCTGCGAACATATTTACTGTATCTCCACAAAACTATTGTCGACCCGCTGCTGTTAAGAACCAAACATCAATATAGCATAGAAAAACCTCAGGAAAAGTACTCAACACCTTGAAAAGAGATAATTTCAGATAATAAGCCTCTTCGAGGGGGCAACCTCCTTTTACCCCACTTAAATGTTCAAGTACAAGATGATTCAAAATGAAAATGTCTCCTTGGTAT
>ML791708.1:39567-64878 GCA_009831015.1 Picea engelmannii | reverse complement strand
ATACTTATTTCACCATCTTTCTTTATACAAGGATGGGTATTTCTTTACCATCTCTAGGAAGACTTTCATAGCTATGATGCTCTTCCCGCTCTAGATCTACATGTTCCAAATTCCAAATTCTTATGTTCCTTCACCTTTGTACTTTAGAATACGAATGATATTACATAGGCAATTTGATCCATATGCATTTCATTCGCTGATAATAAGACAATATTATAACAATATTCTTCACTGTTGTCGAAATGATTTATAAATCCCTACAAGATTCCTCTCACTCTCAAAATTCCCTAAGAGCGGCTAATAAATCCCAAGGCCTTAGAAATCCCTACAAGACTCCTCTCACTCTTGAAATTTACTAAGAGCGGTTAATAAAGACTTCTATTACAAAAATGGAAACAATATTTAGAAGGTATTTACATATGCATACTAACTTTACTATTTTACAAATATATATATTTACAAATTATTTTTCAAAATGGAATATTTTCTGATACCTATCCAAGGATGGGATAGGTGGATTCTTCACGGACTCATTCTTCCATTAGTACTGGAAGGACTCTCACATCTTCCTGTCTCTGAAAATGCCTCTGATGATGAATCTGAATCTGACAATGAATCTAGCACTAAATTCAAATAGCCACTAGATCCAATTATATGCCATCTAGGTAACCTATATATTCTCTCATTTTTGACACCAAGAACCACCTGTGTGTCCTAAGTAGCTTTCTATTAATACACTAGTACTTGTCCATCCTAGAACGCAACTACATATCCTTCATTTTAAAAAGATGAAACTGAGAGTAAGTTCACTTTCAAATATGGAACATATAGCATATGTTCTATCCCTATAAATCCTCATTACTCAAGCTGGAATCTCAGATATCCAACTCCTCTTATTGCTTGTATGGTGTTAGTCTAAGATCCCACACAATAGTCTATGTCAATTTCCGAGAAATTAAGGAATATTGATCTCATTCCTGTCATGTGGAGAGATGAGCCATTGTCCATAAAACATACCTTGATGTCTTCATACATTATATTGTTAAAACCATCCATTAAGAAGAATTCTTTCTAGAATCTCTCAACAGGATTATCAACTTTGGTTGAGGCTACTATCTGTCTTATTGTAAGTTCCTTTAAATATTCCTGGTTCTTCTTTGGACAAAGTTGCGGATATAGTGTCCAAAATTTCTCAATATGATGTCCACTCTTACCACAATGAGAGAAAAATTTCTTGTTCCTTTCTTGGAACCACAATCCTTTCTTGTCACTTTCCCTATTCTTCTGTCTTGAGAAATGACCTTTGCCTCTTGCCTCTTTCTTGAATGGATTCCTCTGCAAGGATTGTCTCTTTGGTCTATCCTTTGTGCCAATATCACAAGTGGGAACTGTCTTCATTCTTTCCTTGGAATTCTCACCTCTTCTTGTATATGCTTTACATTTGATGCCTTTCCCAAGGCTCGAAGTTTGTTCTAGTAGAATCAATGGCTTGTGAAGTATTTGAGATTCTTTTTTTTAGGCTTCCCTTACTTCAGTTTCCCTAGCGCATTCTCCATCTTATCCATATCCCAATCCTACATAATGAGGTCTTTCCTCTGACTGTAAGGGATTAGTCATTCCTTTTCCATTGATACCAAGACCTTTTACATCATATCCCATTTTGGTTAATAGCTTAAAGAAAATACCATATGTATGTTCCTTAAATTCATCCAAAGAAACATTCTCATATTTATGGGAAGAAAAAGTACATGATGAATCATCTTTATGACATACCTCGGTTACTTCCTATGACCCTTTTGTAGGAGATGACCTCTTTTGCGTAGGATACTTTGTCTTCACCAATTGCTTAGCTTCATGGAATTATACCAACATTTTGTCCTTTGTCTGCAACTCACTTTCCAATTCATGAATGATACCCATTAACAATTCATCATGGGCTACCAACCGGTATTGAAGCTCTTGCTTCTCATCCTAGAGAGATTATAGATGCATCCTCAATTCATAGTTCTTTTTATGAATATGTCGGTTCATTTCCTTCTATAGTCTTAATTTCATAAGATCTTTACTCATGTTGTCATCCGCAAAAAAGAGATATGTGCTTCCAAACAAAGAGTCTTCAACCACCTTCACCAACTTAAGTCATGGACCTTGTCACATCCACTTGCAAACTCTTCGTCAAAAACCACCTCTGATACCAGCTTGATATGAAAATCCTTATATGCTAAATTATTCTTTAAAGATACATGTTAAAATCTAACCTGATTCAGAATATTTATTGATCATATTTGATAGGTTTTCATAAAACACGTGAATCCTTTACTTATCCAAAATCTCATAAAATGATGAATAATTTGCAGAATAATGAAATATAACACAATAGAAAATAAAAGAACTAAATAAAACAAGATTTGATGATGGAGTTCACCACTCCTAGGATACATCTTTGATTCTTCTTTCAATAATGAGACCGCTCTTCATTAATATCAAATGTCAAAATTATAATGAAAATGGGCTTACAAAGACAATATTGAAGCCACTCTTCAATTTTTCTACTCAACCCCAGGATCATAGGTTACCATTGAATTCCTCTTGAAATTTTGAGAAAAATGAGTAGAAACTCGACTATATTTTGAACAAGCTCAAAATGACCCCCTTCTTCATGCAAAACAATGCATTAAAACTCTCATACAAGGAAATATGAACTAATATCTTCATAAATGACATCTTAGCAATAAATAGACATCACCATTATTCTCCTCTTCAAAAAATTAGAAAAATGAGTATAAACATGACTATGTTTGGACATGTCACACAAAACGAGACAAAGACATGAAAAATACATCTCTTGAAAATCTTGGCACACAAATAGAGGCAATCCATACTATACCCTGCATAGAATTCTATGTCTCTTACTCCATGTCCTGTCTCAAAATTCATGCTCTTTAAATAGCCTAGGCTGGCCAAATCATGGCTCGACCTTCATGCTAATGTCGACATCAATTTAAATGAAATTTCGTTGGAATCCTGGAACAAGAGGTGTCTTTGGAGAAATGGTTAGGGCATTAATACATGTGGGAGAAGGTCATGGGTTCAAACACATGAACCTCTCCTCCTTTGGTGCATGGTTGGTAACCATTTGATATATTTGGCATATAGTTTGTTGTTTTTTATTTTCAGTGGTATATATTTGTAAGCCCCCATGGAAATTGGGTACGGTTACATTGAATAGCATATAAACCATGGGCCGGGGGATAAGACCTCGACCTTTTTCCCTCCAATTACACCTTTAAATAAATTTAAATAAATTGTATGCCATATATGGTTAAGTTGTAACTTTGCGGTGTGGTGGTAAGCTGTTGGATTAGTATGAAAGGGACCTAGTTTCAATCCTTTGGGCTCACAAATTTTTTTTTTCAACCTTATCCATACCTTGCCAATGGGAGACTTCCATGTGGCATTCTATCATTGGTATTCTTTGCAGCCTCCACTTGTATGTTCATGGTACGTGTCATCACATGATTATTCTATGTCATTGCTTGATCACCCATACAATCCTTGTTGACTCATCTTACTACCTGCCACATGTTACATCATGAGGTTGACACATTAGCACCATACGACCTATACGGATGTGCCATGTGGCACCCCCTTTTGACCTTTTGATCCTATGTTTCCAAAACTTTGAATATCCATAACTTTCTCATACGACGTCCATTTGAGGTGATTCATGCGTGATTGGAAATCTCTCATTGCGCTCTACATAATGAAGTAATTTTCAAGAGCATTTGAGATGATCAATTTTTTTAGCATTTCTGGATCCTCCTAAACCTCTTTGAGCATTCTGGATCCTCTTGGATCAGAGAGTTTTTTTCTATTATGGAATGAATGTTGAGTTCATGTAGAGTTCTCACTCGAGTTCACACCTTATTTTTTTACCTTTCCTTATAATTAGCAACTTTTGACTTTAGTTAAGTGTTTCTAGTGGGGGTGGTTTCTTTCTTACTTGATCATGCACATAGAAACCCCAACCTAGTGTGCATTACTCTTCTTGTGGAGAGTTCTATATATTATACTCATGATTAATGATTAATATAATGTGGTTTGAGTTGGTTTCTTAGTCTCTTATGTGTGAAGATTGATTCTATTTTTCTCTCTCCTCTCTTTCTTTTTCTATTAACTAGTTTAGTATTTCCTACTCAGAATTAGATCTTGGAGTGTGGTTTAATCCTATAAGGAAGACATCCCCAAAACTTCCTTTAGAACTCATGAGGGTCACTATGAGTTCTTGTTCATGCCCTTTGTCCTGTGTAATGCCCCCTCCACTTTTCAAGGTTTCATGAGTCATGTCTTCCATCCTTTCCTCTGTCATTTTGTCTTAGTTTTCTTTGATGATATCCTCATCTATATTAAAACTTGGCAAGCCCATCTCTCCCATGTTGATCAAGTTATCCATCTATTGTCTAAGCACAATTTTTTTCTCAAACAATCTAAATTTTCTTTTGGCACCTGTGAAGTAGAGCACTTGGGTCATATTGTAGGAAAGGATGGTGTACGAGTGGATCCTAAGAAAATTAAAGCTATGAAGGATTGGCCTCGCCTTAAAACTCTTAAAATCTAGCATGGTTTCTTGTGTTTAACGAGATATTATCGCAATTTTGTTCAAAATTATGGGAAAATGGTAGCTCCTCTCACTGCTCTCCCTAAAAATAATGTTTCAGTTGGAATCTAGCATATGATCAATCCTTCCAAGCCTTGAAAGATGTTATTTGCACCACCCCTATCTAGGAACTACCTGAATTCACCAAGAATTTTTTCTTGGAATGTGATGTGTTAGGGAAAGGAATTGGGGCATTCCTCGTGAAAGATGGTATACCTTCAGATTTTACTAGAAAACAACTACCAATGTGACATTTGGGCCAATCCACCTATGAAAAGGAAATGTTGGATATTTTTCATGCAGTGGATCTCTGACATATTTATCTATTGGGGAAATACTTCCAAATTAAAATTGATCAGCATAGCCTCAACTGTTTTTTGGAACAATAAATGTCATCCCCAAAGCAACAAAAATGGGTGACCAAGATTTTTGGATATGATTATGAGATCATATATAAGAAGGGTAAATAAAATGTGGTTTTCGATGCTCTTTCAAGGAAATATGAAGAAGAAGGGTCACTCTTTTCCCTCTCTTTCATTATAGCAATCTGTCTTCAAGTTATTCACCAGGAATGGTTGAAAGACTCCAAACATTCTATCTTGATCTAAAAATTGCAACAAGATCCTCAAACTTCTCCACGGTACTCTTGGCATAATTAATACCTTCTCTATAAAGGTTTCCTAATTTTAAGAAAACGATCGAACCTTTAATCCATAGTGCTCTCTGAGTTGCATGCTTCACCCACAATTGGGAATTCAAGGTTTACCAAAACCTATGAACAAGTCAAACATTCTTTTTTCTGGGATAGTATGAAACAAGACATTTGCACCTTTGTGATTGAATGTGATACATGTCAATGCAATAAGTTTGAAACAATAAAAGCTCTAGGAACACTCCAATCACTCCTGATTACCCCTTCGATTTGGAGGGATATTTCTATGGATTTCGTTGTTGGATTACCTAAATCAGGTGATAAGTCAATCATCATGGTGGTATTAGATCATATTTCCAAATACGATCATTTATGTGCTCTTCAACACCCATTCACTCCATCCACTATGGATCAAAATTTTATGGACAATAAATTCAAACTCCATGGCATGCCTCATTCTATTGTCTTTTGACCAAGACCCCACTTTCACCAACGATTTTTGGCAAGAATTGTTCAAGATCCAGGGAACCCAATTGCATCTCAACACCGCCTATCATCCCCATACTGATGGAAAAAATGAAGTTGTCAATAAGTTTTTGGAAAAATATTTGTGGTGTTTTGCATCTGACAGAAAAAATCAATGTGTTTGGCGGTTACTACTAGTTGAATGGTGGTACAAACTTCTTACCATACTACCAATTACATGACTTCTTTTGAAGTAGTCTACAACCAAAATTCATCATCGTTTCTCTCATACATGCCAAGTGTATCCAAGTTTCAGGAGGTTGACAACCATATTACAGTTCGAGAGGCCATTATTCATAGCCTCAAAGAAAATTTGGTCATGGCTCAGAATCACATGAAGCAACAAGCATATTAGGGTCATTTTAAATGCCAATCCACTGAAGGGAACCAGGTGTTTCTTCATCTATAACCTTATAAGTAGACTTCACTCAAATCTTAACACCACTAGAAACTTTCCCCCAAATTTTATGGTCCTTATACATTTCTCAAGAAAGTGGGGTCTGTGGCCCACCAACTAGCTTTTCCTAGTCATTTTAAGCTCCATCTTATTTTTCATATCTCATGCTTAAATAAAGTGATTGGAAATAAGTTCCAAACTCAAACCAATCTCCCTGAGTTGATGAAGAAGGTTCCATTTGGTTGCAACCACAAGAAGTCTTGGACCAACACAAGCATCGTCTTTGTCAACACACCATCAAGGAATTGTTAGTTCAGTGGAAAGATATAACTCATGAATATTCCACCTCGGAACTGACTACCATTATGCAACAATTTTCTCATCTCAAGCCTTAAGGACAAGTTTGTTCTTCAAAGGGGAGGGCATGTTAGGGACCTTGTTGATTTTTCATAAGCTAGGTTAAGCATGAAGTTCATTCATTTTTTTCATTTCACTTAACTATAAACAATAATGTTGCAACAACCAAGATCACAAGAAGAAACACCATGCACAAGAACCCAACAAGTATCCTAGGAAACCCTTCTCAACAAGGGAAAAAAACCCATCCAAATCCTTTGCTATATTCTTCAAGAGAAAGACCTTCACCACCAAGAATGACCTGGCATGCAAGAGGGTGCTTAAGCCCTAAAGACTAGCGCCCAAGAGAGGTGTGCACCTTTTGCAAGTAGATGTTGTAATTTCCAAACACAAAAGAAAGATATGATTCCACAATGGGGAATCATCCCTTACTTATATTAGACTTGTCCAATCAACAAAGGCGTCTATTGGCTGAACAGGGCTGACCTCTCTAAGTCACTTTATAATTATTATTATTATAATTAATATTAACCGTATTAATTATATTTTACATTTATTATTAATCACATTAAGGTGGGGCCGACCTATACCCTTTACATAAAAATTAGGGTTATAGGCAGGTCTGACTCTTGAACAACATATAGTAAAGGATCTGATACACCCACTAGTGCTAATCCACTAGGGACACCTCCATAGGGATGCCATATCTCTTGTTCACTTCATTACACAGAAGAACCAAATATCCACATGTTCACCTGTGCTCATCCAGTACAGGCACGTCCACTCTACAGATCTTCATTCCCACTGCCTCACACAGGAGAATCATCTAGAGTCTTCTCGTCAACTCTGTTGCTCAGAGGAGGATAACACATCATCTTCATTTCTGTTCACATGACGATGCACCCAACACTTTGGGATTTCACACGTTCACCTTGTGCTCAACCACATGCACATCCAACTCATCAGATCACCTTTTCCATTGGATAGTCATCTGGAGTTCTTCTCACTCTGTGAATGGAGGAGGTCTTCTCTACATTCCTAGCTATGTCTCAGACAAGAACCACGTACCCTTCTTAGGGGCTTTCTCTCAGTTTTGTAAGTTGAGAGAAAGACTTCTCATAGCTACAATGATCCACACCTCGTAGGTTTGTAAGCTGGAGAATGTCTCACATAACTTTATTCATCAATACTCCCTCTCAGCTAGGGAGGCATTTTCCATCAGGCCAAGTCTCTCACAGAAATACTCAAACTTTCTCTTGGCAAGTGGTTTAGTGAATATATTTGCAATTTGTTCATGAGTAGAAAGATACTGCACATGTAATGTATTCCTTTGCACAATGTATCTGATATAATGATACTTGATTTCAATGTGTTTCTATGTGTCATGAAACATTGGGTTCTCATAGAGCTTTACACAACTTTGGTTGTCACAATGAATAGTCGTCGGATCCATCTCATGATTGAACAAGCCTATAAAAAGTTTGCGAAGCCATACAGCTTCATGAACTGCCACACTCAGTGCAATATACTTTGCCTCTGTTGTACTTAAAGCCACAGAGATTTGTTTTCTGCTACACCAGGAAACCATGGCCGATCCTAAGGTGAAGCAACAACCTGAAGTTATTTTTCTATTCACTGCACTTTCTGGACAATCTGCATCGACATATCCTTCCAAGATTAAGTCCACATTGGATGCATATCTCAGGCCATAACCGACTGTGCCTTGTAAGTATTTCAATACATGTTTTGTAGCTATCTAGTGTGTATGTTTTGGTTGGCTCATAAACTGGCTAAGAACATTTAATGCATAGAAAATGTATGGTATGGTGCTAACCAGATACATCAAATATCCAATAAGCTATCAATATAAATGTGGATCTACATCTCCTGAATCAGTGTCACTCATCTTCTTTAAATCCATTACCATTGGAGTAGGCATGGATTTACAATCTGTCATTTTGAATATTTTTAGTATCTCCATAGTGTATTTTCCTTGACTTAGGAAAATATCATCTAATATCTGCCATACTTCTTGTCCCAAGAAATAATGCATTAGGCCCAAATCCTTCATTTCAAACTTTGCAGTTAATGCTTGTTTGCATTCAACAATGAGTCTCTCTGAACAGGTGATGAAACGATCATCCACATATAAGACCAAAATTAGAAACTCATTGCCATCAATGTGATAATATAAGTTTGGGTCGACTGCACTTTTGTTGAAGCCCAAACTCATGAGAAATCCATCCATTTTCTCATACTAAGTGTTAGCACTAGAAGTCACCCTCAGATTGAATAGAAGGTAAGCCCAATACCCATCAGTTTATACAATAAATTTAAATGAGTTTTAGGTGGTCAAATGGAGAAGACTCAATGATAATAACATTCTAACTCAAAAATATGGACTGGTATTTGTAAGCAATTGAGGTCTTGGATCAACTTTAGTCAGTAAGTTTGGTTAAGGTGAGTAGCAGGAAGACTTTCGTGAGAAACGTGTAGAGGTATGTCATGAACATCAGGCCTTCCAACAACCTAAGGAAGAAAAACTCAAACACAATATCCTCTTGGATTCAAATTTCAAGGAAACTAAAATAAATCATGACAACATTATAATCAAACACTCATCATAATATAGTCACAACAATCCATGTGAATCAGTCAATCATGAACTCTCTCAGTATGAGAGGAAAATAAGATGGAGTAATAAAGTTGACTTAGATTAATCAATAAGTATCAAATCAAGACATAACCAAATAACTAGTGTTCTTCATCCAAATATTACAATAGCAGGGAGCCTAGCTCAACCATTGCCCCTTAAAAAAATACTAAAACTACCTATATATACACAGAAATGTTGCAACCACCAGGAGTGTGATCGGACCACTGCATTGACATTTTCAGTCAGTGCCTTCTCTATTAGATTGGGCAGGTATCCTCATGTGAGATGCGAGACAGGTGCAATTATGTGCTTTATAGGAAAATCTGTCCATAAGGAAGCTTCAAATTGACAGTCTGCCTTCACGGATTCTCTCTGCATGTTTTTCATTTATGGGGTGAGACAAGGTCTCAACCACCGCCCCCATTTTCAATTCATCAGGATCAGGACAAGGCCTAACACCCATGAATGTTCCAGGCGATGCCCATGACTTCTTCAAGTCAATCCCGATGCCTCGAGGCCAAGTAGATCTTCTTCTGTGACCAAATATGGGCGTTTTTGTCCTTTGGCACAGCTCCTCTCCATCACTCCTTCTTCAATGTGACCTAGGGCCATGACCCTATGCAATTGCATGATTGCGGGCATGACCAAGGGTGGTTTGAAAGAAAACCATTTCTTTCCCCGCAATTCACCATGAACCACCACACATCCCTTTGTAAAAACCACGGTTTCGATTGCGGCCCGCCCCTGAGATTTTAAAACGTGCGCACCTTCTAATTTCACAATTTGGCATGACCATTGATATTGCTATCTAATATTAGGCCCTCTGATCAATGGCTCAACTTTGGCACTTTTTATATTGATAGATTAGATCTTCCCCTTCAAAACAATAGTCGAGATCTGCTTCGCGATTCGGGCTTTGAACCTTTCAAAATTCAAACTATATTTTCCCTAAGAAAAACCTCTAGAGCTAAGGATCTGATGACACATGGCTTCTGGACTTGGACGGTCGAGATCCACTTCGGGCCTCCAATTTCTGGGAAAATCAAAACTCAAATCTTTCTTACCTTCTATGCTTTTACCCAGAGTTTTCGATCTATTGACACGTGTCCTCTTCAATCAAGGGTTCTTCTCCTGCTTTGGGACTTTAAACCTTCAACCAGATCAACGACACTTCTTCTCCCTCCTCGATCAATAATCAAGATATCCTTCGAGTCTTTGGTCCTTTTCCTCCTTTTCTTTCCTCCATGCACATTTACCTGGAGCTATGGATCTGACGACACGTGGCTCTTGCTGATCAACGACTCAGATTCACTTCGAGCCTTCGGGACTTCGGGTACTTCAGGACTTTGTAATGTTTAACTGCCACAATTCTTTGGAGCATAGAACTCTGAAGCAAGGGATCTGCCTCCATGCGTCCTCATATTTTTATGGCTCACATTATATCGGGAGTTCGGGCTTCAACTCTTCAGGAATTCCACACACTTCTCACTTCGAAACTCCCGAAGCTTATTTCCCCGAACACTTGGATCAACTGCCACCTGTCCCTGTAAAGGTCAATGACTCATGATCTCTTCAGACCTTTTTCTCTGGCGCTATACTTCGCACAACTTTTGACCTTCCAAAAGAATGCACGTCATCGATGGATTCGCCTAATGGATCTCTGTCGTTGAAAGATTAAAATTGCCTTATGCTTGTGATTCAAGCCCGAAATGGACTTTTAGGAAAGTTGTTCTTTGTGTTCATGGATGTTCCCTGCATGATCGAGGATTCAGATGATTGGATGTGGGCTGGGAAAATGGGGATACCGGGGAACTTTAAACACATGGGGGGGAAAACGAAAATGATTTTACAAGATGAAGGGGGGGAATTTAAGACTTGGTCTATGAAAAGGAGAGAGACAGGGAAAATTTATAGACTTAGGTAGAAACCACAAACCCATAGGACTCTGACAAGTTCATGTGATAACATTTGGCTCCAAAAGGCATGGCATTCTCCCTGTGAGATACCAAGAAAAAGTAGTTCCAGTGCCTTAGCTATTGGGTTATGGAGTCGAGCTCAAAACATTTCACCAAAGGATGACATTTACATTGTTCTACTTAAAAAAAGGAAAACAAATACACATGCTCCAAAAAGATCTTATTTATGTAAAGTCCTAGGCTAACTGACTTTTACAAGGCATTAGGTGAAAGCAAACTTCCACCATAACCACCCATACTATTCGGTAATATAATTCTTCTCTTTACTGCAAGTAATCCATAAAAAGTAAGGGAAGTATGACAACATAAAGAAAACATGTATCATAACACTGGAAATACCTCCAAATGATGATAATATGAACAATTTTGCATGCTCCAATGCTTTTGGAAAACATAGTTCCATATATAACCCCACAAGGTCACAAAATTTATAATAAAAAAAGATCGGCTGGTAAGAAATTACCTCTTTCTCTTCATGGTTACTCACATGTCATTTGATGTTCTTGGAGTGTATAGGTGGGTAGAGGAATGATGCGGTTCAGCTGATCCCAAGTGATACTTGCTCATTTACAGGTTCTAGACAGGAGATAAGCCATCCATTTAGCTCCTCCTTTTCTCCTTCATGGCTCTCACAAGGATCACATTCATAATCATCATAAACAAGAACCATGGAAAAGCTCTGCTCTTCGTCATATTTGTTGGGATATCCATCAAAAGTTGTTTGTTCTTGGTCAGTATTCGAAATCACTTCTTCATCATAAGCAGGGCTTCCAATAACATCTGTTTCAAGGACCGGAATATCCTCTACATCTTCTTCGCAAGAGTGGTGAGTGAAATCTTCCTCCAATTACTTTATCCTCGTAGAGAGAGATTTTACTAGTTTTATCAACTCCTCCGAGGTATACCCCTCATTCTCACATCTTTCACAAGAATGAACTATGTTATGAAAAACATCTCTATAATCCTCACAATAGTTATGACATATTAACTTAGAGGTATAATACCTTTGACAGTGAGCATTTAAAACTCCATGAAACTTCTCTAGGGAGGAGATGCTAGCAAGGGGAAAGGAATTGTACCACTCATGAGCATCTCCCGCTAATGAGAACATGAGCATATTCAATAATACATCCTCATGATGTATTTCCCACTGATGCATGAGTTCATGAAACTCACAGAGATGCTCGATAGGGTTGTCATCTTTATGTTCTCTAAATATGGGGAAAAAATCACCCCATTCATCGATAGTAGGAACAACATTTGGAAAACCAGGAACAACAAAGAAATTAAAAGGAGCAAACCTTCGAGCCAAAATGGCTTTCATCTAAAAATATGACTTCTTAAAACTACAGAGTCACCACTGGATTCTTTAAACATGGAGTCACCAGGTGAATGATATGAAGTCTGAAAGTGTCTGGTCTTTATTCACCATCAAAGACTAGATCTGGTCATTATCGTTCTCCCAGGGAGATTTTCAATTTGGGACAACAACTAAATCCTTCACAAGAAAGATTTCCTTTATTGATAATCTTCTCTGGGTCAACTTCAGGTGTTGCTAGAGGCAGCTGTGGAGTAGACCTATTGTGTATGCTTTTGGAAGCCACAATTGAAATAGTGGAGTCACCAGGTGCAAGTTGCAACCTTCAAGGTATTGATTTATGATGCACCTTCAGAATCAAAATTTCTTTGTCATTCTATCCCAGGGAAATGTCTTCAATTCATTCCCTGGCAATGACACCAGAAATGTTAGCACTAGAAGTCACCTTCAGATTTCATAGAAGGTAAGATGAGTGCCCATCAATTTATACAGTAAATGTAAATGAGTTTTAGGTGGTCAAATGGAGAAGACTCAATGATAATAACGTTCTAACTCATAAATCTGGATTACCATGCATAAGAAAATGAGGTCTGGAATCAACTTCAGTCAGTAAGTTGGAGTAAGGTTGAATAGAGGGAAGAATTTGGTTAGGAGAGTGTAGAGGTCAGCCATGGACATCAGGTCTTCCAGCAGCCTAAGGAGGAAAAACTTAAACACGAGATCCTCTTGGATTCAAATTTCAAGGAAAATGAAAGAAATCATAACGACACTATAATCAAACATTCATCATAATACAATTACAAAAATTCATGTGAATCAGTCATTCATAAACTCTTTCAGTATCAGAGGCAAATAATACGGGGTAAGAAAAGATGACTTAGATTAATCATGAAGTCTCAAATCAAGTACATAACTAGAGAACCAATGTTCTTCATCAAAATATTAGAATAGTAGGGAGCCTAGCTCAACCATTCGACCTTAAAAAAATACTAAAACTTCCTATATATACTCAAAAATGCTACAACCACAAGGAGTGTGATCAGACAAATGCATTAATGTTTTCAGTCGCCGCTTGCTCTGTCAGATTGTGCAGGCTTCCTCTTGTCAGATGCGAGCCAGACACAATTATGTGATTTACAGGAAAACTTGTCCATAAGGAAACTTCTGATTGACAGTCTACCTTCACGACCACTCTCTGCATGTTTTCCATTTATGGGGTGAGACGAGGTATCAACTGCCACCCCCATATTCAATAACTACCTTCATTGGGATCAGGATGAGGCCTGGCACTCATGAATGTTCAGACGGTGCCCATGACTTCTGAGAGTAAATATCGACGTATCGAGGCCATGCTAATCTTTTTTTGTGACCAATATGGGCGCTTTCGACCTTTGGCACAGATCCTTTTCATCGCTCCATCCTACATGCGACCTCGGGTCATAACTTGGCGCTTATATCCAAAGGCGTTTCAGGATTTCGTCTTTCGGGAGTCTTCACTCCACTTTATTTTAAATATTTCGATGCCCGAACTTGCGAAATAGCCTTATTCAGATCAACGATCAAACTTGCTTTGAATTTGATGGCCACGATTGCTTCCTCTAAAACCCCAGTCGCCAGCCGCTCAATGCTAAAACCTATGATTTGCGAAACCGTGAATCCTTGGATCTGGTTCCACGCATCCCTCTGAATCAAACGACTCCTGTCGATTTCGGGTTTTGGGAGTTCAGACCTTTGACGAACAACTTTAACAATGTTTTGAACTCCTGATTCCCATGATTATTTTCCACCGTTGATATCTCCTAATGAGACTTATGACCCAGATTAAATATTTTCTCGAACTTTTGACTTGGTCTATGAAAAGGAGAGAGACAGGGAAAAATTATAGTCTTAGGTAGAAACCACAAACCCACAGGACCCTGACAAGTTCATGTGATAACATTTTTCTCCACAGGGGATGGCATGCTCCCTACGAGCTACCAAGAACAAGTAGTTCCAGTGCCTTAGTTGTTGGGTTATGGAGTCACTTATTAAAACCAAAGGTAAAAGAAAAGAAGATATTTACAATGACATGGGAAGCCACTCCTGTCTTAAGTAAAAAGCTTCTTTAGAAAATGCCCATTTATAGGGATACCAAAAACTTCATCATCCTCCAAATCCTGCAACTTGTAACTGTTATTTGAAAAAACCTCATAAATTTTGAAGGGGCCAATCCACAAGGCCTCAAATTTATTGTGCTTGCCTTTATCTTGTTTAGGTGCATCCCACTTGAGTACTAGATTTCCCACCTGGAAATCCTCCTTGGTCACCTTCTTATAAAAGGCCTTCTTGATCTTCTGTTGATGGTCATGTGCTTTTTCCAGTAGTTTCTCCCTAGTCTGTTGCACTTATGCCAGCTATTGTATTATTCTGATCATATCATCAGGTTCCCCTTGGTAGTCTTGGAAGATTTTTTCCACAGGCAAGGCAAGATGAGAAGGAAAAATGGCCTCAACTCCATACACAATCTGGAAAGGAGAGACACCAAGGGCTCTCATTGTTGTCACTCTATCATCCCATAAAGAAAATTTAAACGTTGAATCCCATGCCTTCTTTTTGTCCTCTAACAGTATTTTGATTATCTTAATAAGGCTCTTGTTAGAGGACTCTTCTAGTCCATTCCCTTTGGGATAGTAAGGAGTAGAGTGAATCAATGTGATTCCAAATTGTCCACAAAACTTAATCAATGGTTCAGCCTTGAAAGTTGCATCATTATCAGTGACAATTCTATTTGGACAGCCAAATCTTGACCTAATATCCTCGAGAAAACTAATGATTACCTTGTGGGGAGCATTTATTGTGGGGATGGCTTCTATCAATTTAGTAAATTAGTTTGTGGAAGTCAAGATCCACCTATGCTAACCACTTGAAGCAGTATTAATTTCCCCAACAAAATCTAGGCCCCATTGCTGAAAGGGACCTTAAGCTACCACAGGTTTCAATGGCAAAGGCCTGAGTTGTTGCTTTCCAGAGAATTTGTAACACTTGACACAAAACCTGATTTTTGCACAGACATCAGTGAAGAGACTAGGCCAGAAATACCCAACCCTGAGAATCTTGTAGGCTGTGGTTCTCCAAAAGTGATGCCCCCCACATAAATTGTCATGAAAATCATACATAATCCTTTGGGCTTCCTGTGGGTCTAGACATCTCAAAAGCACTCCTAAAGGGTCTTTCCAATATAAAACTTGATCAATAAGACAATATTTAATTTATTTGGGATTAAAATCTCTCACCTTGTTCTTTTCCATACCATCAGGAGGCTGCAACTTCTGTAGGAAAAATATAATGTCCTTGTACCAGGTGCATTTTTCCAATGGAGGGTTGACTTGAGAAACTTCATCAGACAACTTAGATTGTTGATTTTCTAAACAAGTGTTGATGAAATGGACCCCCAAAGATTTGCAATTAGATTCAACCAACAACCTAGCTAAACCTTGTCCTTTAACCAATTTGGTGGGCTTTATCTCAAGATCAAATTCGAGGATCTTGGAAATCCACTTGCTCCTTCTTCCATCTATGTCAGGTTGAATGAGGATCTCCTTCACAGAGATTGAAGGGATGTATGCAATGACTTTTGAATGTAGAACATAAAATCTAAAAGATTTAAGAGCTTTAACCAAAGCATAGGCCTACTTTTCTATGATGTCATACTTTATTTTAGCATCTCTCAGTGCCCTACTGAAAAAGGAAATGGGTTGCTCTAACCCTTCAACATTCTTCTGCAAAAAAACAACTGCTACTATGTCAAATGAAGCAAAGGAGAAAATAATAAAATCTTTGGAGTAATCAGGACTGATGAGCATAGGTGCTTCAGTTAAGGCCTTCTTTATTTTATGAATAGAGTTGCGAGATTCAATAGTCCATTTGATCTCATTCCCTTTCCTCAACATGGTTGTGATAAACTTTACCAACTCAACAAAATTTGAAACAAACCTTCTCAAAAAATTAATTTTCCCCAAGAAAGACTGAACTTCTTTCTTGGATCTAGGTAATGAGAAAGTTTGGATAGCTTCTATCCTATAAATGTTATCACATGAACTTGTCAGACTCCTATGGGTTTGTGGTTTCTACCTAAGTCTATAATTTTTCCCTGTCTCTCTCCTTTTCGCAGACCAAGTCTTATTTTTTCCCCCCTTCGGCTTGTAAAATCATTTTCGTTCGCCCCCCTATGTGTTTAAAGTGCCCCGGTATCCCTATTTTCCCAGCCCATAGCCAGTCGTCTAAATCCTCGATCATGTAGGCTGCATCCATGAACACAAAGTGCATCTTTCCTAATAGTCCATTTCGGGCTTGAAGCACAAGCAAAAGGTAGTTTTAATCTTTCAATGGAGGAGATCCATCAGGCGAATTGATCGATGACGTGCCTTCTTTCGGAAGGTAAAAAGTTATGCAAAGTATAGCACCAGATCAAAAGCTACAAAGAGAGCATGAGTCGTTGATCATTACATGGAAAAGTGGTAGTTGATCCAAGTGTTTGGGGAAATAAGCTTCGGGAGTTTTGAAGTGAGAAGTGTGTGGAATTCCCCAAGAGGTTAAGCCTGAACTCTCGAAATAATCTGAGCCATAAAAAGATGAGGACACGTGGAGAAACATCCATCGCTTCAGATTTCAACACTCCAGAGAATTGTGGGAGTTAAACATTGCAAAGTCCTAAAGTGCTTGAAGTCCCAAAGGCCCAAAGTGAATCTGAGTCATTGATCAGTAAGAGCCACGTGTCGTCAGATCCATAGCTCCGGGTAAAAGTGCATGGAGGAAAGAAAAGGAGGAAAAGGCCCAAAGACCCAAAGGAGATCCCGATCGTTGATCAAGGAGGGAGTAGAAGGGTCATTGATCTGGTTGAAGGGGTCAAAGTCCTGAGTAGGAGCATAACCATTGATTGAAGATAATGTGCGTCAATAGATCGACAACTCCGGGTAAAATCACATAAGGTAAACGAGATTTGAGTTTTGATTTTCCCGGAGCCCAGAGGCCTGAAGTGGATCTTGGTTATCCAAGTCTAGGAGCCATGCATCATCATATCTTTAGCTCTGGATTTTTTTCTTCGGGAAAATATAGTTTTAAGTTTGAAAGGTCCGAAGGCCGAATCCTGAAGCAAATCTCAGCCTTTATTTTGAAGGGGAAGATCTGATCCATCAATCTAATAAGCACCAGAGTTGAGTCGTTGATGTAGTGTCCCCAAGGCCGAGCCCCATTGTAAACCATGTTCTGAAATGAATTGTAATGATGTTTTATAGGCTGGTGAGACAATTTTTTATAAGCTGGAGGCTTATGTGTTGTTAGGCCAGGGAGCCTGAGTGTTGAAGGCCAGGAGCTTGCTGTTGTATATGTAATCACACAGAAAAATTAATAAAACATAAACACCACCATGTGCAGACTAACCACGATGAATGAGTGAAGGGGGACTGAGCATCCATAGAGTGGGCAAGGAATTAGGGGATGGAAGGTGGGAAAAGGGGCTAAGGTTGAGCCTAGGGGCTAAGCTTAGGGGGCTTAAGCCTGGGAATAATATTTTAATATTATTCCAAAAAGACATGTGCATTTTGTGTTTTATCCTAAGTTTTGGCAAGGGAGGACGTACAAGGGTGATGCGTGCTGGTGGAACGCATGCAGTTCCATGGCTGACAAGTGTCAACCCCGATGCATGCGAATAAACGGCCAGGGTGAGCCGTGAGAAAGGTGCCTCCTTCTCCATTCTACTCGTTTGTCTGAATAGTACGGAGCCCTGTATAGTACTACCAACCCGAATCTTGTAGAGAACCTTCGTGCATCCCTGTGATTCGAAAAGTCTGTCTGGCTATGAGAAAACCGGTGTGTATATTCCCTGAACGAGAAGCCTGCGTGGATTTGGGGAAGAGTTTGTGTTTGGTTCTGGAAAATTGGTACACCCCTTCTCTGTTCTAAACCGAGAATTCTAAATCGACCCCTACGTGGACGACTCGTCACGTATCCTTGAGAACCCAGAATGTGAGTCTATTCCATGTTGCCAAATTGAGAGAACATAAGTGTCTCGTCCCTTCTAAGCCTGGTTATACTATTGCACCTGTCTGGAGCTGCCTTGGGGTGTTCGTGTCTAGATCCCGTGGATTGTGGTGGACATGTAGTGTTTGACCCTGTGTGGCTTATTGGCCAGTTTGTACAACACTCTCTCTAGGTGAGAGAGGTGGTTGAATATTGGAATATAGGTTGTTGGACCTGTAAGCGACTCCCTCCAGGTGAGAGAGTGTGCAGAGGAAGGAGAGAACTCCTGGAAGGAACCCTGTAGCTGCCACAGAGCCCGGAGACTTCCGGTCCGGCCTGTTCTTGTAACCCAAGGCAAGGGAGATTAGCAGCCGAAGGACTGTCCAGGTGACAGAGAAGGTGTATACTCCTGGGGTGGAACATGCATGTGGGGAATGAGGGTCTGTGGGCAGTGAGCGTGGGAGGTTCCTTGGAGAGAATCCCTTCCTGGTGGATTGTGTGTTGTTTTTCCTGTAACCTCAGCCTAGCCTAGATTTTCTTGCCTTGGGGTGGAGCTTAGTCCTAGCTTGGGGGTGACCCACTACTGAGCTGATGAGCAGTGTGGTCTAAGGCTGGGAGGTTCGTGGAAGGCCTACACTTGGTTGGTGGAATCTACCACTGTTAGAAGATAAGTATCTGATTATGATTTAATCATGTTTTGCATGACTGTGATGCTTATGTATCATGATTTCTGTTGTGTATATGAATTAATATGATATGTTACTGATTGTTAATTATAGCAGTAAATAATATGTTTTACTCTGAACTTAAATGTGTTTATTTGTTTAAATGCATGTGAATTGTATAACATCAGTATGAGTTAAGTACAAAGTGGTTAGTAGCAAAAAGGGGCGCTACAGTTTGGTATCAGAGCCAAGGTTTCGACACTGAGCCTAGATGGGCCAGTGGAGCGGTCTTTGGACCGAGAATGTGAGGGGAAATTGGGTCTGGAAGGCCAATTTTATACCATGGTTTGCTCCAAAATGTCAAGGAGTTACTTGACGAGTTTTAAAGCTCATGAGGTATAGCGGCGTTATGAAACTGCAGCCAGTGTGGTATGAGTCCACAGGGAGAGAGGACTCCACAACAGTGGTGTAGGAGCTCTAGGATCTGTTCAGGAGGGAAGGCAAACCCTTATGACCGTCAGATCTGAAAAATGTGCACGGGGTTTAAAGCCCTTTGGATATTGCACAGGAATGTGGAAATCGCGATACAAGAAATCCCGAATTAGTCAGAAACATCCATATTGAAGGGACAGGTGGCGATAATAAAGAGCCCATCAGCATTTTTCATGTCGAAATATCGGGATATCGACATTCATGAAATCGGGAGTCACGATGATAGGAGGTCAGGAATTTTCATGGTAAAAGTCTCGAGAACGATCCGAGCCGTCCGTTTGTGGGGACACGTGGTGGAGATCGAGTGACCCATCGGTATATCGGCTATCGGGGTTTTGAGTTGACATATAACTTTGTCATCGGGGAATCACAAGTTGCGAAATCCTGAGATTGGATCTAAGCCGTCCATCAGTTGGGACACATGGGCGAGATTGGGATCCCATCAGCATATCGGGGTTTAGCGTTTCGCGAATCCTAAAGACAAGGCACCCGGAGCATTTGAAATCATGAAATCACGAAATAGAGAGAAGCAGTGAGGACTGTCCATAGTTGGGGACACGTGGCCGAGATCGAGGCATTCGGGAAAGTTCCGGAAGGAGAGTAATCCATCGAGAAATCGGGGTTCGGGGAATCACGAATCCTGAGGACATATGTGCTTTGGCATTGGAAAGTCCGAAACCCCGATAGGAGGTATGACTGTGGTCATATAAGGGGAGGTCATGTGAGCCACGAGTCTAGCCCGGAGGGCTAATGGGAGTTAGAGCACATCAGCGTTTGGAAGCCCAAAACCCCGAAAAGATCTGGACCATTAGATCTAGCTCGTCGAGGATCGTTGGATCACGTATAAGAAACCATGTATCGGATTTCAGGGATAGGAGTGACAAGAGGTTGGGAGTCACTGCGTAATGAAGTCCCGGGTACCGAAAACCCAAAAGTCTTGAAAGTCCCAAAAACTGAAGTTTCAAAAAAAAAAAGAACAAAAGTGCAGAGCCGAACGAGAGCTCAGAAAACCCATTGGAATCAAAATGTCTTTTGTTCTTGTTCGTATTAGTTATAAATGTTGTGGATTGTTCGTGAAGTTTTGATGTCCTGACAAACTTCGAAATTAATTGCACAGTGCGTGTGTAGAGTTCAACGGAGGTCAAGACTCCAGTTAACCAACATCGAGTATGGAGTGGGGAAAGGTGTAGATTACCCCTGAAATAGAAGACGAATAGGAAGGAAAGGATGTTAACCTGGGAGTCGAAGGATCTAACTCCAATGGGCATGGAAAAGAGAAGGATAAGGAAGGACACATAATGAAAATCATTGAAGGATTGCAAAGAGAGGCCAAGGCTCATCGAGCTGATAGTCGAAAGCTCATGAAAGTCAGGAATCGATAGGGTGAATTAAACTTAGAATTTTTAAAGATCCTGGAAAGAATAGAGAGGAAAATCGAGAAGGGAAGAGACTCAAGTACGATGGAGAGTCATAGAACCCATGGGAGAAGAAGTAGGTCGAGGAGTGGTAGCCAACATCTTAGTCGCTCACAAATACATTTTGATAGGAAGACACACAGTAGTTCAAGCCCGTCCCCTACCAGAAAACATCGAAAATCTGGAAAGGAGGAATTGAAAGGGGAGATGAACAAGATTAAACCTCCAACATTCGATGGAGAACATAAGAAGGAGGAAGATGCCGAGACATGGTTTCTTAGCATGAAGAAATACTTCCAACTGCAGAATTATTCTGCCCATGCAGAAGGAAGAATTGGAATGTACCAACTGAAAGGAAAAACATCCATGTGGTGGGATCAGTTTGTGCAGGTGTAGCACATCAGAGAGAAAGAGGTCACTTGGAAGGAATTTAAGAGGTATTTCGAGAAGAAATACTTGACTAAAAGATACTATGACAGGAAGATGAAGGAGTTCTTCGAACTCAAGCTAGGCAACATGACTATTGATGAGTATGAACAAAGTTTCCTAGAACTACTGAAGTATGTTCCATTCATCAAAGATGAGGCTGTCAAGATTCAGAGATATCTGAGTGGACTGCCACCTTCCATGAGTGACAAGATTCAATATGATGATCTTAAGACCATGGAAGAAACAATAACAAAGGTGAAATGATTGTATGAACAGCAAGGAGAAAGGCCTACCCATCAGAAGGTTTGGAATGATCAGAGGAAGTTTAAGAAGGAACAGAGGTAGAAGGGAAACAAGCCTTCCTTTTTCAGAAACAGTCCTTGGGGACAGTACAGTCATCTTTTACAGAGCCCAAGAAAGTTGAAGGGAGTGAGAAGATGCCAAGGCCTCCACCTATGGAGTGTTGGGGTTGTAAAGGGAATCATAGGTACAGAGACTGCCCCCACAGAAAAGACAAAGAAAGAACTATCCATACTGTTCAACAAGATGAAACAATGGAGGATATGGGTAGTAGAATGCCGAGGATCTACGCAACCCTAGACAATAAGCAAGCAGAATTTCAATTGCACAGGATTTAAGTGGAAGGTATGATCAACAACCAACCACTTGTTATTTTAATTGATTCAAGGGCTAGCCATAGTTATGTAGATCCTAGTGTGGTGGAAAGTTTGCATCTAACAAGGAGAAAACATGAGAAGTCTTGGTTAGTGCAGTTGGCCACAGGGACCAAGAGGAAGGTCACTGGATTGGTTAAGTCTTGTTCAGTGGACATGAAAGGAATGAGCACTAAGGCTGAATTGAACATTCTGCCTTTAGGCTCATACAATTGCTTAATTGGGATGGACTGGTTGAACCAACACCATGCCCTTCTAGATTGCTGTAACAAGAGGTTCACATGCCTGAACGAAGAGGGAAATCAGGTAACAATCCAAGGAATTCCCAAAGTCGTGGCTGTGAGGGAAATCTCAGCCATGCAGCTGAAGAAATGTTACCGGAAAGGCTGTCCATTATTTGCAGCTCGGGTGGAAGAAGCATCCCAAGATGTAGTATCGAATCTGGAAGGCCATGAAGTACTCAAAGAATTCAAGGACATATTTCAGGAGGTACCTGGACTACCTCCGAAGAGGGACATCGATTTTTCTATAAATTTGATGCCTGGAGCAGCTCCAGTTTCGAAGACTCCTTATAGAATGAGTACACCAGAGCTGAAAGACTTGCAATTTCATCTCGAAGAGCTACTAAAGAAAGGTTACATTTTCCCCAGTGTGTCACCGTGGGGAGCCCCAGTCCTATTCGTGAAGAAGAAAGATGGGACATTGAGGCTGTGCATTGATTTTCGGCAGTTGAATAAGGTCACTGTCAAGAACACATATCCTCTGCCAAGGATTGATGATCTTTTTGATCAGTTGAAGGATGCAAAAATATTTTCGAAAATAGATCTCCGATCAAGATATCACCAAGTGAGAATAAAGGATGAGGACATCAACAAGACCACCTTTAGAACAAGGTATGGTCATTATGAGTTCACAGTGGTGCCATTTGGATTGTCCAACGTGCCTGTTGTTTTCATGTGCTTAATGAATGGAGTGTTCAGAGATTATTTGGACAAGTTTGTCATAGTCTTCCTGGACAACATCTTGGTGTATTCCAAGACAGAGGAAGAACATGAGCAACACCTGAGAATGGTGCTACAGGTGTTGAGAGAACACCAGTTGTATGCAAAACTGAGCAAGTGCTCATTTTATCAAAGGCAGATCCATTACTTGGGACACATTATATCAAAGGAAGGGATCGCTATGCATCCTGAGAAGGTACAGGCCATTCAAGAATGGCCATCGCCAAGGAATGTGGCATAAGTTAGATCTTTTATGGGTCTGGCGGGCTACTATAGGAGGTTTATAGTCGGATTCTCAAAGATAGCTCATTCTATCACTTCCTTGCAAAAGAAGGAGAAGAAGTTCCAGTGGACTGAAGAATGTGAGAGCAACTTCCAGCGATTGAAGCATCTGCTAACTAGTGCTCCAGTCCTGAAGATTGCAGATCCAAATAAGGATTACGTAGTGTGCACAGATGCGTGTAAGGAGGGGCTGGGAGGAGTTCTCATCCAAGAGGGATTTGTAGTTTGTTATGAATCCCTAAAGTTGAAGGAACATGAGAAGAATTATGCCACTCACGATTTAGAGCTGGAAGCAATCATCCATTCCTTGAGTAAATGGAGACATTACCTCATGGGCAAGAGATTCGAGTTGAGAACATACCATAACGGTCTGAAGTATTTATTTGATCAGCCGACCTTAAATGCCAGGCAAATCCAATGGTTGAAGTTTCTGTGTGAATATGACTTTGATATCAAGCATATCAAAGGGAAAGAAAATAAGGTGGTTGATGCACTCAGCAAAAAAGTGCACGAATTACATGCTGTAGCCATTAGCATGTACCAGACTAAGATGAAAGACAGAATTTTGGAAGCTGCAAATACTGATTTGCTGTACAAAGGTCTTGTAGCAAAGCTACAGCAGTGTGAAGAACCACAGCCCAAGGAAAGTTACACCTTGGGAGCTGATGGTTTACTTCTGTATAAAAATAGAGCGTAGGTACCCAATGTCCAAGAATTGAAGCTGGCAATTCTAAAGGAGATGCATAACGTGGCTTATGCTAGACATCCTGGATATCAGAAGACTATGGCAGCAGTCAAAGGCCATTATTTTTGGCCGGGTTTGAAGAAAGAAAGCGCGGAATACATCGCTAGATGTATGGAGTGCCAAAAGGTTAAGGCCGAGCACAGGCACCCAGCAAGGTTGTTGTAGCCTTTACCTATTCCCGAATGGAAATGGGACATGGTAACAATGGATTTTATCACAGGATTGCCCAGAACAAGCAAGTAGCATGATTCAATCATGGTGGTGGTGGACAAGCTTACTAAAAATTCCCATTTTATTCCACTGAAAACCACCCACAGAGCAGCAGATGTTGCTGACATTTTCCTAAAATAAGTTGCACGCTTGCATGGAATTCCTAAGACAATTGTGTCTGATAGGGACCTGAAATTCAGTTTGAATTTCTGGAAAGCACTGTTCAAAGGATTCGGAACGAATCTGAACTTTAGCACAACATATCATCCCAAGTCTAATGGACAGACAGAGAGAGTAAACAGAGTAATAGAAGACATGCTGAGAATGTTTGTGATGGATAAACCATCAAGGTTGGAAGATTACCTGCATTTGGTAGAATTCGCCTACAATAATGGGTATCATGCATCATTGAAGATGAGCCCGTTCAAAGCGCTTTATGGAATAAAGTACAACACTCCAGTGAGCTGGGATAATCCAGCTAACAGAGTAGTAGTTGGGCCTGAGCTACTCAAAGAGATGGAAGATCAAATGATAAAAATTAAACATAATCTAAAAGATGCCCAGGACAGGCAGAAAAGTTATGTTGATAGTAATAGAACCCATAGAGAATTCAAAGTGGGTGACCATGTTTTCCTGAAAGTGAAAACTAACAGGAGTTCCCTGATGTTGGGAAGTTGCGCCAAGTTGGCAGCAAGATTTTGTGGGCCATTTGAGATCCTAGAAAGGATTGGGCCGGTTGCATACATGCTTGCATTACTTGCATCTATGACTGTACATAATGTGTTTCATGTTTCACTGCTTAAGAAATATGTACCTGATGCTAATCATGTTATCGATTGGAATGTGATTCAGGTGGAACCAGA
>ML791708.1:18010-39517 GCA_009831015.1 Picea engelmannii | reverse complement strand
GAACTACTGAAGTATGTTCCATTCATCAAAGATGAGGCTGTCAAGATTCAGAGATATCTGAGTGGACTGCCACCTTCCATGAGTGACAAGATTCAATATGATGATCTTAAGACCATGGAAGAAACAATAACAAAGGTGAAATGCTTGTATGAACAATAAGGAGAAAGGCCTACCCATCAGAAGGTTTGGAATGATCAGAGGAAGTTTAAGAAGGAGCAGAGGTAGAAGGGAAACAAGCCTTCCTTTTTCAGAAACAGTCCTTGGGGAGAGTACAGTCATCTTTTACAGAGCCCAGGAAATTTGAAGGGAGTGAGAAAATGCCAAGGCCTCCACCTATGGAGTGTTGGGGCTGTAAAGGGAATCATAGGTACAGAGACTGCCCCCACAGAAAATACAAAGCAAGAACTATCCATACTGTTCAGCAAGATGAAACAGTGGAGGATATGGGCAGTAGAATGCCGAGGATCTACACAACCCTAGACAATAAGCAAGCAGAATTTCAATCACACAGGATTGAAGTGGAAGGTACGATCAACAACTGACCACTTGTTATTTTAATTGATTCAGGGGCTAGCCATAGTTATGTAGATCCTAGAGTGGTGGAAAGTTTGCATCTAATAAGGAGAAAACATGAGAAGTCTTGGTTAGTGCAGTTGGCCACAGGGACCAAGAGGAAGGTCACTGGATTGGTTAAGTCCTGTTCAGTGGACATGAAAGGAATGAGCACTAAGGCTGAATTGAACATTCTGCCTTTAGGCTCATACAATTGCTTAATTGGGATGGACTGGTTGAACCAGCACCATGCCCTTCTAGATTGCTGTAACAAGAGGTTCACATGCCTGAACGAAGAGGGAAATCAGGTAACAATCCAAGGAATTCCCAAAGTCGTGGCTATGAGGGAAATCTCAGCCATGCAGCTGAAGAAATGTTACCGGAAAGGATGTCAATTATTTGCAGCTCGGGTGGAAGAAGCATCCCAAGATGTAGTATCAAATCTGGAAGGCCACGAAGTACTCAAAGAATTCAAGGACATATTTCAGGAGGTACCTGGACTACCTCCGAAGAGGGACATCGAGTTTTCTATAAATTTGCTGTCTGGAGCAGCTCCAGTTTCGAAGACTCCTTATAGAATGAGTACACTAGAGCTAAAAGACTTGCAATTGCATCTCGAAGAGCTACTAAAGAAAGGTTACATTTGCCCCAGTGTGTCACCGTGGGGAGCCCCAGTCCTATTCGTGAAGAAGAAAGATGGGACGTTGAGGCTGTGCATTGATTTTCGGCAGTTGAATAAGGTCACTGTTAAGAACACATATCCTCTGCCAAGGATTGATGATCTTTTTGATCAGTTGAAGGATGAAAAAATATTTTCGAAAATAGATCTCCGATCAGGATATCACCAAGTGAGAATAAAGGATGAGGACATCAACAATACCACCTTTAGAACAAGGTATGGTCATTATGAGTTCACAGTGGTGCCATTTGGATTGTCCAACATGCCTGCTGTTTTCATGTGCTTAATGAATGGAGTGTTCAGAGATTATTTGGACAAGTTTTTCATAGTCTTCCTGGACGAAATCTTGGTGTATTCCAAGACAGAGGAAGAACATGAGCAACACCTGAGAATGGTGCTACAGGTGTTGAGAGAACACCAGTTGTATGCAAAACTGAGCAAGTGCTCATTTTATCAAAGGAAGATCCATTACTTGGGACACATTATATCAAAGGAAGGGATCGCTGTGCATCCTGAGAAGGTACAGGCCATTCAAGAATGGCCATCGCCAAGGAATGTGGCAGAAGTTAGATCTTTTATGGGTCTGGCGGGCTACTATAGGAGGTTTATAGCCGGATTCTCAAAGATAGCTCATTCTATCACTTCCTTGCAAAAGAAGGAGAAGAAGTTCCAGTGGACTGAAGAATGTGAGAGCAGCTTCCAGCGATTGAAGCATCTGCTAACTAGTGCTCCAATCCTGAAGATTGCAGATCCAAATAAGGATTACGTAGTGTGCACATATGCGTGTAAGGAGGGGCTGGGAGGAGTTCTCATCCAAGAGGGATTTGTAGTTTGTTATGAATCCTGAAAGTTGAAGGAACATGAGAAGAATTATGCCACTCACGATTTAGAGCTGGAAGCAATCATCCATGCCTTGAGTAAATGGAGACATTACCTCATGGGCAAGAGATTCGAGTTGAGAATAGACCATAACGGTCTGAAGTATTTATTTGATCAGCCGACCTTAAATGCCAGGCAAATCCAATGGCTGGAGTTTCTGTGTGAATATGACTTTGATATCAAGCATATCAAAGGGAAAGAAAATAAGGTGGCTGATGCACTCAGCAGAAAAGTGCACGAATTACATGCTGCAGCCATTAGCATGTACCAGACTAAGATGAAAGACAAAATTTTGGAAGCTGCAAATACTGATTTGTTGTACAAAGGTCTTGTAGCAAAGCTAAAGCAGTGTGAAGAACCACAGCCCAAGGAAAGTTACACCTTGGGAGCTGATGGTTTACTTCTGTATAAAAACAGAGCGTATGTACCCAATGTCCAAGAATTGAAGCTGGCAATTCTAAAGGAGATGCATAACGTGGCTTATGCTGGACATCCTGGATATCAGAAGACTATGGCAGCAGTCAAAGGCCATTATTTTTGGCCGGGTTTGAAGAAAGAAAGCGCGGAATACATCGCTAGATGTATGGAGTGCCAAAAGGTTAAGGCTGAGCACAGGCACCCAACAGTGTTGCTGTAGCCTTTACATATTCCCGAATGGAAATGGGACATGGTAACAATGGATTTTATCACAGGATTGCCCATAACAAGCAAGCAGCATGATTCAATCATGGTGGTGGTGGACAATATTACTAAAAATGCCCATTTTATTCCACTGAAAACCACCCACAGAGCAACAGATGTTGCTGACATTTTCCTAAAATAATATGCACGCTTGCATGGAATTCCTAAGATAATTGTGTCTGATAGGGACCCGAAATTCACTTCGAATTTCTGGAAAGCACTGTTCAAAGGATTCGGAACGAATCTGAACTTTAGCACAACATATCATCCCAAGTCTGATGGACAGACAGAGAGAGTAAACAGAGTAATATAAGACATGCTGAGAATGTTTGTGATGGATAAACCATCAAGGTGGGAAGATTACCTGCATTTGGTAGAATTCGCCTACAATAATGGGTATCATGCATCATTGAAGATGAGCCCATTCGAAGCGCTTTATGGAAGAAATTACAACACTCCAGTGAGCTGGGATAATCCAGCTGACAGAGTAGTAGTTGGGCCTGAGCTACTCAAAGAGATGGAAGATCAAATGATAAAAATTAAACATAATCTAAAAGATGCCCAGGACAGGCAGAAAAGTTATGTTGATAGTAACAGAACCCATAGAGAATTCAAAGTGGGTGACCATGTTTTCCTGAAAGTGAAAACTAACAGGAGTTCCTTGATGTTGGGAAGTTGCGCCAAGTTGGCAGCAAGATTTTGTAGGCCATTTGAGATCCTAGAAAGGATTGGGCCAGTTGCATACATGCTTGCATTACCTGCATCTATGACTGTACATAATGTGTTTGATGTTTCACTTCTTAAGAAATATGTACCTGATGCTAATCATGTTATCGATTGGAATGTGATTCAGGTGGAACCAGAAGGTGTCCTGCAAGTGCATCCTGTGTGCATATTGGACAGGAAAAGAAAACAGCTCCGGAATCAAGCTATAGAGCTTGTAAAGGTCCAGTGGACCTGGTACGATCCTAAGGACGTGACATGGGAGCATGTAGATGTTATGCGGGCAGAGTACCCACATCTTTTTGAAATTTTTTGAAAAGCTTGCAGATGCTGTGTAAAGTTGTACTGAGGACAGTGAAAAAGTAAGGGGAGGGGGATTGTAGTGTCCCCAAGGCCGAGCCCCGTTGTAAACCATGTTCTGAAATGAATTGTAATGATGTTTTATAAGCTAGTGAGCCAAGTTTTTATAATCTGGAGGCTTATGTGTTGTCAGGCCAGGGAGCTTGAGTGTTGAAGACCAGGAGCCTGCTGTTGTATATGTAATCACACAGAACAATTAATAAAACATAAACACCGCCATGTGCAGACCGACCACGATGAATGAGTGAAGGGGGACTGAGAATCCATAGAGTGGGCAAGGAATTAGGGGCTGGAAGGTGGGAAAAGGGGCTAAGGTTGAGCCTAGGGGCTAAGCCTAAGGGGCTTAAGCCTGGGAATAATATTTTAATATTATTCCAAAAAGACATGTGCATTTTGTGTTTTATCCTAAGTTTTTGCAAGGGAGGACGTACAAGGGTGATGCGCACTGGTGGAATGCATGCAGTTCCATGGCTGACAAGTGTCAACCCTGATGCATGCGAATAAATGGTCAGGGTGAGCCGTGAGAAAGATGCGTCCTTCTCCATTCTACCTGATTGCCTGAACAGTACGGAGCCCCGGATAGTACTACCAACCCGACTCCTGTAGAGAACCTTCGTGCATCCATGTGATTCGAAAAGTCTATGTCTGGCTCTGAGAAAACTGGTGTGTATATTCCCTGAACGAGAAGCCTGCGTGGATTTGAGGAAGAGTTTGTGTTTGGTTCTGGAAAATTGGTACACCCGTTCTCTGTTCTAAACCAGGGAGTCTGAATCGACCCCTATGTGGACGACTCGTCACGCATCCTTGAGAATCCAGAATGTGAGTCTATTCCATGTTGCCAAATTGAGAGAACATAAGTGTCTCATCCCTACTAAGCCTGGTTATACTGTTGCACCTGTCTGGAGCTGCCCTGGGGTGTTTGTGTTTGGATCCTGTGGATTTTGGTGGATGTGTAGTGTTTGACCCTGTGTGGCTTGTTGGCCAGTTTGTACAACACTCTCTCCAGGTGAGAGAGGTGGTTGAAGATTGGAAGACAGGTTGTTGGACCTATGAGCGACTCCCTCCAGGTGAGAGTGTGCGCAGAGGAAGGAGAGAACTCCTGGAAGGAACCCTGTAGCTGCCACAGAGCACGGAGACTTCCGATCCGGCCTGTTCCTGTAACCCAAGGCAAGGGAGATTAGCAGCTGAAGGACTGTCCAGGTGACAGAGAAAGTGTATACTCCTGGGGTGGAACAGGAATGTGGGGAATTAGGGTATGTGGGCAGTGAGCGTGGGAGGTTCCTTGGAGAGAATCCCTTCCTGGTGGATTGTGTGTTGTTTTTCTTGTAACCTCAGCCTAGCCTAGATTTCCTTGTTTTGGGGTGGATCTTAGTCCTGGCTTGGGGGTGACCCACTGTTTAGCTAATGAGCAGTGTGGTCTAAGGCTGGGAGGTTCGTGGAAGGCCTGCACTTGGTTGGTGGAATCTACCACTGTTAGAAGATAAGTATCTGATTATGCTTTAATCATGTTTTGCATGAATGTGTTGCTTATGTATCATGATTTCCGCTGTGTATATGAATTAATATGATACGTTATTGATTGTTAATTATAGTAGTAAATAATGTGTTTTACTTTGAACTTAAATGTGTTTATTTGTTTAAATGCATGTGAATTGTATAACATCAGTATGAGTTAAGTACAAAGTGGTTAGTAGAAAAAAGGGGCGCTACAGTTGATCAGAGGGCCTAATATTAGATCTCAAGATCAATGGTCATGCCAAATTGTGGTGTTGAAAGGTTCACATGTTTTAAAATCTCAGGGATAGGCCACAATCAGAACCATGGTTTTTAGAAAGGGGTGTGTGGCGGTTCAAGGTGAATTACGGGGACAAAAGAAGTTTTATTTTAAACCACCCTTGGTCGCACCTGCAATCATGCAATTGCATAGGGTCATGGCCCTAGGTCACATTGAATAAGGAGTGATGGAGAGGAGATGCACCAAAGTTCAAAAGCGCCTATATTTGGTCACAGAAGAAGATCTTCTTGGCCTCGAGGCATCAGAATTGACTCGAAGAAGTCGTGGGCATTGCCTGGAAAATTCATGGGTGTCAGGCCTTGTCCTGATCCCAATGAAGGTAGTTATTGAAAATGGGAGCAGTGGTTGATACCTCATCTCACCCCATAAATGGAAAACATGCAGAGAGCGGCCGTGAAGGTAGACTGTCAATTGAAAGCTTCCTTATGGACATATTTTCCTGTAAAGCACATAACTGCGCCTAGCTTGCATCTGACATGAGGAGGATTGCACAATCTGACAGAGAAGGCGCCAACTGAAAACGTTAATGCATTGGTCCGATCACACTCCTGGTGGTTGCAACATTTCTGAGTATATATAGGAATTTTTAGTATTTTGTTAAGGGGGAATGGTTGAGCTAGGCTCCCTGCTATTGTAATATTTTGATGAAGAACATTGGTTCTTTGGTTATGTATTGATTTAATACTTCTTGATTAATCTAAGTCAGCTTTCTTACTCCATCTTATTTTCCTCTAATACTGAGAGAGTTCACGATTGACTGATTCACATGGATTGTTTTGACTGTATTATGATGAATGTTTGATTATAATGCTGTCATGATTTCTTTCAGTTTCCTTGAAATTTGAATCCAAGAGGATATTGTGTTTAATTTATTCCTCCTTAGGTTGCTGGAGGGCCTGATGTTCACGATAGACCTCTACACTTTTCTCACCAAAGTCTTCCTCCTACTCACCTTTACTCCAACTTACTGACTAAATTTGATCCAAGACCTCAATTTCTTGCGCATACCAGTTCAGATTTTTGAGTTAGAACGTTATTATCATTGAGTCTTCTCCATTTGACCACCTAAAAATCATTTAAATTTAATGTATAAACTGATGGGTACTTGGATTACTTTCTATGCAATCTGAGGGTGACTTCTAACACTAACATTTCTGGTGTCATTGTCAGGGAATGAATTGAAGACATTTCCCTGGGATAGAACGACAAAGAATCTTTGATTTTGAAGGTGCATCAGATATTATTACCATTGAAGATTGCAGCTTGCATATTGCACCTGGAAACTCCATTTTTTTAGTTGTGGCTCCAAAAGGCAGACACATGAGGTCTACTCCACAACTGCCTCTAGCCACACTTGAAGTTGACCCAGAGAAAATTATCAGAAAAGGAAAAACCACTTAGGAAGGTACTTCAAATGTTTTACTAGGTGATCCTGGTAATATTCTTAATCCCTCTTTACAAACTCCATTAGTTGCTTCTTATTCTCCTATTATACCGTTTGCTGGAGTTTCAAGAAATTTAAATTTTGGGAGTTTTCCTGTTGATTTCTCCCCTCCTATTCTTGGTTTTGAAGGAGAGAGTTTTGACACCCCTATCTCCCTTGAAGTTGTGAAGTGGATCAAAACCAGGACCTTAGAAGGATTTCCCACTCCAAGCTTTACCACTCCTCCCCCTATTAGAGTTGTTGCAGTAAAAGAAGGGGAAAACTTTGTTCCCTCTATCCCCTCATCTTTATCTCCTAACACTCAACCTTTTCCTTTTTCTTCCAGAAGCACAGTCCCAGTCTCACCTATCCAAACTCCATCTCCTCTTGGTTCTCCTCTTGTTCACATCCAAATGTCAAGTGTTAATCCTCCTAGGAACAAGATGGCTGAGATATTGGCTGCTAGATACGTCCCTCTAGTTTTACCTCAGACTATGAATGCTCTCCTAGCCACGGAATACCTTAAGTACATACCCCAGTTCACAGGGGAGGGAGACGTGACTACAGAAGAGCACCTTGCATCCTTTTATATATTTGTAGATATTTATGTCATTGAAAATGAATATGTGTGGATGTGAGTTTTTGTACAGAGCCTTGATGGTAATGCCGTGGATTTCTTTAAGGACTTGTCTCCTATATCTATTGATGGGATTGTTGCTCTGGATGATTCATTCTTAAGACATTGGGGGAATAAAAAAGATCTCCTTTATTATATTACAGAATTCGGGGCACTTAAGAGAGAAGAGGGGGAATATGTTTCAGACTTCTCGAAAATATTTAATAAGATGTATACAAATATTCCCATTGAAATTAAACCTATAGAAACCTCCACCAAGATGACTTATGCTAGTGCTTTTGACCCTGATTTTTGCCTCTTGTTGAGAGAAATAAGAGCTACCTTCTTGGCTCATATGCAAGATACAGCCCTTGAAGTAGAATCCAATATATTGGTAGTTGACAAGATTAGGAGTAAGGCTGATAGAGACAAAAGAAAATGTAGGTCTGAAACTCCAATTTCTAGTTCCTCTACTGCCCCCCCCCCCCTAAACGGATGAAATAACCAAGCTACTAAAATCAATTTCTGCTAAAGTGGAAAGGTTGGAATTGGAAGGAAAGAAGAGCTATAGGAATTCCCCAAATGTTGATAATAGGGGTAGCTTCAAAATACCAACTAATGCCCCTCAGACCATCCAAAGAGATAAGAGAAACATGGACAGAGATGATAAAAAAATCCAAAATCCTCTCCAAAATAACTTTATTACTGATGAATTTGAAGAGGAAGAAGATATTGATCCTAAGATCCATTGCCTTGGAGATACCTCTTTGTCCCCTCATTTAAATCAGTCTGCATATGAAGAGGCCCTCATGAGTAATCAACTGAATGAGTTGAGAAAAGGAGAAAAGACCAACAATGATCCGAATATATATAACCTCAGATCCAAGAAGAAATAAGGAAATCCTGATATTCCCGAGCGACCTGCTAGAGCTGAGAAACCTGCTAGAGATATAGCAGACAAAAACAAAGAAAGGAAGGCACAAATCCCCCCACCAGTGGTCAAAATTCCTATCCTAGAGGTGAAGGAGATTCTAAAGCCTCCCTCCCCTTATAGCTTTGAGCATGAGATTCAAAATATTAGAATCCATGTACCTCTCTCAGAGTTAGTCAAGCATGAGGATTTCAAAAGGTGCCTATCAAAAAAAATTCAACCCGAACCTGCGTCTCAGTCCACAGACTCAGTTAACCTCCAAGATTAAAGGCCAACTGTCATGTTAGGGCATTTGGTAGAGGATAGAGACGAATCCTCCCATCCCTTCTACACTTCATTGAACATCCATGATAAGGTGTTGCATAACTGCTTGATGGATTCAGGGGAATCTCACAATATTGTGCCTAAGATTGTCATGGAAGAGCTCGGGTTGGAGGTTACAAAATCCTACCACGATGTGTATTATTTCGACTCCAGGAAGGTGAAGTGCCTTAGGGTTATCAAAGACCTGGTCGTTTCTCTATTCTAGCTGCCAATGAAGAGCGTCGTCATGGATATCGTAGTGTTTGATGTTCCCCCTAAGTTCGGGATGCTCCTATCTAGATCTTGGATAAAGAGACTGGGGGAAACCTTGCAGATGGACCTTTCATATGCCACCATTCCTTTTTTTTGGGGTGAAAAAGGAGACTTTATAGAGAAGCGCATCTCGCATACATCATCAGTGATGAAGCAAACCCCACCAACCATCTTATTTTTTCTTTTGACATTGATTTGGGATCCAACATATTGCAGCTCACTGATGCTCCTGAAACTCCTCTTGAAATCAGAAAGCAACCCATTACTTTTTGTGAAATCCATCCTCCAACTACCTTTGTTTGGAATATGTTCTTTGACAGAGCTTCTTCTAAGAAAGGTGTTGGTGCTGGAGTGGTCTTTGTTTCACCTTGTCAAGAAACTATACCTTTGTCCTACAAACTAGAATTTGAAACTACCAACAATGTGGCAGAGTATGAAGATCTTGTTTTGGGTTTAAGGGCTGCAAAATACATGGGGTTAGAAGAGCTATTAGTATTTGGGGACACAGAGCTAATTGTTCATTAGATAAAAAATATTTATCAAGCTAAGCACCCTAGGCTTAGAACTTACATAAATGAGGTGTGGGACCTAATTGACAATTTCTTCTTAGCTTTCAACATTTCTTTTATTCCAAGAAAGGAAAATACCATGGATGATTCTTTGGTTGTTTCAACGAGCCATTTCAGAGTCCCATTGCCACCTAAGCTCAAGTATGATGTAGAGGTGAAATATAGACCCTCTATACCTAAAAATGTCAAGAATTGCAAGGTGTTTGAGGATGATCTTGAGATCAAAAAATTTATTGAGTCTGTTGATAAGTTCTTTGCACTACATATTGATCAAGATCATGATTATGAAAGTAACCCTCATGCTAATGTATTTTTAAATAAAATTGGTAATCACCATATTTTTCATCGGCCTACCAACCACATTCCAAAGGGACTAGTTCCTTTGGAAAGATTGTTTGATGGGAATGATGCAGAAGTAAAGTTTAAAGGCTCAACTAATGATGCCGATATAACCGAGTGCAATATTGGCACAGAGAAGGACCCAAAAATTGTCAAGTTGTCAAGTAACTTGTTAAGGGAACAAAGGGATGAATATGCAGAGTTGTTAAAAGTATTTACTGATGTGTTTTCCTTGACATATGAATATCTTAGAACATATGATACAAGTGTCATTGAGCATAATATACCATTGAAGGAAGGGGCCAAACCATTTAGGTAGAAATTGAGACAAATAAATCCTATGTTGCTGCCTATTATGGAGAAAGAGGTGAAAAATATTTTGGATGCCCAGATTATCATCCCTCCGAGTTATTCTGAATGGGTGGCCAACTTGGTCCCAGTGACAAAGAAGAATGGAGAAATCAGACTTTGTGTCGATTTCAGACAGAAGCTCTAAGAAGGACAATTACCCCTTGCCAAAGATGGAGCACATATTACAGAGGGTAACATTTTCATCTAGGATATCCATGATTGATGGATTTTCTGGATACAATCATATCTATGTCTTGCCTGAAGACAGAGAGAAGACAACCTTCACTACCCCTTGGGGAACATTCATGTACACTAATATGCCTTTTGGTCTGATGAATGCAGGGGCAACCTTTCAGCGAGCCATGGACATAGCCTTTATTGGAGAGAAGGACAAGTTTGTGGTAATTTATTTGGATGACATAACAATATTCTCACAATCTAATAAAGAACATTATGGTCATTTAAAAAGGGTCTTATTGAAATGCAAAAAAAATGGTCTCTCTTTAAATCCCTAAAAGTCATTATTTGCCATGAAAGAGGGGAAATTGTTAGGACACATTGTATCAGCTGAGGGAGTAAATATTGATCCAAGCATGATAGAATCTATCCAAACTTTTTCATTCCCTAGATCCAAGAAAGAAGTCCAGTCTTTCTTGGGGAAAATTAATTTTTTGAGAAGGTTTGTTTCAAATTTTGCTGAGTTGGTAAAGTTTATCACAACCATGTTGAGGAAAGGGAATGATATCAAATGGATTGTTGAATCTCACAACTCTCTTGATCAAATAAATAAGGCCTTGACTAAAGCACCTATTCTCATCAGTCCTAATTACTCCAAATATTTTCTGATTTTCTCCTTTGCTTCATTTGACATAGTAGTAGATGTTTGTTTGCAGAAGAATGTTGAAGGGTTAGAGCAACCCATTTCCTTTTTCAGTAGGGCACTAAGAGATGCTGAAATAAATTATGACATCATGGAAAAGCAGGCCTATGCTTTGGTTAAATCTCTTAAAGCTTTTAGATTTTATGTGCTACATTCAAAAGTCACTGCATATGTCACTTCAACCTCCATGAAGGAGATCCTCATTCAGCCTGACATAGACGGAAGAAGGAGCAAGTGGATTGCCAAGATCCTCAAATTTGATCTTGAGATAAATCCCACCAAATTGGTTAAAGGCCAAGGTTTAGCTAGGTTGCTGGTTGAATCTAATTGCAAATATTTAGGGGTCCATTTCAATAACAGTTGTTCAGAAAATCAACAAGTTGAGTTGTCTTATGAAGGTTCTCAAGTCATCCCTCCATTGGGAGGATGCAACTAGTACAAGGACATTATATTTTTCCTATAGAAGTTGCAGCCTCCTGATGGTATGGAAAAGAAAAAGGTGATATCTTTGAAGCTATCAATTAAATATTGTCTTATTGATCAATTTTTATATTGGAAAGACCCTTTATGAGTGCTTTTGAGATATCTAGACCCACAAGAAGCCCAAAGGATTATGTATGATTTTCATGACAATTTATGAGGGAGGGATCACTTCTGGAGAACCACAACCTACAAGATTCTCAGGGCTAGGTATTTTTTGCCTAGTCTCTTCACTGATGTCTGTGCAAAAATCAGGTCTTGTGTCAAGTGTTAGAAATTCTCTATAAAGCAACAACTCAGGTATTTTCCATTGAAACCTGTGGTAGCTTAAGGTCCCTTTCAGCAGTGGGGCATATATTTTGTTGGGGAAATTCATCCTGCTTCAAGTGGTCAACATAGATGGATCTTGACTGCCACAAACTACTTTACTAAATGGATATAAGCCATCCCCACAAGAAATTCTTCCCACAAAGTAATCATTAGTTTTCTTGAGGATATTATGGAAAGATTTGGTTGTCCAAACATAATTGTCACTGATAATGCTACATCTTTTAAGGCTGAACCATTGATTAATTAAGTTTTTTGAACAGTTTGGAATCACATTGATTCACTCTACTCCTTACTATCCCCAAGGGAATGGACTGGAAGAGTCCTCTAACAAGAGCCTTATTAAGATCATCAAAAGATTTTTAGAGGACAAAAAAAAGGCATGGGATTCAAAGATTAATTTTTTTTTATGGGTTGATAGAGTGACAACAAAGAGAGCCCTTGCTGTCTGTCCTTTCTAGCTTATGTACGAATTTGAGGCCATTTTTCCTTCTCAACTTGCCTTTCCTGTGGAAAACTTCTTCCAAGAATACCAAGGGGAACCTGATGATATGATTAGAATAATATTGTAGCTGACAGAAGTGCAATAGACTAGGGAGAAACTAATGGACAAAGCACATGACCATCAACAAAATATCAAGCAGGCCTTTGATAACAAGGTGACCAAGGAGGATTTCTAGCTGGGAAATTTAGTGCTCAAGTGGGATGCACCTAAACAAGATAAAGGCAAGCATGGTAAATTTGAGGCCTTGTGGATTGGCCCCTTCAAAATTTCTGAGGTTTTTTCAAATAACACTTACAAGTTGTAGGATTTGGAGGATGCTGAAGTTTTTGGTAGCCCTCCAAATGGGCATTTTCTGAAGAAGTCTTTTACTTAAGCCAGGAGTGGCTTCCCATGTCATTGTAAATATATTCTTTTCTTTTACCTTTGGTTTTAATAAGTGACTCCATAACCCAACGGCTAAGGCACTGGAACTACTTGTTATTGGCAGCTTGCAGGGAGCATGCCATCCCCTGTGGAGCCAAATGTTATCAAATGAACTTGTCAGAGTCCTGTGGGTTTGTGGTTTCTACCTAAGACTGTAATTTTTCCCTGTCTCTCTCCTTTTCGTAGACCAAGTCAAAATGTCGAGCAAAGATTTAATCTGGGTCATAGGTCTCATTAGGAGAGAACAACGGTGGAAAATAATCATGGGAATTGGGAGTTCGAAATGTTGTTAAATTTGTTCATCAAAGGTCCGAACACCCGAAACCCAAAATTAGCAGGAGTCATCCGATTCAGAGGGACATGTGGCACTAGATCCAAGGATTTGCGGTTTTACAAATTATAGGTTTTAGCATTGAGCGGCTGGCGACTGGGGTTTTCAAGGAAGTAATCATGGCCATCAAATTCAAAGAAAGTCTAATCGTTGATCTGAATAAGGATATTTTGCAAGTTCGAGCATCAAAATATTTAAAATCAAGTGGAGTGAAGACTCCCGAAAGATGAAATCCCAAAGAGCCTTTGGATATAAGAGCCAAGTTATGACCCAAAGTCGCATGCAAGATGGAGCGATGAAAAGGAGTTGCGCCAAAGGCGGAAAATGCCCATAGTGGTCACAAAAAAAGATGACCATGGCCTCGAGACGTCGAGATTGACTCTCAGAAGTCATGGGAACCATCTGAGCATTGATGAGTGTTAGGCCTCATCCTGATCCCGATGAAGGTAGTTATTGAAGATGGGGGTGGTAGTTGAGACCTCGTCTCACCCCATAAATGAAAACATTCAGAGAGAAGTTGTGAAGGCGGATTGTCAATCTGAAGTTTCCTTATGGACATATTTTCCTGTAAAGCACATAACTGCGCTTGACTCGCATTTGACAGGAGGAAGCCTGCACAATCTGACAGAGAAGGCACTGCCTGAAAACGTTAATGTAGTGGTCTGATCACACTCTTTGTGGTTGTAGTATTTCTGAGTATATATAGGCAGTTTTATTATTTTGTTAAGGTCGAATGGTTGAGTTAGGCTCCTTTCTATTGTAATATTTTGATGAAGAATGCTGGTTCTTTGGTTATGTACTTGATTTGAGACTTCTTGATTAATCTAAGTCATCTTTTCTTACCCCATATTATTTTCCTCTGATACTGAGAGAGTTCATGAATGATTGATTTGCATGAATTGTTGTAACTATATTATGATGAATGTTTGAATATAGTGTTGTTATGATTTCTTTCATTTTCTTTGAAATTTGAATCCAAGAGGATCTTGTGTTTAAGTTTTTCCTCCTTAGGCTACTGGAAGAACTGATGTCCATGGATGAACTCTACACTCTCCTCACCAAAGTCTTCCTTCTATTCACCCTTAGTCCAACTTAATGACTGAAGTTGATTCCAGACCTCAATTGCTTATGCATGATAGTTCGGATTTCTGAGTTAGAACGTTATTATCATTGAGTATTCTCCATTTGACCACCTAAAAATCATTTACATTTACTATATAAACTGATGGGTACTAGGCTTACCTTCTATGAAATCTGAAGGCGACTTCTAGTGCTAACACCAACCATGTGGTGCTTGTTTTAGACCATATAGGGCTCTCTTCAACCTGCATACATGATATTTTTCATTGTGTATAACAAAAAACTTCTGGCTGCTCAATATAAACTTCTTCCGCAATTTCACCATTGAGAAAAGTTGTCTTTACATTCATCTGATGTATCTTCCAACCCATGGAAGCAACTAGTGCAATGATAGATCGGATGGAGGTATATCTGGCTACTGGTGCAAAAGTCTCGTCATTGTCAACTCCCTCTATTTGTGAAAAACCTCTAGCCACAAATCTTTATTTGTATTTTTCAATGCTTCCATCAACAACATGTTTGATTTTGTAAATCCATTTGGAAGTCAATATAGACTTTCCCTCTGGTCTTAGAACAACATCCCATACATCATTTTTTAGTATAGATTGATATTCTTTAGTCATGGCATCTTGCCATACTTGGTCACTTGAAGCTTCTCCATGACAATGTGGCTCTGAATCAATAATGTGGGTCATGGCTGAAAGGTAGCTTGATAATATCTTAGGTCTCTTTCTTTATTTGGTTGCTCCTTGTGGGGATTTATGCCCTTCTTCTTCTTCTAAAGTTTGTTGAGACCAAGCAGGTCTTTTATGTCCAATTGTGATGTCTCTGGGTATGTTTCTTGGGGAATCTGAGTCTGCTGGAGCAACTGGGTCAACTGGAGTTGTTGGCTCATCTAGAATAATATTTGTCTCCCTCTGAACTACTGAAGGAGGATGAGGTATTGTTTCATTATCAATTTCCATCTAAGCTTCTCTGGATTTCTGGAAGGCAACTTCTTCTTAAAAAGTAACATCTCTTCTTACTTCAATTTGACTCTAACCTGGGATGTCGATTCGATATGATTTCGAGGATTCATTGTATTCTACAAATGTACCCTTTCTTCCTGAAGGTTCTAGTTTGGATCTCTTTTCTTTGGGTACATGAAGGTACACTGGACATCCAAATATTATGAAGTGTCTGATCTCAAGCTTCACTTTGGTGAATTCTTCTTCTAGAGTAATGTTCTTCAGGATCTGATGAGGACTACAGTTTTGAACATATAGTATTTTCATACATGCTTCTTCCCATAGAGTCATAGGTGGACTCTGATCATGTATCATTTCTTTAGTTTCCTCAATGATAGTTCTGTTTTTCCTTTCAGAAACCCCATTTTTTTAGGGTTGTAAGGAACTGTGAACTCCCTCTTGATTCCTGCTTCAATACAAAAACTGTTAAATTATTTTGAGGTGTATTCTCCTCCATTGTTTGATCTTAATACTTTTGATTTTTCTTTCGGTTAGGTTTTCCACCCGAGCTTTGAATTCTTGAAATTTGGTAAGGACTCCATCCTTGTTATTCAGAAAGTAAATCCAAGTTTTCCTGGATTGATCATCTATGAAGAGTACACATTATAAGTACCCATTTAAGGATGCAACAATCATTGGCACACGTACATATGAATGTATCAAGTCCAAGATTTCCTTAGATATGCTGTCACTTCTAGGAAAGGATCCTTTAAAAATTTTGCCAAGGGAACAACCTTTGCAAACACCTTTATGATGGATCTGGATCTCTGATAGACCTGCTACCATTTTCCCTAGAGTTGGAAGAGCTCTATAATGAATGTGAGGAAGTATTCTATGCCATAACTCACTCAAGATGATAGTGTCATGTAATAAGTCTTTAACTGGTTTGATGGTCAACCTGTACAAGTTGTTTTCTTTGACACCAATTACTTTGGAAGAGATTATATGAGAGTCTTTGTGTCATGCAAGGACTCTTCCTTCTGAGAAAGTAATTTTATAACCTTTGTCTTCCAAGAACGAAATAAAGACAAGGTTTCTCTTCATTTCGGGTACATATAGAATGTCCTCTAGTTTAAGTTGCATATCTGAATCTAGTTGGAAGGTAGAAGTTACAAATCCTCTCACATTATATATATCTGGCATCATCTCCAAGAACAACATGTAGATGTATCTCTTTCTCAACAAAGTGTGTTAGATGATTTCTAATACAACTCATGTGCCTGGAGGCACCACTATCAATTAGCCAAGTATTATCATTGATAGGAACCATACCTGAGAGTGCTGAGATGTTGATATCTTCATTAATTTGGAGTCTTGTACTGAGCTTACTTCCCATCATGATTTTTCTCATCTTCACAAACCCTTGTCAACTAGGATAGAAAACCTAACGGTTAGGATAGGATAGAACTTTTAGGTTTTTTTGGGCTTATGACTGCCAACAATAAGAATTGATAAATATGATAGCCCTGGTAAACTAAGGATCTTCTTCAATAAGTTTGTAGAAATATAATTCCGAATTTTTTGCAGAATTTTGGCGAAACCCTAGAAACCCTTAGGGCCAAAAATTTGAAATGCCTAGAATTTTGATCTGAGACTTGTTGGAGGTGCACTGAAGGAGGTCGTACCCTTCTATGTATTTTTCATCCCAAGTGTCCAAGTTTTGAGTGGTGAAAACTCTCATAAAAGGAGGCTGTATGGATTTTTTGGAAACCCTAGGAGGGTTGTACAGTTTCTGCAAATGAGTGAGAGAAGGGGATGGAAAATGCTTGTGCAATGGGATCTTCAAGACCTATGATATGATACCATGTTGATTTTTCATAAGCTAGGTTAAGCATGAAGTTCATTCAATTTTTTTATTTCACTTAACCATAAACAATAATGTTGCAGCAACAAAGATCACAAGAAGAAACACCATGCACAAGAACACAAGAAGTATCCTGGGAAACCCTTCTCAACAAGGGAAGAAAACCCATCCAAATCCTTTTCTATATTCTTCAAGAGAAATACCTTCACCACCAAGAATGACCTAGCACACAAGAGGGTGCTTAAGCCCTAGAAGACTAGCGCCTAAGAGAGGTGCGCACCTTTTCCAAGTAGATGTATTTGGTGTAATTTCCAAACACACAAGAAAGAGATGATTCCACAATGGGGAATCATCCCTTACTTATGTTAGACTTGTCCAATTAACAAAGGCATCTATTGGCTCAACAGGGCCGACCTATCTAAGTCACTTTATAATAATAATAATAATAATTATTATTATTATTATAATTAATATTAACCATATTAATTATCTTTTAAATTTATTATTATTCACATTAAGGTGGGGCCGACCTGTACCCTTTACATAACAATTAGGGTTATAGGCAGGTCTGACTCTTGAACAACATATAACAAAGGATCTGATACACCCACTAGTGCTCATCCACTAGGGGCACATCCATAGGGATGTCATATCTCTAGTTCATTGCATTGCACAGAAAAACCAGATCTTCACGCATTCACCTGTGCTCGTCCACCTGCACGTCCACTCTACAGATATTCATTCCCACTGCCTCACACAGGAGAATCATCTAGAGTCTTCTTTTCAACTCTGCTACTCGGAGGATTCTAACACATCATCTTCCTTTCTGTTCACATGGAGATGCACCCATCACTTTGGGATTTCACACGTTCACCTTCTGCTCAGCCACAGAAATGTCCAACTCATCAGATCGCCTTTCCCACTGGATAATCAGTTGGAGTTCTTCTCACTCTCTGAATGGAGGAGGTATTCTCTACGTTCCTATCTCTGTCTCAGGAAGGAACCGTGCACCCTTCTTAGGGGTTTTCTCTCAGGTTTGTAAGCTGAGAGAAAGACTTCTCATACATTCAATTATCCACACCTCACAGGTTTGTAAGCTGGAGAATGTCTCACATAGATTCATTCATCAACATACCTAACCTCCTTAACCACTCACGTAGGTAGAATACTATGTTTTCTATGTAATAAAGGATGACATTAGTTAATAAGGCCTATTTAATAATGTGAACATTTCTAATGTAAGAAGACTTAATAGAAGCTTCCACTTCTATAAATATCTTCCTCTAGAATGTTCTTTAGAAGACAAAATTAGTATAAATAAGAGTATAAGGAAAGAAAAAGTCTTGTATTCAGAATTATTGTAATAGATCTCTTCTCTGTTGGAGGTTGCCACTTCAAAGAGGTAAGTAAATATTGTTCTCATTTAATAGAGGTATTATTGTTGGTGTTGTTATTCTCATTATTTTGTTGTTCCTCTGGTATTTTCCACAATATTTTTGTTTATGCTTATTATAATACATCTGGTTCCTTACACATAGACACCCAAAGAAGAGAAGACTCAAGAAGGTGAGGGTGGAAAAGTGAGTGAGGAGCAGAGTTCAGATGATATAGTCTTCGAGAAGGAGGAAACTAAAAAGGAGAAAAAACAAGAACAACAACAAGGAGAGGTCCTAAGTAAGGAATAGAAAATGGAGGAGAAGATCACTGCTCCAACAAATGAAGAGACAATGGATGACTAACCAGCCACTTCTTTGCATGAGAAAGTTACCCAAATAAAATTGTTAACACATAATACACCAGAAGATACTACAACTCCTAAGAAAACAAAGGATATTTCTAAAGAAGTGGGAGTTGAAAAAACTAGTAAAACAGACCAGCCTCTTGAAGGGTTGAGAAAAGAGTAGATAGTTGGTAAGGAAACAAAGGAACTGGGAGGTCAAACATCAACATTAGATAAAGGTAAATCACCTATCCTAGAACACTTTCATAACCCAGGAAGCATGGGGAATATGTTGGCATGGGGTGATCAGCAAATACCAAAGCCAATAAATGAAGTTGTTGACATTGAGGTCATAGATTATGACATTAAAAAACAAGTGTTGGTAAGAAGAACAAGTAGGAATAGGAAGCTCACTTTAGATAGCGACATGGTCATAGACACTGAGGAAACTTTTCTAGATGCAAAGAAGGCTAGGCTTAGTGAATTTTTGGGGCAAGAGTGGCTATATATTATGCTACCATTGACAGAGCTAAAGAGGATGAGAGAGAAGTTTCTTCCATGAGGAGAGAACTAGAATATCTCAAACATCAAAATGATTACTACAAAGATACTACACAAGAAGTGATGATTCTAAGAGATAACTTCTTGGAGGATCGTGGTATATGTAAGTTGATCAGGGATGTATTTATGGAAAAGGTTATAAATTATCAAGAAACCTTGTTATTCCTTGTAGTACATACAAAAAAGTTGAAATGGGTTGAATGGGCACACAAGAATTTGAGCCAAATTGAGTACATCACAAAAATCTAGAAAGGCCGAGGAGAGGAAGAGCATAGTATAAGAATTCTCACCAATGAAAACATGGATAGGATATAGAGGAAATTCAAGTATTGGGTTCATGATATTGTTGAACCACAATGAGAAATGTAGGAGAGGTGGGACGAAAGTCTCAAAAGCTGGAAGAAAATTGATGAAAATATTAGAGAATCCAACTTCTCGAGTTTAGGTCCTTAGAATATTTTTGGGATATCAATGACATATTGAAACATCAGGTAGATTGTGACCATAAATATGATTCAAAATTCCTCAAGTTGACCACCCTGGAATGAGGGAAAGTTAAAATGTTTTTGGAAGGAACAATTAGAACATCGATCATTTTGGATCACGTGGTCGCCAAGAAGGACATGTATAGACAACGTGCAGGAGAGACGAGAGAAGTGCTTAGAACACCCATGGAACAACATCGCTCGCCTTACATGCACGCATGTGAGAGCATTTTCTCCAGATGGGTTGATTGTGACAAAGAAATACAGTGGATGAGTCACCCGATGACTAAAGAAAACTTGAAGAGAACATGTAGATGAGTCTACATTTCTATCTATTTTTACTCAAAATAGTATTTGTACTATTTTTAGTGAGTTTTATTTTGATAAATAATGGAATTGACCATGCAAAAGTGGTCAATGATTTTTGTAATAAAGATTTGGATTGATGAAAGGGAACTATTTTCTAAATTTAATTCAAAAGCTCCCAGGGAGCAAGAGACATTTTTCCAAACATGTGCTTATAATCTAATCAGTGGATTGTTCTGTGTTTTGATTAGAAGCTACAGTCATCTAGTAAGATATTAATTATTTCTAGTTGTATCGATTGGTTAAGAAATATTTGGATAAAGTTTGGTGAAAATCTAATGTTGTTTAATTCATTGTGTTAAATAAAGTAAGAAAAGCATATAATTAATTATCACTTATATTTTTCTCGTACATATCTGCATGCATGTTATTTATTTATGTTTCTTAAGAATATATGGTGATTTATGAATTTTAGTATTGGTAATATAGTGATTCAACTGTAGATGCTACTTACTTATCATAGCCAAAGGCTATCCTAGGTGCAGATATCCCCAACAAATCTATCTCTTTAAGTTAGTTTCACTTTCTTAAAACAGAAAATGAAATAAGTATAAAAAGGAGAGATAAATATAACCAATAGTTTGAGGAATGTATTTGAGATAGATGCACAATCATTAAAGCTCGTTGAAAAGGTTGTAGGGCCACTAATCTAGAGAATCACACTATTTCAAACGAATAAGAGTCTAATTGGACCTCATCTTCAAGTGTGATTCCTATTGTTGAGTCAAAGGGAATCCAAAACCCTCAACAGGTGGTAACATGAGCTATGATCCAACTAAGTACCCAAACAAGAAAATATTTTAGTCCAAAAGTTTCCAGTGAAAATTGGATCTTTGTCACTTACAATAATGTTGGGGACTCCGTGTATCTTTTGAATTGTTTCCGTGAATGAGCCATCTATTGTACTTAATTTAAAATGATGAGAAAGAGAGAAAAAATGGGCATACTTTGTTAGTCGATCCACTACTACAATGATGATAGTATTTCCTTCGGATTTGGGTAATAATGTAATAAAATCCTTTGAAACTTATGTTGGACAACTGAGAGGGGGGGGTGAATCAGTT
>ML791708.1:0-17910 GCA_009831015.1 Picea engelmannii | reverse complement strand
AATATGTACCTGATGCTAATCATGTTATCGATTGGAATGTGATTCAGGTGGAACCAGAAGGTGTCCTGCAAGTGCATCCTGTGTGCATATTGGACAGGAAAAGAAAACAGCTCCGGAATCAAGCTATAGAGCTTGTAAAGGTCTAGTGGACCTGGTACGGTCCTAAGGACGTGACATGGGAGCATGTAGATGTTATGCGGGCAGAGTACCCACATCTTTTTGAAATTTTTTGAAAAGCTTGCAGATGCTGTGTAAAGTTGTACTGAGGACAGTGAAAAAATAAGGGGAGGGGGATTGTAGTGTCCCCAAGGCCGAGCCCCGTTGTAAACCATGTTCTGAAATGAATTGTAATGATGTTTTATAAGTTGGTGAGCCAAGTTTTTATAATCTGGAGGCTTATGTGTTGTCAGGCCAGGGAGCTTGAGTGTTGAAGACCAGGAGCCTGTTGTTGTATATGTAATCACACAAAACAATTAATAAAACATAAACACCGCCATGTGCAGACCGACCACGATGAATGAGTGAAGGGGGACTGAGAATCCATAGAGTGGGCAAGGAATTAGGGGCTGGAAGGTGGGAAAAGGGGCTAAGGTTGAACCTAGGGGCTAAGCCTAAGGGACTTAAGCCTGGGAATAATATTTTAATATTATTCCAAAAAGACATGTGCATTTTGTGTTTTATCCTAAGTTTTTGCAAGGGAGGATGTACAAGGGTGATGTGCGCTGGTGGAACGCATGCAGTTCCATGGCTGACAAGTGTCAAGCCTGATGCATGCGAATAAACGGTCAGGGTGAGCCGTGAGAAAGATGCGTCCTTCTCCATTCTACCCAATTGTTTGAACAGTACGGAGCCCCGGATAGTACTACCAACCCGACTCCTGTAGAGAACCTTCGTGCATCCATGTGATTCGAAAAGTCTAAGTCTAGTTCTGAGAAAATTGGTGTGTATATTCCCTGAACGAGAAGCCTGCGTGGATTTGAGGAAGAGTTTGTGTTTGGTTCTGGAAAATTGGTACACCCCTTCTCTGTTCTAAACCGGGGAGTCTGAATCGACCCCTATGTGGACGACTCGTCACGCATCCTTGAGAATCCAGAATGTGAGTCTATTCCATGTTGCCAAATTGAGAGAACATAAGTGTCTCGTCCCTACTAAGCCTGGTTATACTGTTGCACCTGTCTGGAGCTTCCCTGGGGTGTTTGTGTTTGGATCCTGTGGATTTTGGTGGATGTGTAGTGTTTGACCCTGTGTGGCTTGTTGGCCAGTTTGTACAACACTCTCTCCAGGTGAGAGAGGTGGTTGAAGATTGGAAGACAGGTTGTTGGACCTATGAGCGACTCCCTCCAGGTGAGAGTGTGCGCAGAGGAAGGAGAGAACTCCTGGAAGGAACCCTGTAGCTGCCACAGAGCACGGAGACTTCCGATCCGGCCTGTTCCTGTAACCCAAGGCAAGGGAGATTAGCAGCTGAAGGACTGTCCAGGTGACAGAGAAAGTGTATACTCCTGGGGTGGAACAGGAATGTGGGGAATTAGGGTATGTGGGCAGTGAGCGTGGGAGGTTCCTTGGAGAGAATCCCTTCCTGGTGGATTGTGTGTTGTTTTTCTTGTAACCTCAGCCTAGCCTAGATTTCCTTGTTTTGGGGTGGATCTTAGTCCTGGCTTGGGGGTGACCCACTGTTTAGCTAATGAGCAGTGTGGTCTAAGGCTGGGAGGTTCGTGGAAGGCCTGCACTTGGTTGGTGGAATCTACCACTGTTAGAAGATAAGTATCTGATTATGCTTTAATCATGTTTTGCATGAATGTGTTGCTTATGTATCATGATTTCCGCTGTGTATATGAATTAATATGATACGTTATTGATTGTTAATTATAGTAGTAAATAATGTGTTTTACTTTGAACTTAAATGTGTTTATTTGTTTAAATGCATGTGAATTGTATAACATCAGTATGAGTTAAGTACAAAGTGGTTAGTAGAAAAAAGGGGCGCTACAGTTGATCAGAGGGCCTAATATTAGATCTCAAGATCAATGGTCATGCCAAATTGTGGTGTTGAAAGGTTCACATGTTTTAAAATCTCAGGGATAGGCCACAATCAGAACCATGGTTTTTAGAAAGGGGTGTGTGGCGGTTCAAGGTGAATTACGGGGACAAAAGAAGTTTTATTTTAAACCACCCTTGGTCGCACCTGCAATCATGCAATTGCATAGGGTCATGGCCCTAGGTCACATTGAATAAGGAGTGATGGAGAGGAGATGCACCAAAGTTCAAAAGCGCCTATATTTGGTCACAGAAGAAGATCTTCTTGGCCTCGAGGCATCAGAATTGACTCGAAGAAGTCGTGGGCATTGCCTGGAAAATTCATGGGTGTCAGGCCTTGTCCTGATCCCAATGAAGGTAGTTATTGAAAATGGGAGCAGTGGTTGATACCTCATCTCACCCCATAAATGGAAAACATGCAGAGAGCGGCCGTGAAGGTAGACTGTCAATTGAAAGCTTCCTTATGGACATATTTTCCTGTAAAGCACATAACTGCGCCTAGCTTGCATCTGACATGAGGAGGATTGCACAATCTGACAGAGAAGGCGCCAACTGAAAACGTTAATGCATTGGTCCGATCACACTCCTGGTGGTTGCAACATTTCTGAGTATATATAGGAATTTTTAGTATTTTGTTAAGGGGGAATGGTTGAGCTAGGCTCCCTGCTATTGTAATATTTTGATGAAGAACATTGGTTCTTTGGTTATGTATTGATTTAATACTTCTTGATTAATCTAAGTCAGCTTTCTTACTCCATCTTATTTTCCTCTAATACTGAGAGAGTTCACGATTGACTGATTCACATGGATTGTTTTGACTGTATTATGATGAATGTTTGATTATAATGCTGTCATGATTTCTTTCAGTTTCCTTGAAATTTGAATCCAAGAGGATATTGTGTTTAATTTATTCCTCCTTAGGTTGCTGGAGGGCCTGATGTTCACGATAGACCTCTACACTTTTCTCACCAAAGTCTTCCTCCTACTCACCTTTACTCCAACTTACTGACTAAATTTGATCCAAGACCTCAATTTCTTGCGCATACCAGTTCAGATTTTTGAGTTAGAACGTTATTATCATTGAGTCTTCTCCATTTGACCACCTAAAAATCATTTAAATTTAATGTATAAACTGATGGGTACTTGGATTACTTTCTATGCAATCTGAGGGTGACTTCTAACACTAACATTTCTGGTGTCATTGTCAGGGAATGAATTGAAGACATTTCCCTGGGATAGAACGACAAAGAATCTTTGATTTTGAAGGTGCATCAGATATTATTACCATTGAAGATTGCAGCTTGCATATTGCACCTGGAAACTCCATTTTTTTAGTTGTGGCTCCAAAAGGCAGACACATGAGGTCTACTCCACAACTGCCTCTAGCCACACTTGAAGTTGACCCAGAGAAAATTATCAGAAAAGGAAAAACCACTTAGGAAGGTACTTCAAATGTTTTACTAGGTGATCCTGGTAATATTCTTAATCCCTCTTTACAAACTCCATTAGTTGCTTCTTATTCTCCTATTATACCGTTTGCTGGAGTTTCAAGAAATTTAAATTTTGGGAGTTTTCCTGTTGATTTCTCCCCTCCTATTCTTGGTTTTGAAGGAGAGAGTTTTGACACCCCTATCTCCCTTGAAGTTGTGAAGTGGATCAAAACCAGGACCTTAGAAGGATTTCCCACTCCAAGCTTTACCACTCCTCCCCCTATTAGAGTTGTTGCAGTAAAAGAAGGGGAAAACTTTGTTCCCTCTATCCCCTCATCTTTATCTCCTAACACTCAACCTTTTCCTTTTTCTTCCAGAAGCACAGTCCCAGTCTCACCTATCCAAACTCCATCTCCTCTTGGTTCTCCTCTTGTTCACATCCAAATGTCAAGTGTTAATCCTCCTAGGAACAAGATGGCTGAGATATTGGCTGCTAGATACGTCCCTCTAGTTTTACCTCAGACTATGAATGCTCTCCTAGCCACGGAATACCTTAAGTACATACCCCAGTTCACAGGGGAGGGAGACGTGACTACAGAAGAGCACCTTGCATCCTTTTATATATTTGTAGATATTTATGTCATTGAAAATGAATATGTGTGGATGTGAGTTTTTGTACAGAGCCTTGATGGTAATGCCGTGGATTTCTTTAAGGACTTGTCTCCTATATCTATTGATGGGATTGTTGCTCTGGATGATTCATTCTTAAGACATTGGGGGAATAAAAAAGATCTCCTTTATTATATTACAGAATTCGGGGCACTTAAGAGAGAAGAGGGGGAATATGTTTCAGACTTCTCGAAAATATTTAATAAGATGTATACAAATATTCCCATTGAAATTAAACCTATAGAAACCTCCACCAAGATGACTTATGCTAGTGCTTTTGACCCTGATTTTTGCCTCTTGTTGAGAGAAATAAGAGCTACCTTCTTGGCTCATATGCAAGATACAGCCCTTGAAGTAGAATCCAATATATTGGTAGTTGACAAGATTAGGAGTAAGGCTGATAGAGACAAAAGAAAATGTAGGTCTGAAACTCCAATTTCTAGTTCCTCTACTGCCCCCCCCCCCCTAAACGGATGAAATAACCAAGCTACTAAAATCAATTTCTGCTAAAGTGGAAAGGTTGGAATTGGAAGGAAAGAAGAGCTATAGGAATTCCCCAAATGTTGATAATAGGGGTAGCTTCAAAATACCAACTAATGCCCCTCAGACCATCCAAAGAGATAAGAGAAACATGGACAGAGATGATAAAAAAATCCAAAATCCTCTCCAAAATAACTTTATTACTGATGAATTTGAAGAGGAAGAAGATATTGATCCTAAGATCCATTGCCTTGGAGATACCTCTTTGTCCCCTCATTTAAATCAGTCTGCATATGAAGAGGCCCTCATGAGTAATCAACTGAATGAGTTGAGAAAAGGAGAAAAGACCAACAATGATCCGAATATATATAACCTCAGATCCAAGAAGAAATAAGGAAATCCTGATATTCCCGAGCGACCTGCTAGAGCTGAGAAACCTGCTAGAGATATAGCAGACAAAAACAAAGAAAGGAAGGCACAAATCCCCCCACCAGTGGTCAAAATTCCTATCCTAGAGGTGAAGGAGATTCTAAAGCCTCCCTCCCCTTATAGCTTTGAGCATGAGATTCAAAATATTAGAATCCATGTACCTCTCTCAGAGTTAGTCAAGCATGAGGATTTCAAAAGGTGCCTATCAAAAAAAATTCAACCCGAACCTGCGTCTCAGTCCACAGACTCAGTTAACCTCCAAGATTAAAGGCCAACTGTCATGTTAGGGCATTTGGTAGAGGATAGAGACGAATCCTCCCATCCCTTCTACACTTCATTGAACATCCATGATAAGGTGTTGCATAACTGCTTGATGGATTCAGGGGAATCTCACAATATTGTGCCTAAGATTGTCATGGAAGAGCTCGGGTTGGAGGTTACAAAATCCTACCACGATGTGTATTATTTCGACTCCAGGAAGGTGAAGTGCCTTAGGGTTATCAAAGACCTGGTCGTTTCTCTATTCTAGCTGCCAATGAAGAGCGTCGTCATGGATATCGTAGTGTTTGATGTTCCCCCTAAGTTCGGGATGCTCCTATCTAGATCTTGGATAAAGAGACTGGGGGAAACCTTGCAGATGGACCTTTCATATGCCACCATTCCTTTTTTTTGGGGTGAAAAAGGAGACTTTATAGAGAAGCGCATCTCGCATACATCATCAGTGATGAAGCAAACCCCACCAACCATCTTATTTTTTCTTTTGACATTGATTTGGGATCCAACATATTGCAGCTCACTGATGCTCCTGAAACTCCTCTTGAAATCAGAAAGCAACCCATTACTTTTTGTGAAATCCATCCTCCAACTACCTTTGTTTGGAATATGTTCTTTGACAGAGCTTCTTCTAAGAAAGGTGTTGGTGCTGGAGTGGTCTTTGTTTCACCTTGTCAAGAAACTATACCTTTGTCCTACAAACTAGAATTTGAAACTACCAACAATGTGGCAGAGTATGAAGATCTTGTTTTGGGTTTAAGGGCTGCAAAATACATGGGGTTAGAAGAGCTATTAGTATTTGGGGACACAGAGCTAATTGTTCATTAGATAAAAAATATTTATCAAGCTAAGCACCCTAGGCTTAGAACTTACATAAATGAGGTGTGGGACCTAATTGACAATTTCTTCTTAGCTTTCAACATTTCTTTTATTCCAAGAAAGGAAAATACCATGGATGATTCTTTGGTTGTTTCAACGAGCCATTTCAGAGTCCCATTGCCACCTAAGCTCAAGTATGATGTAGAGGTGAAATATAGACCCTCTATACCTAAAAATGTCAAGAATTGCAAGGTGTTTGAGGATGATCTTGAGATCAAAAAATTTATTGAGTCTGTTGATAAGTTCTTTGCACTACATATTGATCAAGATCATGATTATGAAAGTAACCCTCATGCTAATGTATTTTTAAATAAAATTGGTAATCACCATATTTTTCATCGGCCTACCAACCACATTCCAAAGGGACTAGTTCCTTTGGAAAGATTGTTTGATGGGAATGATGCAGAAGTAAAGTTTAAAGGCTCAACTAATGATGCCGATATAACCGAGTGCAATATTGGCACAGAGAAGGACCCAAAAATTGTCAAGTTGTCAAGTAACTTGTTAAGGGAACAAAGGGATGAATATGCAGAGTTGTTAAAAGTATTTACTGATGTGTTTTCCTTGACATATGAATATCTTAGAACATATGATACAAGTGTCATTGAGCATAATATACCATTGAAGGAAGGGGCCAAACCATTTAGGTAGAAATTGAGACAAATAAATCCTATGTTGCTGCCTATTATGGAGAAAGAGGTGAAAAATATTTTGGATGCCCAGATTATCATCCCTCCGAGTTATTCTGAATGGGTGGCCAACTTGGTCCCAGTGACAAAGAAGAATGGAGAAATCAGACTTTGTGTCGATTTCAGACAGAAGCTCTAAGAAGGACAATTACCCCTTGCCAAAGATGGAGCACATATTACAGAGGGTAACATTTTCATCTAGGATATCCATGATTGATGGATTTTCTGGATACAATCATATCTATGTCTTGCCTGAAGACAGAGAGAAGACAACCTTCACTACCCCTTGGGGAACATTCATGTACACTAATATGCCTTTTGGTCTGATGAATGCAGGGGCAACCTTTCAGCGAGCCATGGACATAGCCTTTATTGGAGAGAAGGACAAGTTTGTGGTAATTTATTTGGATGACATAACAATATTCTCACAATCTAATAAAGAACATTATGGTCATTTAAAAAGGGTCTTATTGAAATGCAAAAAAAATGGTCTCTCTTTAAATCCCTAAAAGTCATTATTTGCCATGAAAGAGGGGAAATTGTTAGGACACATTGTATCAGCTGAGGGAGTAAATATTGATCCAAGCATGATAGAATCTATCCAAACTTTTTCATTCCCTAGATCCAAGAAAGAAGTCCAGTCTTTCTTGGGGAAAATTAATTTTTTGAGAAGGTTTGTTTCAAATTTTGCTGAGTTGGTAAAGTTTATCACAACCATGTTGAGGAAAGGGAATGATATCAAATGGATTGTTGAATCTCACAACTCTCTTGATCAAATAAATAAGGCCTTGACTAAAGCACCTATTCTCATCAGTCCTAATTACTCCAAATATTTTCTGATTTTCTCCTTTGCTTCATTTGACATAGTAGTAGATGTTTGTTTGCAGAAGAATGTTGAAGGGTTAGAGCAACCCATTTCCTTTTTCAGTAGGGCACTAAGAGATGCTGAAATAAATTATGACATCATGGAAAAGCAGGCCTATGCTTTGGTTAAATCTCTTAAAGCTTTTAGATTTTATGTGCTACATTCAAAAGTCACTGCATATGTCACTTCAACCTCCATGAAGGAGATCCTCATTCAGCCTGACATAGACGGAAGAAGGAGCAAGTGGATTGCCAAGATCCTCAAATTTGATCTTGAGATAAATCCCACCAAATTGGTTAAAGGCCAAGGTTTAGCTAGGTTGCTGGTTGAATCTAATTGCAAATATTTAGGGGTCCATTTCAATAACAGTTGTTCAGAAAATCAACAAGTTGAGTTGTCTTATGAAGGTTCTCAAGTCATCCCTCCATTGGGAGGATGCAACTAGTACAAGGACATTATATTTTTCCTATAGAAGTTGCAGCCTCCTGATGGTATGGAAAAGAAAAAGGTGATATCTTTGAAGCTATCAATTAAATATTGTCTTATTGATCAATTTTTATATTGGAAAGACCCTTTATGAGTGCTTTTGAGATATCTAGACCCACAAGAAGCCCAAAGGATTATGTATGATTTTCATGACAATTTATGAGGGAGGGATCACTTCTGGAGAACCACAACCTACAAGATTCTCAGGGCTAGGTATTTTTTGCCTAGTCTCTTCACTGATGTCTGTGCAAAAATCAGGTCTTGTGTCAAGTGTTAGAAATTCTCTATAAAGCAACAACTCAGGTATTTTCCATTGAAACCTGTGGTAGCTTAAGGTCCCTTTCAGCAGTGGGGCATATATTTTGTTGGGGAAATTCATCCTGCTTCAAGTGGTCAACATAGATGGATCTTGACTGCCACAAACTACTTTACTAAATGGATATAAGCCATCCCCACAAGAAATTCTTCCCACAAAGTAATCATTAGTTTTCTTGAGGATATTATGGAAAGATTTGGTTGTCCAAACATAATTGTCACTGATAATGCTACATCTTTTAAGGCTGAACCATTGATTAATTAAGTTTTTTGAACAGTTTGGAATCACATTGATTCACTCTACTCCTTACTATCCCCAAGGGAATGGACTGGAAGAGTCCTCTAACAAGAGCCTTATTAAGATCATCAAAAGATTTTTAGAGGACAAAAAAAAGGCATGGGATTCAAAGATTAATTTTTTTTTATGGGTTGATAGAGTGACAACAAAGAGAGCCCTTGCTGTCTGTCCTTTCTAGCTTATGTACGAATTTGAGGCCATTTTTCCTTCTCAACTTGCCTTTCCTGTGGAAAACTTCTTCCAAGAATACCAAGGGGAACCTGATGATATGATTAGAATAATATTGTAGCTGACAGAAGTGCAATAGACTAGGGAGAAACTAATGGACAAAGCACATGACCATCAACAAAATATCAAGCAGGCCTTTGATAACAAGGTGACCAAGGAGGATTTCTAGCTGGGAAATTTAGTGCTCAAGTGGGATGCACCTAAACAAGATAAAGGCAAGCATGGTAAATTTGAGGCCTTGTGGATTGGCCCCTTCAAAATTTCTGAGGTTTTTTCAAATAACACTTACAAGTTGTAGGATTTGGAGGATGCTGAAGTTTTTGGTAGCCCTCCAAATGGGCATTTTCTGAAGAAGTCTTTTACTTAAGCCAGGAGTGGCTTCCCATGTCATTGTAAATATATTCTTTTCTTTTACCTTTGGTTTTAATAAGTGACTCCATAACCCAACGGCTAAGGCACTGGAACTACTTGTTATTGGCAGCTTGCAGGGAGCATGCCATCCCCTGTGGAGCCAAATGTTATCAAATGAACTTGTCAGAGTCCTGTGGGTTTGTGGTTTCTACCTAAGACTGTAATTTTTCCCTGTCTCTCTCCTTTTCGTAGACCAAGTCAAAATGTCGAGCAAAGATTTAATCTGGGTCATAGGTCTCATTAGGAGAGAACAACGGTGGAAAATAATCATGGGAATTGGGAGTTCGAAATGTTGTTAAATTTGTTCATCAAAGGTCCGAACACCCGAAACCCAAAATTAGCAGGAGTCATCCGATTCAGAGGGACATGTGGCACTAGATCCAAGGATTTGCGGTTTTACAAATTATAGGTTTTAGCATTGAGCGGCTGGCGACTGGGGTTTTCAAGGAAGTAATCATGGCCATCAAATTCAAAGAAAGTCTAATCGTTGATCTGAATAAGGATATTTTGCAAGTTCGAGCATCAAAATATTTAAAATCAAGTGGAGTGAAGACTCCCGAAAGATGAAATCCCAAAGAGCCTTTGGATATAAGAGCCAAGTTATGACCCAAAGTCGCATGCAAGATGGAGCGATGAAAAGGAGTTGCGCCAAAGGCGGAAAATGCCCATAGTGGTCACAAAAAAAGATGACCATGGCCTCGAGACGTCGAGATTGACTCTCAGAAGTCATGGGAACCATCTGAGCATTGATGAGTGTTAGGCCTCATCCTGATCCCGATGAAGGTAGTTATTGAAGATGGGGGTGGTAGTTGAGACCTCGTCTCACCCCATAAATGAAAACATTCAGAGAGAAGTTGTGAAGGCGGATTGTCAATCTGAAGTTTCCTTATGGACATATTTTCCTGTAAAGCACATAACTGCGCTTGACTCGCATTTGACAGGAGGAAGCCTGCACAATCTGACAGAGAAGGCACTGCCTGAAAACGTTAATGTAGTGGTCTGATCACACTCTTTGTGGTTGTAGTATTTCTGAGTATATATAGGCAGTTTTATTATTTTGTTAAGGTCGAATGGTTGAGTTAGGCTCCTTTCTATTGTAATATTTTGATGAAGAATGCTGGTTCTTTGGTTATGTACTTGATTTGAGACTTCTTGATTAATCTAAGTCATCTTTTCTTACCCCATATTATTTTCCTCTGATACTGAGAGAGTTCATGAATGATTGATTTGCATGAATTGTTGTAACTATATTATGATGAATGTTTGAATATAGTGTTGTTATGATTTCTTTCATTTTCTTTGAAATTTGAATCCAAGAGGATCTTGTGTTTAAGTTTTTCCTCCTTAGGCTACTGGAAGAACTGATGTCCATGGATGAACTCTACACTCTCCTCACCAAAGTCTTCCTTCTATTCACCCTTAGTCCAACTTAATGACTGAAGTTGATTCCAGACCTCAATTGCTTATGCATGATAGTTCGGATTTCTGAGTTAGAACGTTATTATCATTGAGTATTCTCCATTTGACCACCTAAAAATCATTTACATTTACTATATAAACTGATGGGTACTAGGCTTACCTTCTATGAAATCTGAAGGCGACTTCTAGTGCTAACACCAACCATGTGGTGCTTGTTTTAGACCATATAGGGCTCTCTTCAACCTGCATACATGATATTTTTCATTGTGTATAACAAAAAACTTCTGGCTGCTCAATATAAACTTCTTCCGCAATTTCACCATTGAGAAAAGTTGTCTTTACATTCATCTGATGTATCTTCCAACCCATGGAAGCAACTAGTGCAATGATAGATCGGATGGAGGTATATCTGGCTACTGGTGCAAAAGTCTCGTCATTGTCAACTCCCTCTATTTGTGAAAAACCTCTAGCCACAAATCTTTATTTGTATTTTTCAATGCTTCCATCAACAACATGTTTGATTTTGTAAATCCATTTGGAAGTCAATATAGACTTTCCCTCTGGTCTTAGAACAACATCCCATACATCATTTTTTAGTATAGATTGATATTCTTTAGTCATGGCATCTTGCCATACTTGGTCACTTGAAGCTTCTCCATGACAATGTGGCTCTGAATCAATAATGTGGGTCATGGCTGAAAGGTAGCTTGATAATATCTTAGGTCTCTTTCTTTATTTGGTTGCTCCTTGTGGGGATTTATGCCCTTCTTCTTCTTCTAAAGTTTGTTGAGACCAAGCAGGTCTTTTATGTCCAATTGTGATGTCTCTGGGTATGTTTCTTGGGGAATCTGAGTCTGCTGGAGCAACTGGGTCAACTGGAGTTGTTGGCTCATCTAGAATAATATTTGTCTCCCTCTGAACTACTGAAGGAGGATGAGGTATTGTTTCATTATCAATTTCCATCTAAGCTTCTCTGGATTTCTGGAAGGCAACTTCTTCTTAAAAAGTAACATCTCTTCTTACTTCAATTTGACTCTAACCTGGGATGTCGATTCGATATGATTTCGAGGATTCATTGTATTCTACAAATGTACCCTTTCTTCCTGAAGGTTCTAGTTTGGATCTCTTTTCTTTGGGTACATGAAGGTACACTGGACATCCAAATATTATGAAGTGTCTGATCTCAAGCTTCACTTTGGTGAATTCTTCTTCTAGAGTAATGTTCTTCAGGATCTGATGAGGACTACAGTTTTGAACATATAGTATTTTCATACATGCTTCTTCCCATAGAGTCATAGGTGGACTCTGATCATGTATCATTTCTTTAGTTTCCTCAATGATAGTTCTGTTTTTCCTTTCAGAAACCCCATTTTTTTAGGGTTGTAAGGAACTGTGAACTCCCTCTTGATTCCTGCTTCAATACAAAAACTGTTAAATTATTTTGAGGTGTATTCTCCTCCATTGTTTGATCTTAATACTTTTGATTTTTCTTTCGGTTAGGTTTTCCACCCGAGCTTTGAATTCTTGAAATTTGGTAAGGACTCCATCCTTGTTATTCAGAAAGTAAATCCAAGTTTTCCTGGATTGATCATCTATGAAGAGTACACATTATAAGTACCCATTTAAGGATGCAACAATCATTGGCACACGTACATATGAATGTATCAAGTCCAAGATTTCCTTAGATATGCTGTCACTTCTAGGAAAGGATCCTTTAAAAATTTTGCCAAGGGAACAACCTTTGCAAACACCTTTATGATGGATCTGGATCTCTGATAGACCTGCTACCATTTTCCCTAGAGTTGGAAGAGCTCTATAATGAATGTGAGGAAGTATTCTATGCCATAACTCACTCAAGATGATAGTGTCATGTAATAAGTCTTTAACTGGTTTGATGGTCAACCTGTACAAGTTGTTTTCTTTGACACCAATTACTTTGGAAGAGATTATATGAGAGTCTTTGTGTCATGCAAGGACTCTTCCTTCTGAGAAAGTAATTTTATAACCTTTGTCTTCCAAGAACGAAATAAAGACAAGGTTTCTCTTCATTTCGGGTACATATAGAATGTCCTCTAGTTTAAGTTGCATATCTGAATCTAGTTGGAAGGTAGAAGTTACAAATCCTCTCACATTATATATATCTGGCATCATCTCCAAGAACAACATGTAGATGTATCTCTTTCTCAACAAAGTGTGTTAGATGATTTCTAATACAACTCATGTGCCTGGAGGCACCACTATCAATTAGCCAAGTATTATCATTGATAGGAACCATACCTGAGAGTGCTGAGATGTTGATATCTTCATTAATTTGGAGTCTTGTACTGAGCTTACTTCCCATCATGATTTTTCTCATCTTCACAAACCCTTGTCAACTAGGATAGAAAACCTAACGGTTAGGATAGGATAGAACTTTTAGGTTTTTTTGGGCTTATGACTGCCAACAATAAGAATTGATAAATATGATAGCCCTGGTAAACTAAGGATCTTCTTCAATAAGTTTGTAGAAATATAATTCCGAATTTTTTGCAGAATTTTGGCGAAACCCTAGAAACCCTTAGGGCCAAAAATTTGAAATGCCTAGAATTTTGATCTGAGACTTGTTGGAGGTGCACTGAAGGAGGTCGTACCCTTCTATGTATTTTTCATCCCAAGTGTCCAAGTTTTGAGTGGTGAAAACTCTCATAAAAGGAGGCTGTATGGATTTTTTGGAAACCCTAGGAGGGTTGTACAGTTTCTGCAAATGAGTGAGAGAAGGGGATGGAAAATGCTTGTGCAATGGGATCTTCAAGACCTATGATATGATACCATGTTGATTTTTCATAAGCTAGGTTAAGCATGAAGTTCATTCAATTTTTTTATTTCACTTAACCATAAACAATAATGTTGCAGCAACAAAGATCACAAGAAGAAACACCATGCACAAGAACACAAGAAGTATCCTGGGAAACCCTTCTCAACAAGGGAAGAAAACCCATCCAAATCCTTTTCTATATTCTTCAAGAGAAATACCTTCACCACCAAGAATGACCTAGCACACAAGAGGGTGCTTAAGCCCTAGAAGACTAGCGCCTAAGAGAGGTGCGCACCTTTTCCAAGTAGATGTATTTGGTGTAATTTCCAAACACACAAGAAAGAGATGATTCCACAATGGGGAATCATCCCTTACTTATGTTAGACTTGTCCAATTAACAAAGGCATCTATTGGCTCAACAGGGCCGACCTATCTAAGTCACTTTATAATAATAATAATAATAATTATTATTATTATTATAATTAATATTAACCATATTAATTATCTTTTAAATTTATTATTATTCACATTAAGGTGGGGCCGACCTGTACCCTTTACATAACAATTAGGGTTATAGGCAGGTCTGACTCTTGAACAACATATAACAAAGGATCTGATACACCCACTAGTGCTCATCCACTAGGGGCACATCCATAGGGATGTCATATCTCTAGTTCATTGCATTGCACAGAAAAACCAGATCTTCACGCATTCACCTGTGCTCGTCCACCTGCACGTCCACTCTACAGATATTCATTCCCACTGCCTCACACAGGAGAATCATCTAGAGTCTTCTTTTCAACTCTGCTACTCGGAGGATTCTAACACATCATCTTCCTTTCTGTTCACATGGAGATGCACCCATCACTTTGGGATTTCACACGTTCACCTTCTGCTCAGCCACAGAAATGTCCAACTCATCAGATCGCCTTTCCCACTGGATAATCAGTTGGAGTTCTTCTCACTCTCTGAATGGAGGAGGTATTCTCTACGTTCCTATCTCTGTCTCAGGAAGGAACCGTGCACCCTTCTTAGGGGTTTTCTCTCAGGTTTGTAAGCTGAGAGAAAGACTTCTCATACATTCAATTATCCACACCTCACAGGTTTGTAAGCTGGAGAATGTCTCACATAGATTCATTCATCAACATACCTAACCTCCTTAACCACTCACGTAGGTAGAATACTATGTTTTCTATGTAATAAAGGATGACATTAGTTAATAAGGCCTATTTAATAATGTGAACATTTCTAATGTAAGAAGACTTAATAGAAGCTTCCACTTCTATAAATATCTTCCTCTAGAATGTTCTTTAGAAGACAAAATTAGTATAAATAAGAGTATAAGGAAAGAAAAAGTCTTGTATTCAGAATTATTGTAATAGATCTCTTCTCTGTTGGAGGTTGCCACTTCAAAGAGGTAAGTAAATATTGTTCTCATTTAATAGAGGTATTATTGTTGGTGTTGTTATTCTCATTATTTTGTTGTTCCTCTGGTATTTTCCACAATATTTTTGTTTATGCTTATTATAATACATCTGGTTCCTTACACATAGACACCCAAAGAAGAGAAGACTCAAGAAGGTGAGGGTGGAAAAGTGAGTGAGGAGCAGAGTTCAGATGATATAGTCTTCGAGAAGGAGGAAACTAAAAAGGAGAAAAAACAAGAACAACAACAAGGAGAGGTCCTAAGTAAGGAATAGAAAATGGAGGAGAAGATCACTGCTCCAACAAATGAAGAGACAATGGATGACTAACCAGCCACTTCTTTGCATGAGAAAGTTACCCAAATAAAATTGTTAACACATAATACACCAGAAGATACTACAACTCCTAAGAAAACAAAGGATATTTCTAAAGAAGTGGGAGTTGAAAAAACTAGTAAAACAGACCAGCCTCTTGAAGGGTTGAGAAAAGAGTAGATAGTTGGTAAGGAAACAAAGGAACTGGGAGGTCAAACATCAACATTAGATAAAGGTAAATCACCTATCCTAGAACACTTTCATAACCCAGGAAGCATGGGGAATATGTTGGCATGGGGTGATCAGCAAATACCAAAGCCAATAAATGAAGTTGTTGACATTGAGGTCATAGATTATGACATTAAAAAACAAGTGTTGGTAAGAAGAACAAGTAGGAATAGGAAGCTCACTTTAGATAGCGACATGGTCATAGACACTGAGGAAACTTTTCTAGATGCAAAGAAGGCTAGGCTTAGTGAATTTTTGGGGCAAGAGTGGCTATATATTATGCTACCATTGACAGAGCTAAAGAGGATGAGAGAGAAGTTTCTTCCATGAGGAGAGAACTAGAATATCTCAAACATCAAAATGATTACTACAAAGATACTACACAAGAAGTGATGATTCTAAGAGATAACTTCTTGGAGGATCGTGGTATATGTAAGTTGATCAGGGATGTATTTATGGAAAAGGTTATAAATTATCAAGAAACCTTGTTATTCCTTGTAGTACATACAAAAAAGTTGAAATGGGTTGAATGGGCACACAAGAATTTGAGCCAAATTGAGTACATCACAAAAATCTAGAAAGGCCGAGGAGAGGAAGAGCATAGTATAAGAATTCTCACCAATGAAAACATGGATAGGATATAGAGGAAATTCAAGTATTGGGTTCATGATATTGTTGAACCACAATGAGAAATGTAGGAGAGGTGGGACGAAAGTCTCAAAAGCTGGAAGAAAATTGATGAAAATATTAGAGAATCCAACTTCTCGAGTTTAGGTCCTTAGAATATTTTTGGGATATCAATGACATATTGAAACATCAGGTAGATTGTGACCATAAATATGATTCAAAATTCCTCAAGTTGACCACCCTGGAATGAGGGAAAGTTAAAATGTTTTTGGAAGGAACAATTAGAACATCGATCATTTTGGATCACGTGGTCGCCAAGAAGGACATGTATAGACAACGTGCAGGAGAGACGAGAGAAGTGCTTAGAACACCCATGGAACAACATCGCTCGCCTTACATGCACGCATGTGAGAGCATTTTCTCCAGATGGGTTGATTGTGACAAAGAAATACAGTGGATGAGTCACCCGATGACTAAAGAAAACTTGAAGAGAACATGTAGATGAGTCTACATTTCTATCTATTTTTACTCAAAATAGTATTTGTACTATTTTTAGTGAGTTTTATTTTGATAAATAATGGAATTGACCATGCAAAAGTGGTCAATGATTTTTGTAATAAAGATTTGGATTGATGAAAGGGAACTATTTTCTAAATTTAATTCAAAAGCTCCCAGGGAGCAAGAGACATTTTTCCAAACATGTGCTTATAATCTAATCAGTGGATTGTTCTGTGTTTTGATTAGAAGCTACAGTCATCTAGTAAGATATTAATTATTTCTAGTTGTATCGATTGGTTAAGAAATATTTGGATAAAGTTTGGTGAAAATCTAATGTTGTTTAATTCATTGTGTTAAATAAAGTAAGAAAAGCATATAATTAATTATCACTTATATTTTTCTCGTACATATCTGCATGCATGTTATTTATTTATGTTTCTTAAGAATATATGGTGATTTATGAATTTTAGTATTGGTAATATAGTGATTCAACTGTAGATGCTACTTACTTATCATAGCCAAAGGCTATCCTAGGTGCAGATATCCCCAACAAATCTATCTCTTTAAGTTAGTTTCACTTTCTTAAAACAGAAAATGAAATAAGTATAAAAAGGAGAGATAAATATAACCAATAGTTTGAGGAATGTATTTGAGATAGATGCACAATCATTAAAGCTCGTTGAAAAGGTTGTAGGGCCACTAATCTAGAGAATCACACTATTTCAAACGAATAAGAGTCTAATTGGACCTCATCTTCAAGTGTGATTCCTATTGTTGAGTCAAAGGGAATCCAAAACCCTCAACAGGTGGTAACATGAGCTATGATCCAACTAAGTACCCAAACAAGAAAATATTTTAGTCCAAAAGTTTCCAGTGAAAATTGGATCTTTGTCACTTACAATAATGTTGGGGACTCCGTGTATCTTTTGAATTGTTTCCGTGAATGAGCCATCTATTGTACTTAATTTAAAATGATGAGAAAGAGAGAAAAAATGGGCATACTTTGTTAGTCGATCCACTACTACAATGATGATAGTATTTCCTTCGGATTTGGGTAATAATGTAATAAAATCCTTTGAAACTTATGTTGGACAACTGAGAGGGGGGGGTGAATCAGTT
>ML791707.1:1052469-1101011 GCA_009831015.1 Picea engelmannii | reverse complement strand
ATATATATATATATATATATATATATATATATATATATATATATATATATATATATATATATATATATATATATATAATTAATCACTAATTCCTTTTACTTTTTGGACTCTGACCGTTGGAGAAAGGAGAAGGGAACATCTAATTGGAGTGTGAATATTTCAGGTCGATGGCCTAAGGTGTTATAATGTTTTATATCATAATATTAAAATATAATTCCTTAAACCTTCTTGGAGATTGGTCGTCGGAGAAATAAGAAGGGTGCACATGAATGGTGTGCAAAATCTCGGGTCCGAGGGCATGAGGTATTACAATATTAAATGATAATATTTAAATTTCCCTCCTATGGATTTTGTAAGGAAAATAGGTTTCACGGAGTGTTCAAGGTCCAAAATCCACACAAACTTTATTTGAAATATAATAAAGTTTATTATAACACAACGTGGGTGCTTTACGATGGATCTAAGTACACTATAAAATAATTTGGGTGCTTTACAATGCAATTATTTATATTTTTATATAATTAATTAATTGCATTATAATGTGTTTATAACCTAGATATTCAAATTAGCACTAAACCATTCCCAAGGGAAAGAGAGAAAGTAAATACTCATTAATTACCGAGGAGATGTTGGGAGACTGTTGGGTGCACAATCTCTTGTCATCTGTCGTTTTTAGGGACTTTGGGTTGTAATGAGACATGAGGGGGAACTGGGATACGAGGGACATGTGGGGCTTGGAAGGGAGGCCTTTCTGGCCTAGTTTGACCATTCCTTGTCCAATCCAGTTAAAAAATCCATCTTGGAATAACTGGCTCAACTCTTGTGAGTCTTCATCAAAATGTATAGAAAACCTTTGCCTTCTAGGGTTCTTGTTCCAATCTCCTCTTCCTCTGTTACTCCGACCATGGTTAGCTCTGTTGAAAAAGCTCATTCATGTATGCATTATTGATTAGCAAATAGTTTATTCAACAACCATACATGACATCTCTTTAAATATGAAACAAATTTTGGCTCAGCAATACATCAGACTCATGCAATCCAATCCATACAAATCGTTTAATACTTGTCAATGAGCAGGGGGTGAATAAGGGTTCTAGGATATGTGGGAGATTGTATTGAGCGAAAAGTGTTAAAATGAAGGGGGGTAGATCACGATTATTGTTCAAGAAATCATCAAACAATCAACTGTATCATAAATCAAAAGAATATATCACTGTAACTCATCCCTGTGCCATCCTTTAACTGCTATAATACATAGTTTAACTTAACTATAATTTAATTTTAAGAACAGGGAGTTGATAGTGAATATGGGAAGGCGAGGGGAAATGTAATGTGCGAAAACGTGAGAGAATAGTAGGGAAAAAATGAATATTCTTCATAAAACCAATCAAGCAATCCATAAAACAATTTTGTATTCAATACAAAAGATACTAATAATAATACTCAGAAGGGATGAAATTTTTGAGATACAATAAAAGGAAGATTGTCTAGTAGAACCACCTCAAAATCAAGGTTTAAAGTGATACTTGGCCAACATGCCACCAAAAAATGGAACTTTTACACCAAATAAGCCTCTAGACAATCCTAATTGGACTCTGGATGAAGGTGAAGAAATGCGTAGGGACATAAATGGTTAAAAAAAGAAGACAGTAACAAAAGATGAACTATAAGTGATGGAAGCTAAGTTGGAGGCAAAGATGGATGGTTTAAAAGAGGAGATCTTGGAAGTATTGAAAAATCTCGTAATAGAGAGGACACTTGAAAGTGAAAATGTATCCCATGAAATTCATGATGAGGACACAAGGAAGGTGAATCAAGAATGGAGAAACTCCAACTTTGGGTTGAAGACCAACCACGTTCCTAAGATCGATATGAGGAATTTTGATGGCAAGGACCCTATCACATGGATACTTCAGATGGAGTAATTCTTTGATCTACATAATGTGTCACATACACAAAAGGTACGAATTGCTTCTTTATATTTAGAACCCAATCAATTTGTATGGTATAGATGTCTTTGTTCTCACAAATCACTCATCACTTGGACAATTTTCATGGAAGAAATGATAGCACACTATGAGGATACAAGGAGCAATACCTTCTTTAGCCAATTTACAAATCTCAAGCAAAAGGGTTCAATTACAAAGCACATTGAAAACTTCCAAAGATTGAATATAAAGGTAAAATAAATTCCAGATGAGCACTTGATTGATGTATTGATAGGAACTTTAAGAGATAACATTCAACATGAGGTTTTCCTTTGGGAACCCAAATCATTGGAGAATGCATTTAGGGTGGCAAGAAATGTTTAAAGTAAAAATATGGCTATGGCTAGAAGAAGGACCAATCCTAACATCTATAGAGAGAATAATTCTCCTTATTCTAGAACGCCTCAACCTACAAGGTTGACACCTCAAAAATTGAAGGAAAGAAAAGAAAAAGGTTTATGCTTTAATTGTGACAGCAAGTACAGTAAGGGACATAAGTGTGGTGAGAAGAAATTATTCTACATAGATTGTGAATAGGAAGAAGAACAAGAACAAGAACCATCTCAAGATGAAAACCTAGAATCAATTTCGTCTGAAGATTTGACTCCCACGATATCGTGTAATGCATTGGATGGAATTAGCACTCCTCAAACCCTCAAGATAGAAGTATATATAAAAAATAAAAAGGTAATAGTCCTAATTGATTATGGTAGTACTCATAATTTCATTCACTATAAATTAGCCAAAGATCTCAATTTCCTTGTATATCCAACACCCGAGTTTCAAGTAATGATTGCAGATGGAGGAACTATCAATTGGTCAGGAAAATGCAATACGATCAATCTTACTATTGGGGAATATGTAATGAATAGTCCAATGATTTCTATACCCATGGGTGGTGCTGATGTTGTACTAGGAATCCAATGGTTACAATCATTAGGAGCAATCGCTTTTAATTTTTAAGAACTTTTCATGAAATTTTCATTGGAAGGAAAAGAAATTGAGTTAAGAGGTATCATAGGGAAACCCGATAAGGTGATAAGCTCTAATGGCATGACAAAATTATTGAAAAAGGGGCATCAATGTGTTATTGCACAACTATGCTCACTAGATGTTCAAACATCTAAGCCGTCTATTCCTCTAGATCTCCAAGGGATCATTGATAAGCATTCCAAAGTATTTGAAGATATTCCCAAAGGTCTTCCACCCACTTGAAATCATGATCATGATATTCACCTAATTCCTAAGAGTGTTCCTCCTAACATCAGGCCATACAGATACCCTTATGCCCAAAAGAGTGAAATTGAGCACATGGTTGAAGAAATGTTAAAGGCTAGCATTATTTGACCTAGCCAAAGTTATTACTCTGCACCAGTGGTAATGGTATTCAAGAAAGATGGCTCATGGTGTATGCATCTGGATTATAGAGAGATCAACAAGATCACTATTAAAGATAAGTTTCCCATTCCCGTCATTGATGAATTGTTAGTTGAACTACATGGAGCAATCTATTTCACAAAGTTGGATATTCATTTAGGGTATCATCAGATTACAATGAAGGAAGAAGATATCCCAAAGACAACATTTTGAACTCATGAAGGCCATTATGAATTTTTGGTCATGCCTTTTGGCCTTACAAATGCACCTTCCACATTCCAAGGGTTAATGAATTCCATTTTAGTATTTTTTGATGATATACTAATCTATAGAAAGTCTTGGGAAGATCATGTGTGACATATTGACAAGGTGCTACAACTACTAAAGGAGCAACAACTATATGTCAAACCATCCAAATGTTTCTTTGGAGTGAAGGAGGTAGAGTATTTGGGTCATATTGTATTTCATGAAGGTGTCAAGGTAGACCCTAACAATATTAAAGCCATGATGGACTGGTCGATTCCCAAAACATTGAATAATATTAGAGGATTTTTGGGTTTGACAGGTTACTACCGCAAGTTTGTTCGACACTATGGAAGAATAACAACACCTTTAATGGCACTAACTAAGAAGGATGAATTTTCACGGACTCCAAAGGAAACTAAATATTTTGAACAACTTAAAGAGGTGATGTGCAAAGCTCTTGTCTTGACCACTCCAGACTTCATAAAAACCTTTATTGTGGAATGTGATGCCTCAGGAAATGGAATTGGTGTTGTCCTAATGCAAGAAGGAAGGCCCCTAGCTTTTGAAAGTCGACCACTCAAGGGAAAGGACTTACACAAACCCATTTATGAGAAGGAAATGATGGAAATACTACATGCATTGAAGAAATGACATCCTTGCCTAATAGGTAGGCACTTCAAGGTCAAAACAAATCATGATAGTCTTAAATACTTCTTGGAACAAAGACTGTCTTCAAAAGAACAACAAAAATGGGTAACCAAGATATTGGGTTATGATTTTCAAATCGTCTATAAAAAAGGGAAGCAAAATGTTGTGGCAGATGCATTCTCAAGAAAGGATGAAGATGTTGAGGCCTTTCTCTGTGCGATCTTGATCATCCAACCCGATTGGATAATAGAAGCAAAGGATGAATGGAAGAATGACGAAAAAGTGTGGACTCTCATTCAAAGGTTACATCAGGATTCCAGTACATCAGATACATTTACATGGAAAAACGATTCACTATGGTACAAAGATCACTTATATTTATGTAAGAACTCCCAACTCAAACAAAAGGTACTATTGGAATTGCACACCTCTCCAGTAGGACACTCAGGATTTTTAAAAACCTACCATAGGGTCAAGAAGGAATTTTTTTGGGATGGCCTTAAAACTGATGTTCAAAGGTTTGTGGTAGAATGTTTTGTTTGCCAACAAAATAAGGTGGAAACAATTAAAACCCCAGGTCTTTTACAACCATTAGCCATCCCAAGTTAGCGCTGGGAGGAGGTTTCCATGGATTTCATCATAGGGTTACCAAAGTCTGAAGGAAAGAGTGTCATCATAGTGATTGTTGATAGACTGACCAAGTACGCACACTTTTGTGCACTCTCTCATCCTTTCAAAGCTAGTACAGTTGCCACTGCATTCATGGAGACATTTCAAAAGATGCATGGCAACCCAAATATTATTGTAAGTGAGAGAGATCCCATCTTATTCTGAGGTTTTTCTATGCTATATTGATATTTGGTTCCTAACAATAAAATATCAAACATTGTCCATAATTCACAATCGCCCAAACAAAACATATACACGGGTCCTTTTTCCAAATTGAACAGACTCTTCAAACTTGATTGATTTCATTCCCTTTTCCATTATATTAACCAATAAAACTTTGCAATGAAACCATAATATAAAACCTTGAGCTTCATCACTAATGTTGCAATTAAATAAAAAATGCATGATGCCTCATAATAGATACACTATGAGACAATGAAATCACAGTCAATAATCTTCACAATTTTCCATAATCCCAATCGGGACTAGTGAAACACACAACAACCACCAACTAGAAATTGAAACCACACTATAAGAATACAACAATCAAAAGAATAACGATAAGAAGAATCCATTGAATGCCCATTATCACTCATTCCCAATCAACCAAATTAATCAAATAAAAACGAGCTAGGTTTTCGACGCAACTGTCATAACGAAAAAGAGGCAGCCCCTTGACTGTATATTATTTCTCATCCCCGATCACAATTTTCCAACCAACTCAATCAAACAAGTTCAATATAAGTACTCAAAGAAACTGTCATAATCACTCAACCAATTTATGATAACCACAAGAAGCCCAACAAGAGAGACAAATTGGGAAAGATCGGGCTGTGTAACAATGAACAAAAGAAGTAATCAAGAGTCTGCTTGGTTATCAAAGAACATAGATATTGGAGGTAAAAAATATCAAACAATAGGCAGAGACTCTTCAATACATTCACGATAGAACCACAGGGTTCCTTATAACTACTAGTCTATGTAATGGTGCAACAGTTCAACAACGGGTAAGTTAGGATGATGATGCAGAGGAGAAGTGAATATCTATTGGACAATGACAAGTACCCCAGAGCACACATAGGTATAACCTTCGTGCATTTCTCATGAGCCGAACCAACTTATAACAATGCTAGTGAGAATGTAGACTTGAGGCATAATTTATATCACCAAAAACCATAAAGCATACATCTTGGCATAATGACCACCCTATAACCAACTTATGAGATATTTTGATGCCAATACCACAAAAATAATCCCACGACCATGACTCTAGAAAAGACAAAACGACCAAAAGGCAGTCTGAAAACATACACAACAACCACATAACATCCTGCATATGAATGGATAGGGTTACCCTCACAACTATGAGGAAGAGGCCAGCAAGGATAAACAGCGAAAAACCCTCTAAAATACAGAGTGATAATACCCATGTCCACTTAAAACTATAGAGAGACATCATAGTTTTCACCACAAAGAACAAAGAGCGAATGCATAACTCAAACAACCAATTATTTTAATTGCAAAATGAATAACCACACAGTCATTCCAGAGAGAAAACCCGCGCATTTACACAGTTGCCAATCTCAGGAAAACACAAACCAACACATCACTGAGCCATTGTTCATTCATACGCATAGTGAAATTCATGGATGGGTGAAAAGAACCATACCTGTAACCAATAGCTTTAAAAGGGGCGAGTTGGCAAAGCACTTCCTTCCCAAGCTTGGACCTTGGAGCTTAACCACCAACAAAATGAAATGCAACAATAACCATACTAGGGTGACATCCTGATGGGGAAGTATGAAGTGACGTTCATTTACTAAACGTCGCTTCCATCTTCTTCTTCATTCAATTTTGAAGTACACGACAACCAACAATCACTAATACAATTAACCATGTCATTAATTCCAAACCATTGAAATTTGCGACCACATTTCTTTCCAAATGCACCACCCAAAATTTATATTAACCATTTCCAAACTTCCATACTATACCATATATCAAATGTGCCCAATATAACTCAAATACAATTCGCATAACCACTAATCAAGTTAGGATTAGCACTAACTTGTTTCATTTTAATTGCACATAACTTCTAACATAGCATAGTATATGCTCTTTCTTTTGGATTTATTTGTAATTTTCTTTCCCATTGTTTTTTTTATGTGGTTACTAACATAGGTCTTGTGCAGGTGTAGCCAAGTAATAAATCATGGTGACATGGTCAAACATAACAACTATAAATATGTGCCAAGAATACATAAAATTAAATATTTGAATAGCGGAACATCCCATAGAATGCATAATCCACCTATCATCATGTCAAAAATGCAACCAAGACTGCATCATCAACCATGTAAGACCCTGTAAGAAACATCAAAACAATAGCATAAAATGTGTGATATGACTATCTCTGAGCCTCCAGTCTACAAGGGGTCCCACCTACTAGTATTATATATCATTAGCATAGTTTAAATAATAGGATTTAGAAATACTTTGGGGGAGAAATTCCTCGTTGTGATTTTTATCGTCAACAATGAGTTTTATTCCCCCTCGTTCCCTCCAACTATGGAGATCGATGCATCTCGGATTGGGTAGCTGCAACGACTTTTGAGTGGCACACAAAGACTTTTAAGAAAGATGTTGTTAGAATAAATTTAATGAATTTACTATTTTTAGAGAGAGTCGATCCTTCTAGTGGTCGACCTCTCAAGCAATGTAATCATCTATAAATACCACTATCTATGACATGAAGGAGAAAATTTTTATTATTCTACACAGACATTATCACCATTTTTGTTGTATACTCTATTTTTATATCAATTCTAGTGTTGCGTTAGGTTAGTGACTGCGATTTCTTGTTGAAGAGTTGCCATGCCCTTCTGGGGGGGGGGCACAAATGGTCTGGGTGGTTGTTTATACCAGTACATATTTACATTTATACAATTTCTTTTCATATTATTAGATTTCAAAATCGCTTCTTTACTATGTAAATTTCTCAATTTCAAATTACTTGTTGTCTGTATATTTTAATTGTAGATTGCTTGTCTAATTCATCTCCCTATACATCTTATCTTGTTTTCATATTACTTTCTAAATTGTGTGTATATCATAGAGGGATGTCCATGGTTGTGTGTTAATGATTAAACTCCTAATATTTTTTTTGCAGGTTGTGGAAGTTGTTTAATTACATTGTCATGTCATTTTCTCCTTAGCTATAAATTACTCTGCAGATTACTAATTTAGATAGGTTTATTTGTAATTGAAAATACTCTCTGTAGGTTTGTTTCATTTGTTGATTTTTCTTCAACATGATAGGATAGAAATGGATTTTGAGTTATGATTTCTAATAGCATCTTAGTTGATTTTGAGTATGAATTTTAACGATAGCTTAGTTCACTTTAGGTTATGATTTTTTTAATGAAATATCAGTTATGAATTTGAGCTGTGATTTCTAATTAACATTATCCAAGAGTTTGTAGGTTTGCACAAAGTGTTTTATTGTCATCTTAGTCATGAATTTGAATTAGGATTCTTGATTAAGTGTCAATTATGAGTTTATAACTTTGCTTGAGTTAGTGATTTTGAACAGGGTACTTTCGAGTAGTTGTATGATAAAGTGAATGATTGTTGTTGAATCTTTTCTGCACAATGTTTAAAGATCACATGAATTCCAAGAACACCTAGTGTTACTTTTATGATGGAAAAACATTCTATAGACTGCCTTATCCATACTTTACATTTCTCTGTAGAAGTTAGCATTGAGTTAATTCCACTTGAATTATCATTGATAGTTAGATGCCATCGTGATGTCATTCACCACCGAAAACATATTCATCACATTTGAATACTGTCACAACACTATTGCTTTTAGCTAAGTAGATTAATGTTTATTCTTTTCAAGATAGAAACAATTGTGAGTTTTTACTTTAAGAATAGAGTTCACTTGTCAAGATAGTTTTGATAGATTAATTACTTACTTGTTTACTTACTCGCTTAGAGGTAGATAGATCAAATAATTATGAAATAGATTACTTGGTGTTTTATTATTTAAAGAGAGATTGAATAGATTAAATATCTTTGAAATAGGTTATCTGTTATTTTCTTATTCAGAGATAGGTTAAACAATCCATAATCCTAGATTGTTTCAAGGGTACTTAGGTCAAATAGTTCATAGTTCTAGAATTGCTTGAAGCTCATTAATTGAAGGTTGCTTTATATAGAATTTGTTGTTTAAATAGATTTTAAAAGTCATCTCTTTAGAAAGTAGAATTGTAAATTAAAAAGAGTGTTGATCCCTAGGGTAAACTATCTCCTTAGCTAGACAATATTTCCATTAGATTTTCTTTCTACCTTGGTTCATACTATGCCACAACTCTAAGTTTACTTACCCCAGGTTGACAATTTAATTGAGGGAATTAGTGCATACAGAATACCCATCATATTCCCATGTTGTCAAGTAGTTTTCCGCGATAATTATGTATCTAGATCATGTTCTTCTCGCTGGTGGGTTAATCAATCTGACAAAATACACTACCTATTTGTCAAATGTCTACAAGGTAACTTGTGAATTTAAGGGCATATCATCCCTTTGTGATGGTATTACTACTATCTGAAAAATGTCGCATCTCTGGAAATATTCCTTCATGTCCTTATGGAGTGTAGGCCACCATAGCCCTGCACACAAGATATTTTGCATTGTCTCCTTTCCTACATAATTTCGTCCTACAATTTGATCATGTGATTATGATAAGATCATGGGTCTTTCTTGTTCTAGAACACATCATCTCATTATCCCATCTATGCCTAACTTATATAAATTCCCTACGATCAACTAATAATATGTTTCTTTAACCACTAGCTATTTCTTTTGGGATACTGTCATATCAGATGAAGCCAGTCTTGTGCTCAAGTATTAAACAATTTCTGCAAAATGGTCATCTACCATTTGGACTGAAAATAATTGTGCATTTGGGAAGCTATCGTCTAAGTTCCCTACATATTCCCCTGTCAATATCCACGAAAAATGGTATGGGCCTACATTTAGTTTTCCTAGCTTCAAAATAAACTCAAAATAATACTCCTATAACAACAATAACCATATGCAGAATCTCCCCCTCGCGCCCCCCCCAACACTGGCTTGTTCAATAAATATATGAGTAAAAAATGGTATGTATACATCTTGAAGTGGGATCCCAACAAACAATGTATGAACTTCTGCAAGGCATATACCATTTCCAAGCCTTTCCTTTCTATCTTCATGCAATTTTTCTTAGCAGTCGACAACTTCTTGCTAGAAAAATAAATCAGATGATCTAATTCACCCTTCCCAGGAGGGGTTAACACTGTGTTGAGTGCTATCGATGATGAATCCACATGGAAATGAAAGTCTTTCTTCCAATCTGAGAATACTAGAATGGGCATAGTTACTAACGTTTTTTTTAATATGTCCAAACCCTTCTGACAGTCTTTGTTCCACCAAAACTTAGCCTCTTTATTCAATAATTTCTCCATTGGGGATATAATTTTTGCATAGCCTTTAATAAATTTCAAGTAGTAACCTATATAACCCAACATTGTTCTCAACTGTCGCACCAATTTAGGTGGTGAAAAATTAACAATTAATTCGATATTGGTGGGATCGACTAACAAACTTTGCTTGCATACCACATGACCTAACAATATCCATGTTAGCCCTTAGTTATATATTAAGGAAGAAAGAGAAGAAAAAGGAAGAGAAAAGATGAAGTCTGAACTGTGTGGAAGGCACATTGACTGAGAATGGGTTGAAGTGGTCAAAGAAGCAGAAAATAGGGAGAGAAGTAAGGGAAAATGAGTTGTTGGACAAGAAGATTGAGGAGAACAGATCAAAAAGGAATATGGATCATGGACAAATCAATAAGCGGAAAAATTCACCAACAAATGATTTGGAGCACCTCATGGGAAAGAAGGAAAGATAGGCCAGTGAAGCCCAAAAAATACGGGTCAAAGTGGACCTAGGGTTTTAGACACCTAGGGTTTTGGTATTTAGGGTTTCAACACCTAGGTTTCAGCCTAAGATTGTCTAAGAGTCATTGTAATGTATAAATAAAGATCGAGAGGGGTGAGGAAGAGTTGGTTCTGAGCTCATCGTCGGTGTTTTGGTTGAGTGATTGTTATTGTGTGAGAGAGAAGTGTTGTGTGTGAGAGCACTCTGGTATTGTAAGATCTTCAGTTGGGTGCGCAGGGAGGTGAGAAGAGAGAGAGAGAGAGAGAGAGATCTGCAAGATAAGAGCGCAAATAGAATTGTATGTTTTCATATAATATCAAGAAACACAGTTCTATGGATGTATCCCTAGGGAGAGGGTGAACCACGTATATCCTGTTGTTCTATGTGATTGATGTTGTGTGATTTTACCTTCTATTATTCTGTTATTGCATCATTGTGTTAGATATGAGATATAACTATGCGGAGTAGGTTTAAGTTGGTAAATAATATCTAGTTGTGTTGCTATTATTTTGGATCCACTATGCATTTCCTCTAGTTGTATACATCTGTGTCTTGCAACCCCCTCTTGCTACTTCGGGTGAGACTGCATCTTCTTCACAGGTGTTGTCAAAAGGGCCAGTAGTTAGGGCTTGTTAGTGCATTGTTAGAGCTAAACCCTGGGTCTTCTGAATCTCTATCTTATGAATCTCCATCGAAGACAGAGATTCAGAAGAAACTCCAGCAAGATGGTGGGGGACGCACAAAAAGAACATCATGGACTAGGTGCAATGTCTCACTTTAATGACAGTGCACTTTTCAGAACAAGTCAAAGGATGTGAAGTTCGATACACGGGTCAAAGTTGTCTGAAGGACCATGTGCAAATTTGTGAGGAAGCCTAGAGAAACATTCCTCAAGAGCAGTGGGTGCATAAATTCATTAACACTCTGGACACAACCCCTATTAATTGGTATCTTCAGGAAGAACTGGGCCTCACCACCGCAGATTGGTATAGTATGAATCAAAATTTTGTAGCTACATTTTTATTTGAAAGTCAGTATCCCACAGTGGATCAAGATTTACATATTGTAAGATAGAAAGTCTTTGAGGAGACACCTAACCTCTTTGTTGAGAAAGAAGAGGATGAATGGACTTCACCTCTTCAGAAATTGCAAGGTTGTTACAATATCAATGTTGATGAAGACAATGATCCTAGGAATGTGAACATCACAGAAAAAGGACAGAGAGACATATAAGGACCAAGAGTAGAGATACCTTTTATTGGGCAACCAATTAAAATCAAGAAAGTTAATATTGGAACAGAGCAAGCACCTAAGCTCACAAACGTTGGAGATTATTGGGATAATCCCACTATTGACAAGATCACAGAACTAATGCATGAATATCAGGACTTGTTTCCAACCAAGTTCACTGACATGAAGGTAATTAAAGGGCCCATGGGAGAAATGAATATCCCCTTGAAACTAGATGCAAGGCCAGTCAAGAAAAGACCCTACAGATTGAATTAGACAGAATGTTGGAAGCAGGAATCATAGAACCTATTGAAGAGTCAGAATGGATTAGACCTATGGTGGTCCAAGATAAGAAGACAGGTGATATCATGATCTATGTAGACTTGAGGAAACTGAATGATGCATGCTTACATGATCCATTCCCCACACTGTTTAATGATGAAGTGTTAGATAATGTGGGAGGACAGGAAGTTTACTCCTTCACAAATGGATTTTTAGGTTATCACCAGATCAAGATTGCCAAGGAAGATCACCATAAGACCACATTTTCAATAGAATGGGGATCTTACCAGTGCATAGTGATGCCTTTCGGATTGAAGAATACACCAACCATCTTTTCTAGGGTGGTGGTCGAAGCAATCAAGGAGTTTTTACATAAATGTTTGGAAGCATATTTTGATGATTGGACTGTTTTTAGATTATTGCAAAATCATATTGAATGTTTAAGACTAATGTTGGATAAGTGCACGCAATGTCAGATTGCCTTGAACCTGAATAAGTGTATCTTATTTTCACCCTTTGGAGTGCTTCTAGGCCATATTGTGTGTAAGCAGAAGTTGTTGGTAGATCCTTCCAAGATTGCCATCATTGTTGATCTACCCCCTCCTACTTCGGTTAGACAGATGAGCACTGCGCTGGGACATACTGGATACTACAGGAAGTTCATCAAGGGCTATGCACAGATAACACCACCCATGGAGAACATTTTGAATAAATATTGTCATTTTCACTGGATAGAAGAATGCTAGCAGAGCTTTGACACGCTGAAACAGAAAATGGTTACTGCGCCTATTTTGGTTTTCCCAAATTGGAGTAAATAATTTTATGTGCATGTTGATGCCTCATCTATTTCATTAGGAGTAGTGTTAGCACAACCATGAGCATGAGATATTGACCATTTGTTAGCCTTTTCTAGCAGGAAGCTCTCAACAGCTAAGATAAATTACACCACCACTGAGAGAGAAGGTTTAGCCATGGTGTATGTGTTGCAGAAGTTTCATCACTACTTGTTGATAAGACACTTTAAGATGTTCATTGATCACTCTGTGTTGAAATACCTAGTCAACAAGCCAGTGTTGGGGGGAAGAATATGCAGATGTCTACTGCTATTCTAGGAATATGATTTTGATATTGTGGTCAAGCAAGGGAGAATGAACAAAGGACCTGATCACTTGTCAGGATTAGAGCATGGAGAAGAACCTAATAGTTTGGAGGATACACTAACATATGCATAGTTTCTGGACATAATAAGGGTTGATGATCACTTTGCCGAGATATTTTAGTTCCTGTCTATAGGAATAAAACCTGTTGGCACAAGGGTAGACCCAAGGTTCACTCCAAGAGCGCACCAACAAGACCTAACTACTAGCCCTTTCGGCAACACATGCGAAGAAGATGCAGTCTCACCCGAAGTAGCTATGGGGGGGTTGCAGGATAGTTATGTCTACAACCAAGGTAATATCAAATGGATCTTGACGTAATACAACACAGTATACCTAGCTCACTTATCACTAAAATATACACCACATTATATAGATCTAGTATAATATAGTAATGCAATAACAGTATATCAAAGAAAAAGATAAAGCATAAATCATACACACATAACACCAAGTATACGCGGTTCACCTTCTCCCTAGGGCTATGTCCACAGAACTGTGCTTATGATATATTAAGGTAAATCTTACAGTTCTTGTCTGCACTCTCTGCTAGAATATCCTCTTCTTCTTCTCTCTTCCTCTCCCCCTCCTATGCACCCAGCTACAAGACTTTATCTTCACACCCATCTGAACATCTTACAATGCTAGAAGGCTCTTACTCCCAGCACTTCTCTCACTCACAATACAATACTCTCTCAATGAACAACAATCAATAAAATTGCTCAACAATGATACCGACTTCTACCAGCCTGACCCAAGTCCTCTTAACCTTGATTTATACATTACAATCCCTCATCGACAGCCTTAGGACAAAACCTAGGTGCCAAAACCCTAAATACCAAAACCCTAGGTGTCTAAAACCCTATGTCAACTTGACCCTCTTTTCCTGGGCTTTGCCAGCCTATCTCTCCTTTCTTCCCACTCAGTGATAATGGTGGATTTTCCCACTATGTGAGTTGTCCTCGATCCATATACCTTTCTTATTAGTCATCCTTGATCTCCTCATCCAACGACTAGCTTTCTTGGGCTTCGCTCCTTCTTTTCTTCTCTTTTTCTTACTTCGACCCAGTAACAGTCACTGTGTCTCCCACAAAGTTTGCATTTTACCTCTTCTTCCTTGATGTTTGCTTGATTACATACCCAAGGGCCAATAGGCTCCCAACACTCACATGTGACTCATCCCAAGGCACTTCAAATCTGATCCTTCTATTTTACCTCAACTTTGGACTGCACAGTGCAGTTTGCTTTCTACTTTATTCCTCCTCTCCATCCCTATGCAGACTATCTTTTCTATGTCTGGTACCCAGTTTCAACTGTACCTGATACCTAGACAATTTTCCTCTTGTTTTTACTGAGAGTTGCGAGGTAGATGATTGTCATTGTACAACTTCAGCCGACTCCCATTTACCAACCCTTCCTTTGATTCTCTGTTCAATGTCTCCAGCTATGCAACTCCTCCTTATGTAACATAGGCGATCTCATATGGTCCAAGCCAATGTATTCTAAACTTCCCTGGGTGTTTTATAAACTTACTGTCATACACCAGTACTAAGTCACTTTGCTTAAATGCCATCTTCTTTATGTGCATGTCATGGTAGGCCTTCTCTTTGTCCTTCTGAACCTACTGATGAAATCCTGCAACAAATCTATCTTCTTCCAATTCAACCAACTGTGCAAGCCTCTCTTGAACAGATCTAGTGTCATCCATATCTATAAAGGCAACAATTCTTAATCTTGGCACCAGGTATTCCATTGGGACAACATCTTCGAGGCCATAGACTATCTTAAAAGGAGTCTGCATGGTCAGTTTCTTGCAAGTGGTTCTATAGGCCCAAAGTACTATAGGTACTCTTAAATCCCAATCATCCCTGTTCACATTACAAATCTTCATCAATGTTGTATCCAAGATTTTGTTGAATGCTTCGACTGTTTCATTTTCCTAAGGATGATAAGGTGTGCTCTTCTGATGGTAGATGGTAAACTCCTCCATCAATGCTTCAACTATCGGATTGATGAAGTGTGTGCCTTGGTCACTCATAAGGATCTTGGGGCATCCAAACCTGGTTATTATGTCATCAAATATAAGTTGTGTAGTTGTAGTTGCACTACATTCCTTGACTACTCTGGCTTCAGCCCCTATGGTTAAGTATTCAGTCACAATAATGATATACCTTGCTCCTATACACTTCCCCGGTGGGTTGATAGGTCCCATGAAGTCAATGGCCCATTTTTTGAATGCTTGTAGGGTCATCTACGGTGCTAATGGAATTTCATCTATTCTATATGGTCTCCCAAATCTCTGGCACACATCACAGGCTCTAGCATAATCCTTAGCATCTTTGTGTAAGGTAGGTCACCAAAGGCCAGCTCGCAGAACCTTCTGCAGAGTTTCTTTCCCTGCATAATGTCCTCCTGCGATGCCTTCATGAGCTTCTACAAGGATTAGTGGGTGTTATGCCTCCATAACACATCTTCTTAGTATATCATTAGGTCCCATATTGTATAGCTGACCCACTATCAATGAAAATTCTACAGCACGCACTACTAGTTGTTTCTTCTGGGGAATTGTATAATCACTAGGTGCCATTCTTGTTGACAGGAACTGGACTATTTCTAAAAAGTGGTCATTGATCTTTTTGATGGCGAGAATTTGTGCATCCGACAGTGTATCCTCCAAACTGGCGGGTTCTTCTCCATGCTCCAACCTCGAAAAGTGGTCAGGGCCCTTGTTCATTCTCTGTGGCTTAACTATGATCTCAAAATCATATTCTTGAAACAACAGAAGCCATCTGCATATTCGCCCCCCCCAACACTGGCTTGTTGAATAGGTACTTCAGTGTGGAGTGGTATGTGAACATTTTAAAGTGTCCTCCCAATAAGTAGTGGTGGAATTTTTGTAGTTCATACACCATGGCCAATCCTTCTCTCTCTGTGGTGGTGTAGTTAATTTGTGTTGTCGATAACTTCTTCCTAGAAAAGGATAATGAGTGATCGATGTCTCCTATTCCTAGTTGTGTTAACATGGATCCTAAGGAAATGGATGACGCATCGACATACACATGAAATTCTTTGCTCCAATCTGGAAAGACCAGAATGGGTGTATTGACCATATTATGTTTCAGTGTGTCAAAGCTCTACTGGCATTCATATGTCGAACCAAACTGGAAGTCCTTCTTCAAAAGATTCTTCATCGGTGTTGTAATTTGGGCATAGCCTTTAATGAATTTCCTGTAATAGCCAATGTGTCCTAGCGCAGTGCGCAGTTGTTTAACTGAAGTTGGAGGTGGAAAATCAACTATAATTTCAATTTTAGATGGATCAACGAGCAATCCTTGCTTGCATACAATATGGCATAATAACACTCCAAATGGTTAAAAGAAGATGTACTTATTCAGATTTAAAGAAATTTGACACTACCTGCATTTATCCAACATTAGCCTTATACATTCAATATGATTTTTCAGCAAACTAAACATAGTCCAGTCATCAAAATAGGCTTCTAAAAATTTATGCAGAAATTCTTTGAGCGCTTCAACCACCACCCTGGAAAACATGGTTGGGGAATTCTTCAGTCCAAATGGTGGTCCTCCTTGGAAATTCGAATCTAATGGTATCCGAAAAATCCATCTGTAAAAGAATATACCTCCTGGCCTCCTACATTGTCTAATACTTCATCAATGAATGGTGCAGGGAAAGGGTCATGCAAAAAGGCATCATTCAGTTTCTTGAGGTCTACACATATCCTGATTTCTCATGTATTCTTGCCTTGTACCACCATAGGGCTGATCCACTCTAATTCTTCAACAGGTTCAATAATCCCTACTTCCAACATTCTGTCAAGCTCAATCTTCACTTTTTCCTTGTATTTCGGGTTCAATCTATAGGGTATTTGCTTGACTGGCTTCACATCTAGTTTCAAAGGTATCCTCATCTCTCCCATAGGTCCTTTTATTCCCTTCATATCAGTGAACTTGGTTGGAAACAAGTCCTGATATTCATGCAATAGCTCTGTAATCTTATCAATGGTAGAAACATCCCAATAATCTCCGACATTGGAAAGATTTGGTGTCTCCTCTATTCCAATATTGACCTTTTTGATCTTGATTGGTTGACCAATAAATGGTAGATCAGCTCCTGCACCTTCCAAATCTCTTTGGCCTTCTATTTCAGTGATGTGTATCTTCCTAGGATCATCATCATCATCAGCATTGATGTTGTAGCAGCCCTGCAATTTCTGGAGAGGTGCAGTCCATTCGTCCTCTTCTTGTTCCATAGGGGGGCTATATGCCTCTTCGAATACTTTCTGACTCACAATCTGTAATGCTTGGTCTACTGAAGGGTATTCACTCTCAAATAGAAAGGTGGTGACAAAATTCTAAATCATACCTTCCCAATATGCAGTGACAAGGCTCAGCTCCGCTTGAAGGTACCAGTTGATAGGTGTGGTGTCCAGCGTGTTGATGAATTTGTGCACCCATTTCTCTTGTGGAATATCACTCCAGGCTTCTTCACATCTTTGCACATGGTCCTTTGGGCAACCTCGACCTGTGTACCTCACTTCGCAGCTTTCTACTTGGGCTGAGAACCGCACTGTCATCAAGGTTTAACATTGTACCCAGTCTGTAATATTTCTTTTGTGCGTCCCCCACCATCTTGTTGGTGTAGCTTTTAAGGCCTCATCCATTGCCAACAGTCTCTATTTCATTGGTACACTTTCTTAAAATTCCAACAAGAAGGACTCTAATGGATTCAAACCATCAAAGGTGGGTAAGTTGCTCACTATTGTACCAATCCAACGAACTTTTCTGGTCACCCTGGCACACCTTCTTGTGGATACTTCATACATATGATTTTTCCAATTTTCCAGTGCTTCTTCTGAGTCTGATGAGAATACACTGTCACTTCCCCAACTAAGATTCCCATCAGCCATATGATTAATGTAATCCTATTGTCTGGCTGTCAGTTTGTAGATATTTTCCAATTCATATGTGTGGTCTTCTTCTCTGATGGGTTCTGTGTATCTCTGAACTTCATCTGGATCTAAAGGTGCAATGACCCTTAGGCCATCTCTTTCAAATGTCATACGTCTCTTCTTCAAATCAAAAATAGTAGATTGGTTGAAGGCCCAATAAATTCCTAACAACGTCGGGTAAGGGTAGATGTCATCAACAATTTCAATTACCTCAAAATATGCAAAGGTTCTAACTTCGTCGATGTCCACAGGGACATGCTCCAATCATCCAAATGGGCTGACAGCTTGCTGATTGGACATGTGAAGCCTGATAGGGGAATATATCAGCTTGGGTTTTCCCATCAGTGCCCAAGTATGCTTCATCATGACATTGACCTCCGACCCTAAGTCGAGGACCACATAGTCTATGTCATACTCGCCTATCTGAGCATTCAAGTGTAATTCTTTGTTTGTCCTTCTCCTTTTCCCAATTTGGTGTACTGCCTTATTCAGCAAGGGGTCTATCTTTCCTATCTCATATTTCTTGATTAGATGTTGAAGTTCCCTTACAGTGTCTTCATCTTCAATTAGCTTAATACAAGTATACAAAAATTCGATGAGCTTACTTACCTCTTTTCCCTCTCTCAATGAAGAAAATTGATCGAATACAGGTGGAATTCCATATTCTCTTACTTTTGGCCATGTTCTTTATGATGAGCCTTGATCTCTTCTGAATTATTTCCTTGCATCTTCAAATGTTCATATTTCTTTCTTGGAATCAAAATTTTAAGTCTTCTCCACATCTTTTCTGACTGCTGAGTCTTCTGTAGTCTTTCCCTGTGTCACTCTATCTTCTCCTGTAACAATGCCTCCTTGAGTAATAACAATGACTCTAGGGTCTTCTTTGTGAGGTTCAACATATATTAGTTTCACTTGTAGGTTCTGCTGAGGTCCTCGTCTTTCCTGAAGCTTAGCTAATAGAATAGGGCAGTCCTCAATGATATGCTCAAAAGAGTTGCAATAATTGCAGGTGGTGCAAGGGTACTAACAATCCCTTGCTAGATGTCCTAGATGCATGCAGTTATAACAAATTATTTGTCCTCATCCTCAACCCATTCCTCCTCCTCGTCCCCGTCCTCTGTATCTACCGTGAGGATTGAGATTTCCTCTTCCTCGGGAGTTATATTGTGCATTGTTTCCTTCTTGATGCACTTCACCTTGGATATTGTATATGTCTCTTGATCTTTCATGCATAAGGTTAAAGGCCCTACAATCTCTGTCATCATGCCCTACTAACTTACATAATGTTCTATACAATTTTGTGGGTGTATGAACATACTTTTTCATATAGTAGCACTCACTAGGGTGATGTCGATTTCTACATACTTTGCACTAGGGTAATGTGACTTGATTCAAAGATCTCAGAGCTCCTGAGGCCAAATATTCATGAAATGAAGGGTAGTGTTCCTTATCATGGCCCTCTGATCTGCATCTAATGCACCATATGTCTTCTCTTTTCTCCTTTCCCTTATCTATTTTTATGTATTCGACCTGTAAAGACAAATTGGTCAGATGGCTCAAGATCTGGCTCATACCTGAGCTAGATACTCCCATAGGGGTTGATTCAATCTTCATGGCGATCTCCAGCACCTCAAACTATGAAGATATTTTTCTGTTGCATCAGAGGAAGTCTGATGTGTGGTAACAGCGCAGTGATGAACCATTCTTTGTTTTGTTCATCTGGGATATTAAAAGTTAATCGACATGTTAAGGTCTTGAATCTTTGAGCGAATTCCCAGACAGGTTCGAAAACCTTCTGTTTGATCTCCTTCAGCTCTATAATACATTGTGACTCTGATTTGGGTTTCTTGAATTCTGCAATCAACGCATTCTTGATCTCATTCAATGGTTGGGGTTGTGCAAGTCCTTGGACAATCTTCATGTACCAACTCAGTGCATGATCTCTAAGAGTAGTCTTGAACTGGGTTCTTTTGACGGCCTCACCAGTGACATTCTTAATATTCCACACAACTTCACACATGAACCAGTGTTGATCAGGGTCTTCAAATCCATCTCCTCTAAACATAGGGAACCTCATCTCATCTGCCATAGAGCTACCTAGGTTTCCTATCTGAGTAGATGTCGAACTGCTAGTAGTAACACTTTGAGGACTCTGATGACTCGGATTGCCTAGTGATGTTGAAACAATAGAAGGGTTAATGATACTTACTTCAGCAGTCTACGTAGTTCTTGATTTTTCTGGCTCGTCCTGGCGAGGTTCTTTAGTTGCTCCTTCCTCTGGCCTAGAGGGTTCTAGACATTCTTCATCTGTTAGATCTACCTCTTCTCTGTTGTAGAAACCCTCTTCTCTATAGTTTTTCTTAAACAGGTTCTCAAGGTGAACCCCTCAAAATACTCTTCCACTGTGCGTAAGTCCCACCTCTATGTCACTGTCACTGTCTGAATTCCTAAACATCGGCCTTTTCAGATCCATCCAATCTACTGTATCTTCAATATGTGGTTTTCATGCAGGAGCATCGTGATTCTTAACTTCAGAAAATGCAAACATTTCCCTCTGGGTCCTTTGAAAAAGTATCTCTCGGCTTGGCTATACGATTCTACTATGTCAACAGCAAATTCGATGATATACCCTCCAATGGTACTATCAAACCAATGATCTACTGCTCTAGATACAGTGTTGTCGACTCTTTTAACCTTCTGGATCAGCGTCGGCATACAAACCATAGGGGGTCTATATCTGATCTTGAATTGGGTATTAGTTAACCTAGCCAATCACTCAAACAACTCCTGATGGATTCCTCCAAAGAAGATCTCGTGGATGTCGGTGAAAATGTATCTTTGTAGCCAATCTTCAGTACTTAGCTTAGGGTTCTTGTTTTGGGCTTCAGCGAAGTCCCTCTATTGATATTCTATCCACTTTTGAATCTCTTTCTTCGATGGGAACCACCTTGACATTACCTACGAAGATTCTTGTCCTGACAACGGAACCATTTGTTGGCACAGGGGCAGACCCAAGGTTCACTCCAAGAGTGTACCAACAAGCCTTAACTACTGGCCCTTTCGGCAACACCTGCGAAGCAGATGTAGTCTCACCCGAAGTAGCTATGGGGGGGTTGCATGACAGAGATGTATACAACCAAGGGAATATCAAGTGGATCTTGACGCAATACAACACAGTATAACTAGCTCACTTATCACTAAAATCTACTCCACATTATATAGATCTGATCTATTGCAATAATAAAATAACATTATATCAAAGACAAAGATAAAGCATCAATCATACACACATAACACCAGGTATACGTGGTTCACCCTTTCCCTAGGGATACATCCACGGAACTGTGCTTATGATATATTAAGGTAAAGCTTACAGTTCTTGTTTATGCTCTCTGCTAGCAGATCCTCTTCTTCTTCTATCTTCCTCTCCCCCTCTTGTGCACCCAGCTGCAGGACTTGATCTTCGAACCCAGTTGAATATCTTACAATTCCAGAAGGTTCTTACTCCCAACACTTCTCTCACCCTCAATACAATACTCTCTCAATAAACAACAATCAATAACAATGATCAACGACAATACCGACTTCTACCAACTCGACCCAGGTCCTCTTGACCTTGATTTATACATTACAATTCCTCACCGACAGCCTTAGGCCAAAACCTAGGTGCCAAAACCCTAAATACCAAAACCCTAGGTGTCTAAAACCCTAGGTCTACTTGACCCTCTTTTCCCGGGATTCACCAACCTATCTCTCCTTTCTTCCTGCTCGGTGCTAACGGTGGCTTTTCCCACTATATGATTTTTCCTTGATCCATATACCTTGCTTATTTGTCATCCCTAATCTCCTCATCCAACGACTAGCTTTCTTGGGCTTTGCTCCTTCCTTTCTGCTCTTTTTCTTACTTCGACCCAGTAACAGTCACTGTGTCTCCCGCGGAGTTCACATTTTACCTCTTATTCCTTGATTTTCACTTGATTCCATACACAAGGGCCAACAACACCTCACGAATATACAGTCATTCAGAAGAAATAGTTGGTAGTTTGTGTTGCATATTTTTCACTTATAAATGGACAGCTATATAAGATGAGACCTGATGAGATCTTGAGGAGATGTGTCATGGAGGCAGAGAGACCATTGATTCTGGAAGAAGCACATGAAGGCATCACAGGAGGACATTATGCAAGAAAAGAAACAATGCAAAAGATTCTTAGAGCTGGCCTCTGGTGACCCACTATACACAAAGATGTGAAGGAATACTACAAAGCCTATGATGTATGCCAAAGAGTTGGGAAACCTTCCAAGAGAGATGAGATGCCTTTAGCACCTCAGCTAACTTTACAGGCATTTGAGAAATGGGCAATTGATTTTGTGGGACCTATCAACCCACCAGGGAAGCACATAGGAGCAAGATACATCATCACTGTGACAGATTACTTGACCATATGGGTAGAAGCAAGAGTCGTTAAGGATTGTAGTGCAACTATAGCTGCGTGATTCATATTTGATGATATCATAACCAGGTTTGGATGCCTAAATACCCTGATGAGTGATCAAGGCACACATTTTATTAATAATACTATTGAATCTTTGACTCAGGAATTTTTAGTCCACCATCAGAAGACCACACACTACCATCCACAAGCGAACGATATAATTGAAGCTTTCAATAAAATCTTGGAGACAGCGCTGACTAATATTTGTAGTGTGAACAAAGATGATTGGGATTTGTGGGTACCAACAGTATTATGGGCCTATAGAACCTCTTGCAAGACGCTAACAATGTAGACTCCCTTTAAGTTGGTCTATGGTCTAGAAGTAGTTGTACCTATGGAATATTTGGTTCCTAGCTTAATAATTGCAACATTCACAGACATGGATGACACTGACGTTGTACAAGAGAGGCTCGCGCAGTTGGTCGAACTGGAGGAAGACATGTTTATTGCAGGATTCCATCAGCAGGTACAGATGAAAAGAGAAAAGGTCTATCACGACATACATATCAAGAATAAATCCTTTAAGAAAGGAGATATGGTATTAGTATAAGACAACAAGCTCATGAAGAATCCAGGGAAGTCCAAGACACATTGGCTTGGGCCATATGAGGTTTTCTACGTTACTGAAGGAGGAGTTGCACAGTTGAAGACTTTGAACGGAGAATGGAAGGAAGGTTTGGTGAATGGGAGTCGGTTGAAGTTGTACTATGACAACCATCTTTCTCGTAGCTCTCAGTAAAAGAATAAGGAGAAGGGTCTAGGTACCAGGTGCAGTTGAAACTAGGTACCAAACACAGAAAACATAGTCTTCACATAGGGGAGGGACAAAGCAGAAAGCACGTCAAAGTGACACAAAAAGTTCCAGTCCTGCAGTGACTTGGGATGAGTCACAAGTGAGTGTTGGGGGATTTTATGTATTAAGAAAGAAATCAAAGAAAAAGGAAGAGAAAATATGAAGTCTAAACTATGTGGAAGGCACATTGACTAAGAATGGGTTGAAGTGGTCAAAGAAGAAGAAAAGAGGGAGCGAAGTAAGGGAAAATGAGTCATTGGAAGAGAAGATCGAGGAGAACAAATCAGCAAGGAAGATGGATCATGGAAAACTCAGTAAATGGAAAAAGACACCAACAGATGCTTTGGATCACCTCTCGAGAAAGAAGGAAAGACAGGTTGGTGAAGCCCGAAAAATGTGGGTCAAAGTGGACCTAGGGTTTTATACACCTAGGGTTTGGGTATTTAGGGTTTCGACACTTAGATTTCAGCCTAAGGTTGTCTGAGAGTAATTGTAATGTATAAATAAAGATCAGGAGGGGTGAGGAAGGGTTGGTTCTGAGCTCGTTGTTGGTGTTGTGGTTGAGTGATTATTTGTTTGTGAGAGAGAATTGTTGTGTGTGAGAGCACTCTAGTATTGTAATATCTTCAGCTAGGTGCAGAGATCAACCCTGCAACTAGGTGCACAGGGAGGGGAGGGGAGAGAGAGAGAGAGAGAGAGAGAGAGAGAGAGATGCAAGATAAGAGCACAGATAGAACTGTATGTTTTCATATAATATAAAGAAAAATAGTTTTATGGATGTAGCCATAGGGAGAGGGTGAACCACATATATCTTGTTGTTATATGTGATTGATGTTGTGTGATTTTACCTTTTGTTATTTTGTTATTGCATCATTATGTTAGATTTGAGATATAACTATGGGGAGTAGGGTTAATTTGGTAAATAATATCTAGTTGTTGTGTTGCTATTGTTTTGGATCCAATCTGCATTTCCTCTGGTTGTAGACATCTATGTCCTACAACCCCCTCTTGCTACTTTGGGTGAGACTGCATCTGCTTCACAGGTGTTTCCGAAAGGGCCAGTAGTTAGGGATTGTTGGTGCATTGTTAGATTTGAACCCCGGGTCTTCCCCTGTGTCAACAATCCCAAACGGTGCGCAAAAAACAAATTTCTTCAAATTTAATGAAATTTGATATTGTCTACATCTATCAAGCATTAACCTAAGATTTTATATGTGATATTTCAATAGGATAAATACAATCCAATCATCTAGGTATAATTCAATAAACTAATGTATAAAGTCCTTAAAGGCTGTGGAAACTACTCTTGAAAACACAACAAGTGCATTAATTAACCCAAACGACATCACTGTGTACTGGTAGCTTGCCCATTCCATCAATAATGTTGTCTTGTGTCTATCTTCTAGCGCAATATTTATCAGATGGTATCCTGAAAATCCATCCGTGAATAAGTAGGCCTCCTTCCCTCCTACATTTTCCAATACTTTATCTGTAAAGGGGGTCGGGAACATGTCATGCAACTAGGAATCATTCAACTTCCTTAGGTTTACACAAATTCTAATACCCCTTGTTTTCTTATATTGAACTAGCATCAGAATTATCCATTCATATTTTTCGACGGGTTCAATTATACCAACTTCTATCATCCTATCGAGTTGTTCTTTCACTTTTTCCTTGTACTTTGGATTTAATTTGTAAGATCTATGTCTTACTGGATTAACATCTAGTTTTAGTGGGATATTCATCTTGCCCAATTCTACAACTATTCCCTTCATCTCTGAAAATGTGGTTTGGAAAATATCTTGGTACTTGTGCAATAGGTCTGTGATATTTTCCATAGTCTCATTGTTCCAATAATCACTAATGTTTGCAAATTTTGGTTTCTCCTTCGTGTCAATGTTCACTTTTCTCACTCTTAAGGGATTTAGGTATGCATCATATTCAAGTATTGGACCTACTATGTTTCGCTTCCCTTCAATCTATGATGCTTGTACATGTATTGGGTCTTATTTTTTTTCATCCTCGGTAATGTTATAACATTCCAAAAATTCATGACTTGTCATCGACTCTCTGTATGCACTACATGAAGGTACTATTCCTACTTGTCCTTCTTTCATAAACATTTTACCTCTAATGACTTGTAATACTACATATACTAAAGGTGACTCAACTTCAAAATTAAATGTTACCTTAAAGTTTCAGACAAGCTCCTCCCAGTCCACCATTCCTATACGCACTTCTAGCTCTAAATACCAGTTCTTGGGAACTATCTACAGCTTATGTATGAACCTATGTGTCCATTCCTTGTTCGACACTTGCCTCCAAGTTGTAATACATTGTGCCACATGATCCTTTGGATTGCTCATGCCTGTATACTTAGGAATAATATTCTCTATTCCAAACCTGATCTGCATCATCCTTTTGCAATGTTGCCAATCCTCTATCCCTTCCTTATGAGTTTCCCACCATCTTGTTGAGGTCTCTCTCAGTGCAACATATAATGTTAATAACCTTTGTTTTTCAGGTATCTGCAAATTGAATTCATTGACAAAATATATTACCTCAGTTAATCCTTTGAATTTTGTTGCATCTCGTACCTCTATTCCAATATAGTGTAATGAGAGAGTAATGTGTGCACACCTTCTAGTCAACACTTCATGAAACTGGTGTTGCAATTGTTCAAGTCCTTCCTCCAATTCGAATGCACAATAGCTTATGCTTCTCCAACTAAGCGCATAATCGATAGTGGGGTTGACACAGTCATCCATGTGTGTTTTCATGTTATAGAAGTTATCAATTTCCTTTCTTGCAGTCTCCACATATCTTCTTTCTTCCATTAGATATAATGGCATAGTGACGTTTAATCCTCCTCCTTCAAAAATCATTTATGTTTATTCAGGTTGATGATCGCCTGATTTTTGAAATCCTAATCCAATCCAAGAAAAGATAGGCAGGGTTGATTTTTATCCATAATCTCGATGACTTCAAATTAAAATACACTCTGCACTCCATATATATTCATATGTACTCCTATGAGTCTCTCGATTGGTATTATATGTGTTGGTTAGCCAACCTCAACTAGCCAGTGGACCAAACTAGCTTCATTTTCCCATCATCTCCCACATCTGTCTTGGAAGAACACTTACGTCTGATCCTAATTCCAAGATTACATTATCCACGTCATATTCTCCTATCGAATCACTTAGTCTAAACTCTCTGTTTATCCTCTTCTTGGAAAGACTTGGTTCACTGATTTCTATGTCGTAGGTACTTATCTATCTTGTGTACATTGATCAATCATCCCACACAGTGTATTTAGTGATGTATTGTCCTGCATCTATTCTAAATAGATTTTTAGAAAGTCTTTCAAAGGTTTTACCTTATTGATTGGCCTCTCTAGAATAGTGTGATCATAAACCGATGGTATATCGTATACTAGAAGTGTTTTTTACGTTGAGGCTATCCATTCTGGTCCTAGTATCTCCTTCCTCACTTGCTAATAAGTTTCCTTTTCTTTCTATGGATTAAATGTTGAAATGGGTTCAACTTCTTTCCTTATCCATTATTCCACTCCCTTTCCTTTCTTCATTTCATCTGGTTCAGTTTTCGTTCCACCACGCATAACAACTACTACTCTTGGTTGATCGTCACATTCTTCAGTGGCTATCATCTACAGGTTCTGGTTCTGAATATGATGTTGGTTATGATTCCCTCTCACCTGCTAGCTCGCTATCATTTGAGGATAGTCTTCTATCACATGATCCAAGGCTCTGCAATACATGCATGTTGTGCAAGGATTTGGGAAATCTCTTGATAGATGTTCAATATGATTAAAATTGTAACAAATTATCAGTCCTCTACCTCCCCGACCAAATCCTCCATGTCCTCGACCTCTACCAAAAACCTACATCCACCCTGATTAAAGCCTCTTGGAGTGTTATACTATGAAATTTCTTCTTCTACTATGACATTTTCTTCCTAGATTCTATACTCGTCTGAAGTGCGCTCTCTCATCAATTCGAATGCGCAACATTCTTTCTCATTGTGTCCTACCAACTTGCAAAATTTACAAAATAAATTTCTTGGCATGATCTGATATTTTTTTAGTAAGAGACAAGCAGTTGGATGATTCCCCCATGTCATACATATCTCATAGTACCCCATTCCTCCTGCCAATGGGTTTGGTGCTCTTGTGGCCAAATACTATGTGAAGGATGGATGCCCTTCCTTCCTATGGCCTTCTATTTTACATGTTATACACCAAACATGTTCAAACTTTTCCTTTTCCTTCGTTATATATGATAATTGAATTCTCAACACAATGAACTGTGATTGTACCTATGCCATACCTACACCATCTCCTATAGGATATGCTTCCAATTTCAATTTTATTTGAAAATATTATGGTTGTGATGTGACCTTTTGTTGTGTTAATGGATAGTGAATGTGCGGAAATAAGCATGCTATGAACCATTCTCGATGCTTCTCATAAGGTATATGAAAGGTTAACCTACCCATTACATCTTTAAATATATTATCATATTCCCACACTATTTCATTCAGCACTTGCTTAATTTCCTTCAGTTCTATAATATATTGAGATTTGGATTTTGGATTTTTGAATTCCTTTAACAATGCCTACTACAATTCACAACCCCTAAACATCATTTCCAACTGTGTGATCCGTGTTTCCTCATCCTAGACATTATTCACAGTCATCATTGTTTTACATACAAACAAGTGTTGCTTCGGGTCCTCTGACCCTATTCCATGAAACTAAGGCATTCTCAACGTATGATCTATCCCTTCCATTGTGCTAGGTGTTGTACTTACCCTTGGTGATACCCACTAACTCTCATTTTTTGTGTTGTTATGACTATTTCTCTGCCTTCCTCCACTTATTACAATTCATCTTGAACCTGTCTCAGTTCCTACTTCAATTATTAATGATGCACACATGGTCATGGGTTCTGTTGGAAATATTTTCATTGATGTCAATAGTCGATGTGATGATTTGTTGTTATGATGAATTATCATTGTGATTTACCACAGATGATATTGTCATTGATATCAACAATCGATGTCATGACCTGTTGTTAATGATGAATTACCACAGATGAGATTGTCATTGATGTCAACAAGTATATCAATTAGCAGAAGATGTCGATGTCAAACAGTGTACAGAGATCGATAGAACAAATATTGGAAGGTAGAGAACAGTGCATAGTATATCAGGTAGCAGGAGAAATTCATGATTATTGTTGATCACAATAGGATCAACAAGTTCCTATGATAAAATCTCAGGAGGGTTAGAAAATGAAGAGATCATTGGAGAGGACAAGAACTAATAGCCATGGGTCGTTAGATCTAGCATAGCTGCAAGGAGGGTAAGCATCGAACTCATTCAACACTCCAAATCTCAGGAGGAGGAGCGGCATGAACCGGCTATACCTTTCATAGTAAGGAAATTGGGAAATCAGAAATCAGGAGTTGGGAGAATGAAGAAATATTCTTTCAGAAATCCCAAAACATGAAGTAAGGAAATCAAGAAATCTGAAATCTGAAGTTGGGAGAACGGAGGAAGCTTCTTTCAAAAAACCCGAAACGTGAAGTCCCGATTCGCGAAGTGGATCTCGACTGTCAGTTCCAGGAGAGATATGGACCATTGGAAAAGGCATTGGATCAACATTTTGATGATTTTCAAATCAGGAAAATCAAAGGTTAGAATTGTGAGAATACTCGAAATGTGAAATCATGATTTGATCCAAACCATTGGATCAAGGACTAATCTGGGCCGTCGATCAGACAAGAACTATAAAATGAAGTCCTGATGAGATCCAGACCATTGGATTGAGGAAAATTGTGGACCATTGATCTGGCACGATGAAGTCTGAGTTCGCAGAATTGATCTCGACCTTTGGATCATGAAGAAATCTGGACCATTGGATCTGAAGGATGTGTGGGAGATCCACATCAACGAACTATGTCAGCAATGACACGTGGCACAATCAGACACTAACAAGTGTAAAGTTTATTCAGCATTTTAGGTACGTTAAAATCATGAATATGAGTGATATGTGGTAGCTACTTGGCTTGTGACACATCATCAAGTGACGTAAGCAGTTACGTCACTCCGGGAGAATTGCTTCAGAAGTTTTATCATGAAGGAATGTCAAAAGTCCTGAAGTCCCGAAAGATGAAGACCCAAAGTCACTCTCAGCCATCGATCAGAGATACCCTTCAGATACTATCCTGACCATTAGATCAAGGATATGAATATGTGTCACATCGGGTGATCTATGTCGACGTCAGTAAGAAATTGTGACAGACCACATCAACAGTCTATGTCAGCAAGGACACATGGCACAGTCAGAGAATGACAAGTGTCAAGATGAATCGACATTTCAGGTATGTGCAAATCACAAATCAGAATGACACATGGAAGCTACTCAGCTCATGACACGTCAGCAAGTGACGTAAGCAAGTTACATCACTCCGAGATTTTTTTTCAGAATTTTTACCACTAGAACTCGCCCAAAGTCCCGAAGTCTCAAATGTCGAAGTCATGAAGTGGACACAAGACGTATGATATGAAATATCACTTCAAGAGTGTTCTCAACCGTCGATCTACTTCAGTGGAAGGATAGTGTAAGCGGAAACGTCAACTAATAGCAAGTGGTCTCCAATGTTGATGACTTACTCAGCAGGTGATCACTCAAGAGGAAAATGGAGGAGCGTTTATTCGAAACCGCTAAATTCCCGAAGAGGAAATAAGTCATCTGATCTGAAATATCACTTTGGGAGTATTCTCAACCGTTGATCATACTACAACAAGAGTTGAGGCTTAAGAATTTTTAAATCCAGAGACGTGAAAGGAACTCGACCATTGATCGAGAAAGGGACACGCATCAACGGATTGTCAACTCCGGAAGATTGACATACGGAGGAGAGAAGGGGTTTGAGATTTGAAACCTCTAGAGTTCGGAGATCCAAAGAAGCTCTCAACCATCGATATGATGTCAGGTATAATCTCGACCGTTGATCAAAATACAGTGGAAGGATAGTGTAAGCATAATAGTCCGAAGACCCGGAGTAAATGGTGGCCATCCATCTCAACGCATGATTAAGTTCTGGATGTTGGATTAAGTTATAAAGTATAGGTCCAAGTATCGATCGAACCATTGATCTAGTTTTGCAAAGTAAACGTGAACCATTCGATCTATTCAGGGAAATCCACCCCGAGAGATTTGAAAGGCTGGAAGTCACGAAGACCCGAAGGGAAAAGTGCCAAAGTTACAACAGTCGTCCATCTCGTCAGAAGATTGAATCGTGACTGTTGATTGATAAGAGCTCATCTCACCTAACATATGAATAACGTCATTGGTCATATGGTAAAGAGTTTTGAAGGGAAGAATGCAATGCATCGCTTAAACTATTAAGCATGTGGTTCTATGTCATTGACCATATGAACTAGTTTGAAGGAAGCGTTGATCTCTGTTATCACAGAGACGAAGGAAATTGATCCATGACTGTAATCAATTTATGAAAGAAAAGGGGATGCCAGGTGTAAAATTGAAGACACGAAATGATGATCTCTGGTGGTCCCAAAGTTATTGTAAATTGAAAAGTTAGTTAGAACTTTTTTCACAAGTCATCTCAATAACTTAAATAAGTTTTGAGCATAAGATACTATAAATACAACCATGATTTGTTCACCGGATGGGGTGTTGGGAGGTAGACGAACTTGTGAAAAAGAGAGGCTCATGGAGAAAGAGCGGCCTGTGGGAAAAATGAATGGGATACGGACCTAAGGTCCATGCGAATATCAGAGAGAAGAAGAAGTGAAAGAAGGCATGAATATCAGAGGAAAGGCGAAGTGAAGAATGCACAGATATCAGAGGAAAGATAAAGCGAACAAGACATGAATTTCAGACAGAGGATGAAATGTCGTTATGAGCCTTGATTGTATACTTCTGATCATGAAACAGAATTGATTCATTAATGAATCAATGCTACTAGATTTGGTTAAACTCTAGTTGGATATACTATGTTCTATCAGCAAGTTGGGTCTTGCATCAAGCTGGGTCTTGCTTGAGAGTTGGTGCTCTCCAAGGAGTTGGTTACCCTTACTTCAGTTGGTGCTAGGAAAATTCATATACACATATATTCATATAAATTATCTACAAACATATTGTATATTTTGTCTCCATTGTGATTATGATTTGATTGTTCTTAATATGTTCAAATATGTTTTAACTACTAACTGGTAAGAAGGAGAAAAGTTAGAAAATTCCACACACTAATTCACCCCCCTTCCTCTTAGTGTGGGAGGTGTGTTCAACAATTGGTATCATAGAGGGTTCCTTCAAACACAGTTTAAACACTGGAAGGTAGATCCTGAAGAAATGGGTGGACAGATGGCTCTCTCTGCAATTGAAGCTCCTTTATTCGATGGAACAGATTATTCCTCATGGAGAGAAAATATGAAGCAATTTTTGAAGTCAAAAGGATCTGAGGTTTGAAACTCAGTAGTAATCAAACCCTGGGACTTAACTACATCAAAGAATCTATCCAAGATTACAGTCCAAAGAAGATAAAGGAAGAATAAATAAGTGGCATTGAAGGTTCTTCTCAATGGATTATTAGATACAGTCAAGGCAAGCATAGGACTATGCACATCCACCAAGGTCTTATGGTTGAAGTTAGAAAAGATGTATCAAATCAAAAGTGAAGACACATAAGACATTCCTATAAAGGATGAAGATGAAGACTTAGCCATCATTAAAGGTAAGGACTCTCCACAATATTTTGATTGCAATAACATTGATATTGAATCCTCCCCTGCAAGTGAAGAGGAAGACTCAGATACAATAACAAAATGTTTTGTTAGCATTTACCCCATGGAATAAGAAGAAGAATAACTATCAAAGGCCAAACAAAAGGTTGATTGGAGTCTCCGTGAATACCTCTATGACCATAATGAATCACATTATAGCTATCTTCATGACTACACTAAAGAATTTCTTGAAAAGAGTCAAAATCATGTCTTGGAAATAAAGGAAATTCTCAAGGACAATGAAAGGATAATATGTGAGTAGGAAAATCAGTTAGAAGAGAAAAAAGAGGATATCAAGAAGCTGAAGAAATAAATTAGTCAAGTAACAGAAAAGGAGAAGGAAGATGATGAGCTTAGCAATCAGAAGCATATCCTGGAAATAAAGGAAAATCTCAAAGACAATGAAGAAATCATATCTGAGAAAAAGATTCAATTAGAAAACAAAGAATAAGAAATCAAAATATTGAAAACAAATGCTTCTGATCTAAAAAAAGTAAAGGAATAGGAAATCGAGAGACTGAAATATGAAATCAGTCAAGCAAAGGAAGAGGAAATTGAGAGACTGAAAAATGAAATTAGTCAAGAAAAAGAAGAAAAGAAGGAAGATGATGAACAAAGAAAAAACATTGCATATCTAAAAGAACTAAGGGAAAGCTATGTCAATCTTAAAAACCATCTTGAAGAAGCCAAAAGGAGAGAGGAGGTAGTAAGGAACTAGTTGGACAAAAAGGAAGAATCTTGTCATGAGTTGGAAGCAGAAGTTGTGAATATTAGAAAGAAGGTTGAGAAGTCAGACACCCAAATCAAGTTCTTGAATATCTCCATGACCCTGGATGAGATCTTGGATAGTCAGAGATCACCAAATGAAAAATCTGGTCTTGGATACAATAAGGAAGAAATCAGTACTCCTAAGAAATATGATGCAGGTCCTTCATTTGTAAAAGGTGAAAACAGGTCTGACATAGGTCCTTCATTTGTAAAGGATGAAGATAGGTCTGAAACAGCTCCTTCATTCGTAAAAAGTGAAAGCAGGTATGAATCAGGTTCTTCATGTCCAAATAATAAAAGAAACACTACAAAATTTAGAAGATCAGATCAAGGAAGACATCCATAAGCTATTCATATACCTCAAAGAAAGTTCAGAAGAGAGACACTTTCTTGGATGAATCAAAGAAGGTATGAAAGTTTTTTTAATGGTTATTGTTTTTCTTGTAATGAATATGGTCATAAGTCCTTGGATTGTAGGCATCATGAAAGAAAACAAGTTGGTAGTCCCGAAGTCTTGAATGTCGAAGTCTCGAAGTGGACATGAGATGTCCGATCTGAAAGATCACTTCGGGAGCGTTCTCGACCGTCGATCTACTTCAGTGGAAGGATAGTGTAAGCGGAAAATTCGATCGAAAGAAAGCGATCTCCACTGTGATGACTTACTCAACAGGTGATCACTCAAGAGGAAAATGGAGCAATGCTTATTCGAAACCGTTGAAGTCCTGAAATGGACATAAGTCATTCGATCTGAAAGATTGCTTCAGGAGTATTCTCAATCATTGATCATACTACAGTGAGAGTTGAGGCTTAATAATTCTGAATACCGGAGATGCGAAATGATCTCGACCATTGATTGAGAAAGGGACACGTGTCAACGGATTGTCAGCTTTGGAAGATTGATGCATGGAGGAGAGAAGGGGTTTGAGATTTGAAATCTCCAGAGTTAGAAGATCCAAAGAAGATCTCAATTGTCGATTTGATGTTGGGTATACTCTTGACTGTTGATCAAAATATAGTGGAAGGATAGTGTAAGCATAATAGTCCGAAGACCCGAAGTAAATGGTGGTCATCCATCTCAACACTTGATTAAGTTCTGGACATTGGATTAAGCTATAAATTATAGGTCCAAGGATCAGTCGGACCATTGATCTAGTTCCATAAAGTAAACGTGAATCATCCTATCTATTCGGGGAAATCCACTCTGAGCGATTTGAAAGGTTGGAAGTCACGAAGACCCGAAGGGAAAAGTGTCGAAGTTACGATAGTCATCCATCTTGTTAGAATATTGAATCATGACCATTGATTGATAAGCGCTCAAGCGCTCGTCTCGCCTAACATCTGAATAACGCCATTGGTCATATGGTAAAGAGATTTGAAGGGAAGAATGTAATGTGTCTCTTAAACTATTAAGCTTGTGGTTCTACACCATTGATCATATGAACTGGTTTGAAGGAAGCATTGATCTTTGTTATCACAGAGACGAAGGAAATCGATCCATGACTTTGATTGATTTACGAAAGAAAAGGGGATGCCAAGTGTAAAGTTTAAGATACAAAACAATGATCTCTAGTGGTCCCAAAGTTATTGTAAATGGACAAGTTAGTTAGAACTTGTTGCACAAGTTGCTTCAATAACTTAAATAAGTTTTGAGCATAAGATACAATAAATACAACCATGATTGGTTCACCGAATGGGGTGCTGGGAGGTCGACGGACTTGTGAAAAATAGAGGCTCACTGAGAAAGAGAGGCCTGTGGGAAAAATGAAGGGGATATGGACATGAGGTCCATGTGAATATCAGAGAGAAGAAGAAGTGAATGAAGGTGAAAATATCAAAGGAAAGACGAAGTGAAGAATTCATGGATATCAGAGGAAAGATAAAGAAAAGAAGACGTGAATTTCAGACAGAGGATGAAGTGTCATGATGAGCATTGGTTGTATACTTTTGATCATGAAACAAAATTGAGTCATTAATGAATCAATGCTACTAGAGTTGGTTGAACTCTAGTTGGATAGATTGTGTTCTATTAACAAGCTGGGTCTTGCAACAAGTTGGGTTGTGCTTGAGAGTCGGTCCTCTCTGAGGAGTTGGTGCTCCTTACTTCAAATGGTGCTAAATCAAATTAGTCAGTGCTGGGAAAATTCATATTCACATATATTCATATAAATTATCTACAAACATCTTATATCTTTTGTGTCCATTTTGATTATGATTTGATTTTTCTTAATCTGTTCAAATATGTTTTAACTAATAACTAGTAAGAAGGAGAAAAGTTAGAAAAGTACACACATTAATTCACCCCCCCTCTTAGTGTGGGAGGTGTGTTCAACAGATTCGACACATATTTAGATATGATATGGGTTCCCTTCTTCTGCTACATAGTATTGTGGATCTCTTTCTTTCCTTTTCCTTTCTCCATACAATGTGATATGAAGTATTGCACAAGGGTCACTTTCCTCAAGTTCTTTGTGCTTCTCTCATTTTCTAGTGTAACATACCCAACCTCCCACATGCTAGGCTATGCTACTTAAATAGGTTGCAACAAACCCAACCACCAGCAGGTGGGGCACACTACAGTCCCAAGACTCAATTCTCTGAAATTATCTCGAAATCAAAGTACTTCTCATTAATGTTAGAGGCATAAAAATCACATGCATAAGATAAGATCCATGGTACAAAATAAAGAAGTAAACAACATGCCATGCACAACAAATAATCAACAGACATGCACATTAAAATACATATCTCTAAGATAATTAAATACACAGTATAATAACATTATACTAAAAAAAAGAGAGTACTTATCTTTGCAAGTAAATGTTTATCAACTAGTTTCATACCAAGGACGTTCCTCCCAACCATAGACAATGTTGTTATTTTAATCTCAACAACAGGTCACCCTCGATCCATGGCCATGAATCCACAAGGATGGGTCTTGGGCCAAATATAAAAAACACAGCAATTGGCTAACTAGCTCTCAGGTTTCCCAACCTCACAACAAATCCAAATTTCCAGCTCTATTTCCCCCTTATCCTGCACAACCCAAAGAAATGAACACCTTTCTCTGCCATGCAGTACCTTAAGCTATCCCACTTCTCTCCAGGGATCCAGTGCTACTGGTCATGAAATCTCCCTACCAGAACTCCAAGGATTCTTAGTTGTGGACAGTTCTATCTGAACTGCCATCAATCTCATGCACACGGGCATCCATTCCCTCCTAGAATTATTAGTAAATTATATTACAACCATTTAGCAATGACTCTCCTCTTCCAACCATTTTTTTTCATGCTCATCCCAATAGCACACACAATATCTAGAATGAGTGAGGAAAAAGGAAGAAGAAGAAGAAGAAGAAAAGAATAACAAGGGAAAAGAAGACCCCAAAACAACCCCCAAGGGATGTTTATATAATTACATGAAGACAAGAGTTGCATGGCCTCCCTCTGAAGAAGCTCATGTAACCCCTTTTCTTCATAAAACCATTATGGTTAAATAAAATAATAATAATAAAAAGACTTAGCTCCTTAAGCCCCCTCTCTCGTTGAATCATATCCTCCTACATCTTTTTTCCTTGTCCATCTTGCAGGAAGCGGTGTTCCCCTTATTTTGGAACTGACCTCTGTTCACAACACCATTCCAATGTTATTAACATTAAAAATCCACACAGACAATCCAACCAATTCTTATATAAATAGGCACTCTAGGCGAACATTAAACATGTATCCATGGAAATTTGACCCAAAACATGTATAATGACCTTCCAAATTTATAATTCAGGCAGCAGTTCCAACCAGCAAGCTTTCTTTCCCTCTCAGCCCTGCACAACCCAAAGAAGTGAAATTTGTTTTCTGCCATGCAGTCCCTCAGGTTCTTCCACTTCTCTCCAGGGCTCTAGTGCACTAGACTAGGAAGTTTCGGAGTTGCGGCTTCCAGAAATCGAGTTGCAACAAGTCCATTGGAATTTCTTCATTCCATGCCTTTGTCTTTCATCTACTCCAACATCACCTTCTTCTTTTCCATCATAGTCTCATACTTTTATATATCCTCAACATTCATTGTTTTCCTACAATATTTCGAATCAACAAGCATTTCAATTCACAATTTTGTGCATAAAAATATTTATTTTGTTCATAATTTAAGAGTAATTTTTTTCATAATCTAGTACAATACTTATCTGTGTGGTTCATGGATCTTCATCCATATGGATGCCTCGTTAACATGGCTCACTACTTTCCTTGACATACCCATTGTATGCATGATCCCAATCAATAGTTTACAAGAACTATCAAAGTCTCATATTTCTTGTGGTCACTCACCTTCCAAGACCAGGCTCAGGCATCCCCTTCTCTGTTATATAGTCCCTTAGGTGATCCATCTTTCATGGCCAAGGATTTCTTGCACAAAAATATTTCTAGGGACACAGGGTTCTCATGTGACAACAATAGAGTTTTCCATGTTTTCCATGTTTTCCATATTGCATATCAAACATCTCGTCTGTATTATACACATACAGTCATCATGAGATATCACTATAACAATTTTTAATCATAATTGTCAAATCTATTTTATACAGGAAAACAAAATTTTCCAAGCATAAGATTTTTGCTCATAATGTTTGGCTTTGTAGTTGTAGATATCAGTCTTCCTAATGGGATTACATCCTTTCCATATACAATACCATTCTACCTGAAATTTTCTCAACCTTTCATTCGACCACACAAACTATTAGGATAACATACAATTTGTAATTATTAATTTCTAAAATTGATTTTATACAGGAAAATAAAATTCCCATGCATGAATTTTCTGCTCAAAATGTTTGGCTTCTATAGTTGTAGATATCAGTCTTACATATGGATTACATCCCTACCATATCTAAGACCATCCTACCTGCAATTTTTTCAATTTACATTCAGCCAAAGCAATTTGTCAGTACTTATTAAATTATAGTTTTGAAAATTGTTTTATATAGGAAAAATACAATTTTCAGACATGAGATTATGCTCATAATAATTGGTTCTTGCAATAATAGGAATTGTATTCTTTATGGGCTTACAACACTGCCATATCCAAGACCCTTTCTTCCTGCAATTTCAACATTCCTCGACCAAACAAATTGTGAGTATCGCATGTACAAGATATATATATTTCCATGGTAACGATTCAAAACAAAATCACAAATTGATCTCAAAATTGTTTACAACTACAATTCAATCACTTGTATTAATCCAACTATCAATTGGAATGAACTCATCATTACATACACATGTATTGTCAACCAATATTTTCTTTCTTCTATCCAGAAATATTTTTATCACTCTGTCCCCTCAATAGATCTTTTTTGTAATTTATCTTTATGTATCTTCATTAACCTACAACTTTCTTGTTGTAATATTTAACAGTTCCTGAAAAGTTTTCAATTTCATGAGTTGGAAATACTCACATCATTTCAGTTGTTAGCATAATCATTTCTATGTTATACAATATATACATGCATTCACCCATATGCATGTTCAAGTTACTTCACACACACCTAGGATATATTTTTCCTAAGGTTTTTCCTATGTTTATTATTCATTATTCAGTCTCCTATATTTTAGGAAGAATATTTCTCTAGGGAGAATATTATCTTCAGTTTTCACTTCAGTTTGATCAACTGAGTGGAGTCTAGATGCTACATTGGAATTATCACCATGAAACATTGGGATCATCACCAACTAATTTTCATTGTCCTCAGGATCATCACTAGACTAGTGCATTACCCTTGATTCTCTGATCTCCTCCTCACTTCACTATGTTTCAATCAGTTAACTAAAGAATGATAGACTAGTTAACTTAGCTAGGTGGAAGTTCACTACTGCAACTTCTCGAGAGACTATAATAGGTGGCAATTTACTCCTGTAACTGTTGGTGTGTATCCATATCACTCTATACCACCACTATGGAGCATTAGCTTCTCCTCCAGTGCATATTGGTTGATTTATACGAAGTATATCATCTGTAAATTATAATTCATTAATTTGGTTAATAAGAATTCTTCCATTCTTTCTCTCCTACTTCTCTTTTCTTCTATTTTCTCTACACCTGTGTATGTCAATTCCTAGCTAGATCTATTATGTGTAGGTTCAACACATTTACATCGTATTAGAGCTGACGTACTTCTAGGGAAAAGATACACCAAATTATTTTTCCAGGTACCGAAGATTGAAGACAACGAAAAAATGGAATTTTCAAAAGAATTCATTCTTACACCTTACAACTACTTTGCATGGAAGGAGAATATTTTCATGCATATTTGAAGTACAAGATTGTACAGGTTAATCATGAAAACAGAGAAAAAACCAACATCATCCATAGAAAAATCCAAGTATCTAAATCGAATGGATGAATCATTCAGAACAATTTGCAGTCTCATTTATCCTGATCTCCTTTTTCACATATCTTCATGTTAAAACCCCAATTAAGCATGTACCATCATGGAATGGATATTTAGAAAACATGATGAGATGAGGGAACACATGATTGATGTGGAATCTCTCACATTGGATCCAAAAGGCTTCGAATATCTCCAAGCTTTCTTTACAAAATATAAGGATTTATTGTCGCAACTCAAGGCTTGTGGGGTTGATAAATCTAAGGAAGAGAAACAAATGGTTCTTGTTGGGCCCTTCATTTTTGGGAAAGAATTGTGCAAGTTTTGACTAAGAAAGAGTTGCGCAAAACCTCATCAGAGGCTAGGAGAAAGAGTAACATAAATAAGTTGAGGAAGTTAGCACGATGCCATCTAGGCAACAAACGGTTGCAACAGAACAAGAAAGCACGGAAGCCAAGAAGGAAGACACAACCCATCTCTCTCTCTCTCTCTCTCTCTCTCTCTCTCTCTCTATATATATATATATATATATATATATATATAGGGATGAATATAAGTGTAAAAGGGTTGAGTAGAGTTGGATAGGGTTGAGTTGAGTCATGTTGATCAGAGTCTTCCAAGTTCTGGGATTAGTCGTTGATACTTGTTGTAAGTCAAGGGAAGACAAGCAAGAGTCTGTAATGTACCCCACTGTGTGATTTTGAGTCAATAAACAGAGAAAGATCTCAAAGATAATATGAAGAAGGATCAAATTTAAAAATATGATGTGTCCTTGTTTGGTTTCTTATGCATTACAACACTTATTTATGGCTTATAAGTTATATTTGATGGTTCTATGTTTAATTGTTGCTCGCAATGTAAGTAGGTTCAATTCTTGCATTTAGATGGTTCAGATCTATTAATGACTCTTGTGCAAGAACATGAATGAGTTCTGAATTCTCTATGGATCCTCTTTAGTCTTCTTCCTACCCTTCCCTATCTATCTGTCTCAGCAGTTCTTCTGGTGAGACTTCTTCTCTTCGGAGGAGATGAAAATGCTAGCGCTCTAGACTACATGGTACCTTTTGTTGGTAACCTGAGAAGGACCTGGTATGATAAAATTTGCACAAACAAAATGGTTTCATTGTTGGGACTCGTGTTAAAAGGGAACCTGTAGAGAGAATGTTTTTGTTGATCCATAGATCTGGTATTGATCAATGGTGGGAAATGAACTATGACGCCTTCATATGGAAAGAAGAGGGACTAAGAATAAAATCACTAGAAAACACTCCCGAAGTAATCTTTTACTCAGAAAGATCAAGTGACCAGTATGAGATTTTCTGGGTTAAATTCCTGGAAGAATTTTTTCACTGGATAAAGAGGCTTCAAGAAGCTCCAGAGTTCCAAGGATGGGCCAAGAATATTTGTGCGTGTGATACCGAAAAGTTAGCAGCACTCTAGAGGCCAGATTTCCTAGTCACACTAGCTGTGGATTTTTGGGTTAGCACCATGCTAGAAGGATACATAATCAAATTTGTAGCTGAGAACCACCAGTATTTCTCGCAGGAAGAGGAAATTTTCAAGAAAGGCGCAAGGAGAATACTGTTGAGATAAATCCCCCTGTGGATTAAGGCTTTCTTGATGGAGGAGGGGATGTTGATTATGTCCCCAACAGAGATGGAAACGTAAACACCCTCACTTGGGGTAGGGCGAGACGGGGTGAGGGCCATGGCATGAGAAAGGGGAAGGTTTCTTTGAAAAATGGGGGGGAAACAACAAGAAATGGATTCAAGAGATGAGTGAGACTTGAAGAGAGCCTCCATAGTTGAGAAGTGGTGGTGCGGCAAGATCAAGAAAGTTGCAAGACAATCTAAAAAGTTTAGGAAAGAAGGAGGATCGGGATAATTAAAGGAAAGACAGATGGAAGAACTATAAAGGATGAGAATATAGGAATGATTGGCCAGTCAAAGGTTAAACGAGAGAGAAGCAAGGAGAGAAAGAATTCCCCAGGAAGCGGGACAAGAAGGAGGAAGCACAGAGGTAAGAGAGGAGGAAGTCGGCATGAATCTTGGAGGAGAAAGAGAAGATTCAGCCCTGATAACAGGAGAAATCGAGAATCCGGCCGAAGAAATCGTCCCAATAGAAGCTAATGAGACCCCCCAGATCAAATAAAACTACCTCGATGCTAGTGGCACCCGCCCCGAATCACCCATACCCCAAGTGTCATCTATACAAGCAGTAAGTCCGATACTACCCTCTCATGCTAGGTCTATTCCAATACAATTAGTTATTCAATCAAAACCAAGAAGTGCGGGTATAGGGAGAACATTTGGATCCACTGGTAGATCACAAGTAGGATCGTTAGGGTTCATATTGATACGAACAACAAGACTAGCAATGGCCATTCAGGTGGGAGGTTTGATTGCCCGATACCCAGAATTTTTGGGTAAGGGAGACGAAGACGTTGAGTAGCACTAGTTCTTATGCGAAGCCATATGGAGATCTAGAGGGACTCTAGATGCGAATAAGCTGGTCGAGTTCCAGACTACCTTGAGAGGTCACGCTCTCAAGTGGTACATGAATATCATTGAACCAAGAGTGCCAGGGACGCAAGGTCAAGTGTTCACACTTGGATAGGTACGAACGAGGTTCATAGCAGAGTTCAAACTACCTTAGTCAGAATAATAGGCTCTGTCTGAATTACGCGAGATCTAGCAGAGGGAAGGTGAATCATCCTGGGAGTAGAGCCAGAAGTTTAAAGATTCCATAGGGAGGTTGGCACATCCAATCAACGAAGAACATCAAAGGGAAGGGTACATTCAGGGGCTGCTACCTCTAACTTGAATTCCTCTAACGCAACAGCAGATAGACACATTGACAGACGCGTTGGAAAAATCAATGAAGATTGAATCTATGGTGGGATACCCTGGGAGTTTAAGAATAACCCGACCCCCAGTAGATGTGAATCTGGCACAACTACAAGGGAAGATATCGACACTTACAGAAAATATTCAGGAGATGATGATACCTAGACCAGGACAATCACAGGTTTGGTGCACTGGATGCTATACGAAGGTCATTTGGCAAATGAATGTCCACGAATGAGGGGACTGGGATCTCCTTAGAATCTAATGGTACCCATAGTAGGACCTATAGGAGGAGTTGTGCAAGTATTGATGAACTCACCATTCCAGAACCCCATCCCATATGATTCTTTCCTAGGAGGCCAAGTAGCACCACCGACAAAATATTATGAGATCTGTCGAATCCACAGGCATGGACCAAGATAGTGCCCCATCATGTAGAAGTATTTGATAGTACCAAACATAGTACACTATGATTTCTATGCATCTGCCACGCATACTACCAATCAATGTAGAGCATTGGATGCACTCGCGGACATGCTAGACTGAACAACATTCAGGGTGAATGAAAACCCGTAGGGACCAGGAAGAGGTCGAGGAGGTGGATCCAGAGGAGACTTCAGAGGAGGAAGAACTAGGGGAAGAGGACCAAGCAGATGTTATAACTGTGATGAATAAGGTCACCTGGACAGAGATTGTCCTCATCCAAGGCGGCCATGGTGCTCTCACTGCAAAACCAACGGACACGCAACTGAAGATTGTCCATAGTTAATCTCAAAGTGGGAAGATAGAGTACAACAAAGATGAACTAACCTTATTAGTTCCGAGATCAAGAGGATTTCTAAGGGATAGTTTCCCAATCTTAATATCGTTACTCGAGGAGGAGTGAAGATAGGATTTGATGTTGATACTCTACCTCAGATCCAGAAAGAAGCACCTAAGGGAGACAGGTATGACCCCCTAAAGAAAAATATGTTCTTTAAATATGCCATAGAAGTATTCCAGAATATTCCTAGTCATGAAACACAAGAAAACCCCCCCATTCGAATGTTTACCCTAAGATGGCGCAAGTCCCTGCTTCACCCCCTACACCTAGGAACCCTATAGTCATACCAAGACTGCCTAAGAAAACTCAAAACACAGTTGACCTCTGGTTTCAGTTATTCTCTGACATTCTAGGGAATGATCAACTAACAAAAAAGTTGCGCAATGCACTGTACCTAGTCTTAGGGAATGAAGAAACCTCAGAAGAAAGGATAAGGGCTAACCTTCCTAAGAAAAATACTCAGAGAGTGCAATGAAGAAAGGTAAGAACCGAAAAATAATTTTGACTGGTAGCCCAGTTAGATGACTTTGAAATTAAGGACGTCATGTTGGACCTAGGGTCATATGTGAACATTTTGCCCAGGAAGACCTGGGAAGCCTTGGGAAAACCGAGACTGACATATTCCCCAATTCAGTTAAGAATGGAAAATCAATATTATATCTTTCCCATAGGAAGACTGGAGAATGTGGAAATCAATATAGCAGGAGTAAAAATAGTGGATGACTTTGAAGTCATTGAGATCATGGGAGAAAAGGACCCCTATCCTACACTACTTGGCATTGATTGGGCTTATGACAATTATGAAGTAATCAATTTAAATAAAGACACCATGACTTTTGAAGTTGAGGGAATCAAGGTAGTTCAACCTTTGGATCCATATGTAGGACCCAGGTACAAAGAACCAATAGAAAATAATATGGAAGGAGAAGACCTAGACCAGTTGTACACTGTAATAGCTAGGACCAGAAATGATTATATAAACCCTACTGTGGAAGGATCAATAAGATGGAGAAGTATACAGTCAGCAGATGAAGATTCAAAACTGGATTTTAATAGATGGCAACAAGTTTCCCACGAAACATTCTCAAGAATATGCGCAACTCTCAGAATGACCAGATGGGTTCAGACCGAAGTTAGAGAACACCCAGTCTACGATGGCACCTCAAACCTAGACAATTTTTTGCAGAACATGGAAGAGAATGTGAGAAAAGATCAAAGAATATTGCTACTAGATATATCTTTTCAGAGCACCCCCGCCAGATGGTGGGCCACTCATAAAGTTGTACTTGTAACTTGGGACAAGGTGAAGCAAGTTATCAAGTACAGGTTCTAGAAAAAGAGGCAGTTGGATTCAGGGATGTAGATGAATCTCCTCGATGTGCAACTGTTCAATGGAGAATTGGACCCTAGAATTCACATTGAAGAGTGTGTAACACAGTGGCGGGTTGCAGAGATACCCTTTCACTTCTGGGTTTAGTTATTTCCCCATTCTATATTCCCAATCTCGAAAGCTTGTTTTGTACATGAGGAAACCAGGAGACAGACCAACACTGGTAGCTCAATTTTGCAAAGACTTCTCATTCACAAGTAAGTACCCTAAACTTGAACTAGCCCTACAAAATATTCAAGAACTTTTGTTTACAGCCAATAGCAATAAGAGATCAAACTTTGTAGTGTGTCCCACACATACCCAAGAACTTCAGAATAAATTCCACTTACCCTCAACTAAAAATCCTATAGAATGCTATCATATTGGCAAACATTCAGAAATCCTAGACGAATTAGAAGAACTGAGAAACCTAGTTGTCAAAGAGATAGAGGGGAGTAGAGAAATCCAAAATACCATACCTAGCCAGACCGATAGTTCCTATAATCACCCATTAAAATTGAAGAGACTCAACATAGGGACCGAACAGCAACCCAAGATAGCCTTGGTGGGAGATTACTGGGATGAACAAACCAATCAGGAAATACAGATTTTACTGCGGGAATATAAGGATTTGTTCCCAAAGACTTTTTCAGAAATAAAGGGAATAAAGGGAGTCATGGGAGAAATGAATATTGAGTTAAAACCAGGATCCAGGCCTGTTAGACATAGACCATAACGTCTTAACCCCAGGATAAAAGAGAAAGTTAAGAAGGAGATTGATAAGATGTTAGAAGCAGGTCTCATTTTTTTGGTAGAAGAAGCCAAGTGGGTCAGCCTGATAGTCATCCAAAGAAAGAAAGACATAGAGGATATTAGAGTCTGTGTAGACTACATGAGTCTCAACTCTGCATGTGTGCACGACCCTTTCCCAAAACCTTTTATCGATGAAGTACTCGAACAGGTTGAGAGGAAGGAAGCATACTCATTTACAAATAGATTTTCAGGATACCATCAAGTCAGGATCATCGAAGAGGACAAGAGAAAGACCACTTTCATTACCGAATGGGGATCTTTTGCATACAACGTGATGCCATTTGGATTAAAGAACGCCCCTGCAGTGTTTTCCATGATTGTGATAGATTCCTTTAGACAATTCATTCATAAATTTATAGAAGTCTACATGGATGATTGGACAATATATAGCCTGCTCAAGGAACATGTAGCACTGCTAAGGCTAATGTTTGACAGATGCAGAGAATTGCAAATCTCATTAAATCTCAGAAAATGTATCTTTTGTGTGCCACATGGAAATCTGTTGGGCCACATAGTCTTCCAAGAAGGAGTATTGGTAGAGACAGCTAAAGTTGTGGTCATTGAAAATATGATGCCACCTACGAGTGCTAAACAATTGTGCTCCACACTAGGACACACAGGCTACTATCGCAGGTTCATTCGAAGATATGCAAACATTACTGCACCTCTAGAAAACCTCTTGAAAAAGGATGAAATGTTCCAATGGACTCCCGAATGTGATAAATCATTTGAGACACTTAAGGAGAAGCTCATTATAACACTAATTCTAATATTCCCAAACTGGGATAAGGAATTTCACGTCCATGTGGATTCTTTAGTAATTGCCTTAGGAGTTATCTTAACGCAACCTGGAGATGGAGATATAGATCATCCCATCTACTTTGTGAGTTGGAAGTTGTTGCAAGAAGAGCGCAACTATACAATGACATAAAGGGAAGGCTTAGAAATGATTTATGATTTACAGAAATTTAGACATTATCTGCTAGGTTCCCATTTCAAATTCTTCACTAACCATTCTGTTAGCGACATTTCTTGTAGCGGGGAGTAAAATGCGAAGGAATGGGTTAAAAACCCACTTGTCCTAAGTTTGGGATGCAAATTCATCTGTATTTAAATATAAATCAAATATAGACGGCAGGGATTAGAGCGCCTGGATCAATGGCGTGCAGGGTGATTCCGAACCCCCCCCCCACCTTTCTACCTTTAAGCGGAGGGGGGGTCCGGAATCGAGGGCGCATATCTCCGACGGCTGCGATTAAAGCACCCGGATCAATGGCGCGCAGGGTGATTCTGGACCCCCCTGCCTTTCTACCTTTAAGCGGAGGGGGGGGTCCGGAATCAAGGGCGCATCTCTCCGACGACTGCGATTAAAACGCCCGGATCAATGGCATGCAGGCAATCCGAACATCCTCTATCTTTTTGCGTTTAATCAACGTGGGGCCCCCCTTTCTTGGTGTGTCATCTTGCCTCCACCTAACCGTGCGATGAGGCTCGATCCCTTTAGCCCCTTCCTCATCCTCCAACATCTTTCCATCTCCCCTCTTCTGGTCTGTGTGGTCCCTTTCCCATCTCATCATCCACTCACCCCTTGCCATGTGTCCCGCTCCCTTCCACATCGATCTCCCACTAAAATCGTGTCCATTATATCTCATCTCCCGCCCCCTCCTCTTATTTCCTTCCGCCATATGTCTTCCCCTGTAACCTCTCTTACACATCATCACTTCATATCTCACCCTCATAGTTTTGGTGCCGCCACTCCTGTTATGCACCCCATCCTTCTCCCTAGCCTCAACGCCCATTCATCAGGCCGTTCATCTAATCCAAGTGGCAGCGCGAAGGGTCTTCCACGTCACAGAAGTGCCGAGTTGGTCGATCCATCCTCAATCCCAATGAAGCAGTTATTGAAGTAGTTAGTGGGGGTTGGACATCGCCTCCACCATAATGGGAAAAATCGGCGACGAATTAAAGGCACGTCGATTCGCCCACGGAGCTGTCAGGAGTTCGATTGCGTCCGCCGTAGGTGCACGATCATTCAGAGATTGCAGGTGCAGATTTTCAAAAGCCATACAGATGCAAAGCTTTTAATGCAACGTCTCGATTTTGTTGTTGTGGTTGTTTTGAGTATATGTAGGCGTTTTCGCCATTTTTGTATCTATCGATGGTAGAGCAGAGCTCCCTACTGTAAAGTTTTAACAAATATTCTAGTTTGCTGGTTATGCATCTGTATATGAGATATCTTATTTTATGACAGACAATTTTTCTTACTCCATCTAATTTTCGTCTCACACTAAGAGAGTTTGTGATTGACTGATTCGCACGAATTATTGCAGTTATGTTATGATAAAAGATTTCTTGTTGCATTATTGCATTCTCTAACTTTTGCATTTGAATGTAAGATGATATTGCATTTGGACGTCTTCTTCCATAGCCTGTTAGAAACCTGATGTTAATAACAGACCTTTGCTTCCCTCTTATATAAGTCTTCCACCTGTTCACCCTTGTTATTGGATAAATCCGTAGGTGCGGACACTAACCGATCTCCCTAGATCCACCTGGTATCTAGAACAAAACAAGACAGAATACTACACTTTCCCTAGATCTAGCCTATTGAATGAACTAAGAGATAAGGGTTATGGACATACCTTATGGACGCTTTCCTTAGATCTCTGTTGTTCCAAGCTCTTCGCTCCAATGCTCTCGTCCCATCCAGATCACAACAAAACAAACCAATCGAAGTAAAGGTAGATTAACTTATTCAATGACTAGTCTATACATATGATCAAGGAATTATGTAATAAAGTGACATCATCTTTATGGGAAAGGGACATATTGTTGTATTAAATTAATTGAAAGTGAAACTTACAACC